>JAUMJK010000256.1:0-298173 GCA_033558105.1 Coccyzus lansbergi | reverse complement strand
TGCTCCCTCAGCGATGTCCCTCTCAGCTCTCATGGTGCTCAACCAACCAGAAAACTGCGGGAAAGGCTTGGAGTGTGGATGAAACCCGTCCCAGGGCGGACAGGTCGTCCCTCACCCCAGGCACTGAGGGTTTGCTGGCTCTTGATGTGTGTGAAACACACACGGAGGTCTGTATGTGTCTGTGTGGGGTGCACGAGTCTGTCTGCTTCCCGTGTGCCCCGCGGGGACCCCCGGAACGCATGGGACCCCCGGCCCGCTGCTCGCCGGGAGTCTCGAACCCGCGACCTTTGGGCCCCACACTCGGGCCGCCCGACGGCGCCGCTGAGGCCTCCGCACCGCCAGGGGGCGCCGCCAGGGCCTGGCCAGCGCCGCTCTGCGCGGCCGCTCGGTGCCCGCCGCGCCGCGCAGTTGCCATAGCGCCGCGCGCAGCGGGGGCGGCCGGAGCGAGGGGCGCGCGAGCGGCGGTGAGGGGCGGCGGCTGTGAGGGCAGAGAGGGGACTGGCAGGGCTGTGAGGGCAGAGAGGGGACTGGCAGGGCTGTGAGGGCTCTGGGGACTGAGGGCTGTGAGGGCAGAGAGGGGACTGGCAGGGCTGTGGGGGCTGTGAGGGCAGAGAGGGGACTAGCAGGGTTCTGGGGTCAGTGGGGGCTGTGAGGGCTCTGGCAGTGCTGTGAGGGCTGTGGGGGCTGTGAGGGCAGAGAGGGGACTTAGCAGGGTTCTGGGGTCTCTGGGGGCTGTGAGGGCTCTGGCAGTGCTGTGAGGGCTGTGGGGGCTGTGGGGCAGCGGGGGTCGGTGCAGGGTTTGGCGTTGGGGCGATGGAGGAAAGAGACTCCTTTCTGGGAGCGGTTGCAGGTTTTTGTGCTGGGCGGCTGGTACAAGGTGCTTCTTGTGTTCTGCTCAGAAAGTGATGTTCAGAAACCCTCTCCTTTCCCGAGTTGTGTTCCCAAAGGCACTCTGACGTTCTGGGTTTATTCTGCTCAAAATACTCTCAAGAGTTCTGGGTCAGCAGTAGCCTTCGCTGCAGCTCTTTGACTCAGTTGCTGTCTCTTCACGTATTATCGTGCCCAGGGTGGTGATTTTGTTCATCTGGGTGGCAGCAGACCTGCAGTGATGCTCTTGGGTGGCAGGGACACAAGTTATTTTCTTACTGAGAAGCCTGCCCTGCCTCTGATCAGACTCGACACATGCAAAGTGAAAGCTGCACTAGTCCCTTGCCTCAGAAGGCAAAAGGAGTTCAGAAAATAAAAGTACTCAAGTGTTCTTTAGAACAGTGTGTTCCTGCAAAGAGGTCAAGGTGTTTCCTGTGGAGAAAGGGTTGACGTGTCATCAGATCGGCTCCTTACTGGTATTTCAGCGTGTGATTGCAGGTTAATAAATGTAAATTCTGCAGGGAGAGCGTGCTCGCAGTCCCATCAGAGCCTTTACAGATCAGGGACTAGGCAATCAGCTGAGGGTGAATGCGCTCGGCTTTGTGACCCTGGGGTAAAGAAGCAGTTGCACTTGATCCCTTTTCACGTTTTCAAACATAGCAAGGGTGGTAGGCTGACGTAGTGACTACAGAGATAGGTGTACTATTAAGGAGTAGATAGGAATTGTTTGGTTTTATAGTTCTTTGATTAAGATACGTGCAGGGTAAAGTTTCACTTGCTGAGACATCAAGCTGTTTTGTTTGTGTTTTGTTTGAACTCACTTCCTCCTGGCTGACATACAGCGTATCTTCTGTGGGTGCACAGGAGGCTGGGACACTGAGGAGCTGTTTCATGGCACTGTGGGAACTTGTGGCAGGTTTCTGTTCTTTCTAACCCCATTATAGGATTGGCAAAGAACTTAGACTTACAGAGTGCTTCTTTAGTTCTGCATTTCATTGAGGTGGGAAATGGCAAGTGTGTTGTAAGCTGACATTTTTTGTGTGTTTACAGTGTACAGGGTTGTATTTCGGAACCTTGAAGCTTATATTCTAAGATAAATGGTCATTAAGGCATATACATGATTACATGAAACAAACAAATGGAGCATTTAGCCTTTGTCATAGTTTCCACTGTTACCTTGTTTTTCCAGAGCCAAGAAGTGGAACACAAAACTGTGAACTTTAAATGTTGGTTCTTACAAACTCCAGATCCCTGCCTTTACCTACCACTACCAGTCAGATTCTCTTACCTCCGTAACACATTTTGTGTTCACAGTGACAGGGAGGAGGACGTCTTGTGTTTGTTCCTTGTAAACATGATTGCTTTTGGTAGAACAATTTGGTCTAATGAAACAAAACAGTTCACTTTGCCTATTGTTGTGTTTTCTGTTGATGGCAATTCCCTCTGCCTGTGTGAATGGTGCAGTTCCTGGGCTGCAGCAGTGGCTTGTGCATCCACATGGCTGGTAGCAGCTGAACTCTTAACTCAAAGATGGTTGTCCGGACGTCGGTGTCTATGGGTTAATGCTTCATTGCTTGAGTTTTTGCTGAATTGGGCTAGTTTTAAAGCTATCCTTTAGATATTGTGTTTAATTGTGGGGCAGAAAAAGCAGGCTGACTTACCGTGAGGCTTAGTCTTTCTCATTGGTGAGTACACGTGATTGGTCTCTCAGGAGTCAGGACGAGCGCCAAATGCAATACTCTGCAATGAGAGTGCAAAGCAATAGCAGATACAAGTTCTACTCTGGGGTTGGTTGCTGGTTGGATATATCACCGAAATCTGTCTTCTTTTTTCCAGTTGTTTAGCTTTCGCTTTGCTGTGATGGACTTAGCTATGGTTCCATGCTGTTTTGTTGTTTGTTTTTAATTGCATAATTTTCACTTGTTCTGCAGCTTGGTGCCAGGTTTGTTTGTAGCAACTTGCAGAGACTGTAAACTCTCCAAATGGACTAAAGCGTGGTTTGAGCCAAATTGCCAGTGCTATATATAGGAAGGTTATTAAAACTTGTGTTTTGGACTTTGAACCAGCTTGTGTGTGGCGGAAGGGCGTGCGCAGGCGTTCACGCAGCCCTCTGCCACGGGGGAGCCTGCTCTGACTCACCAGGCACACGCTGCAGGCAGGCTCAGAGCTGGATGGGCCATGGGGCAGGCCCAGCACTGCAGCTTTGCGTCGACAGGCTAGCCAGGTAAAATGCTGTTCTCATCCACTATGCACTCATTTCCTGCATACAGGTTGGAGAAATGGTGTTTAGTTAGGTTTAGGCTACCTTCCCGTCTCTTGTCGGAAGAGTGTGTTTTCCTGTGTACACAGGATATCTTGGAGGATCTCTTCTCCAAAGCTTTTGACTGGTCCTGAATGATACAGTGTCTGATCTGAAGATATAGAACCAGAAAGTACATTGGACCAAGTAGCTGAGGCTTAATAAAACACTTTGCTGGCAGGAGGATAATGTGAGATGCATATAGTTGTCTGCATGTGTACCTTGTTTGGACGCCACTTGTGTGTTAACTGACCAGGGAAAGAGGACCTATAGGTGTGTGGCAGTGGAAACAGAGGAGAATTGGTGCCTCTCTGTAGTCTGAGCTTTCTACGAGCGTTGCATGTCTTTAAGTCATGTGAGCATTGCCAGCAGCCTGCTGTGGGGTATACTCTAGTATCAATCTGATACTCATTGTTTGGGAAGGTCTGGTCACTGCTGTGGTGAGGTCTGCGCTGCTGTGATGACACTGCTGTTCCTCTGCCTGTGCTCTGCACTGACGTGTGTTCATGTGGCACAAGTGTTCCTCCAGCCCTACTCTGATCGCCTGCTTCCATTGCGAAACTCTAGCCAGCCTCTGGCTCTCCTCAGTAATTGCAGTTGTTAGTCTTGATAGTACCTATCTGTGTCTCCCTGTGTCAAGTTTTTCCTGCACTTCCCAGGGACTGTCATTACCAGAAGCCAGAAATTAGTACTTTGAACTTCCCCCAGTGGCATTCAGGGAGCATAGACAGCTTTGCTGCTATGAGTAAGTGTAATGTCTGCTTCACAGATGGGAAGAATCGCATCGCTTCTGAATTGACATCAGGAACAGAACTCGTCTGCATGTCAAGGCTGCTAACCACCTGATGGTATGTCCCTTTGAAATTGGTTATTTGGTCCTCAAAGAACATTGCAGGGCTGAAAAATTACAGTTTTCTTTAAGAAAGAATGTGACTGTCAATCAAGAATTGAAGTTTTGTATAGATTTTTCCCTTCTTTCTCTGTCAGTTTCCTCTGAATTGTGAGACTGTATTCCAACCCCTGAAATCTCTCTTTGGCTTTTAAATTTTATATTCCCATAAGGGACTGCCTTTAAAGAGATGTGTTGCATTCTGAGACACTTTTTATTCTTCTCATAGCCTATAAAATCGACAAATTGTTCACGTTAATTGCTCTCAAGCAAAATATTAATTAGACTTCTTTCTCTGATCCCCTCCGGCTTCTTTGCCAAATAGTCTTGGAATAGGATTTTCTACATTGTGTTTCAGTGGAGACTAAAATATTAATTGAACATTGAGCTTTTTCTATGCTGCCACCTGCTTATTTATATTCAGGAGGTTATGGGTATGATCATAAGAATGTACTTAAGCAACATATGCTTTGAATCTTTTAGTTTAACCTCTACACTAATGGTAAATGAGACTTTAAACAAGCAAATTTAAAATGCTCTCTTTTGGGAGTAGTTTGTTGCATAGTAACCTCTACTGCAGGAGGATGGTTCCCTTGGGCATTGTATATTCTATATATACACATGGATAATTTCAAATTGCAATGGCACAGGTGGCATCATTGAATCTGTGCCACTTACTGTGCACATGAACTCACATTGGTTTGACTTGCTCCCCAAACAAGTCAGAAACCGTAATATTGCATCCCCTGGAAGCCCAGACTGCAACTGATGTGACGCCACTTTTTGTTGTCAAAATACTTTGCTCCGAAAGCGTTTGCTGCTGGCATCGCTGAATCGCTTCCATGTTTCACTCACCAGCTCCTGTAAGTTGTTAGCATTGCTTGGGTGAATAATCTATTCAGTGCTGTGTTTGAGGGCGTACTCCAGGAGGCTGTGTTGTGCATTGATAAGTTTGCTTCTGTGAACACATTGATGTTTCTTGGGACTCTGCCTGAGCCGCGGTGATCTGGAAAATATCTATGCAGTGGTGTTCCCAGGGAAGGGAGGGTTGTTGAGCAGCAAACTACTCCTCTGCAGTGTTATGGTGTTAGAATAATCACAGCTGAACTGGAACCACAACTGGGCTGTTGTTCTGTTGCAGTGAGAGGTCCCTTCTCTGCAGGATTCTCTTTGAGTTAGTTTTACATGTATCTTAAAATGGAGCTTTTATTCATTTGGTGGAATAAGTTTCTTTATAGATAGTTGTATTTAATAATTTGAAGGATAAAACAGGCCCATGGTTTCCTGAATAGGTTTTAAAAATGACAAAATAATTATTAAAAGATGAGAAAAGTGTCTATGTTTATATTAACAGAATAATTTGCTGAGTCCTTGAACTTCTTTCTATATTTGCCCCGTACTCTGGGCTAGCAGCAGAGACGGATAAAATGTGAAGCTTGATAGATTGTTGGAGCTGATTTTTGGTAGTTAAACAATAATGGAACTGTTGCTTGCAGGGAACAGTGCTCTCTGTGTGTGGACTTCGTCCTGCAGAAGGTTTCAGTTGTTTCAAAGAAAGGCGATTTCTCCAGTGCAGCTCCTGTGCTGGTCCCACAGCTGTCAGAGTCGTGGGCCGCCTGGAGGCAGTTGCACAAGCATTGCAAACGAGTTGGGAAACAGTTTATTTTTCAGATTCCAAATAAAGCATGTATGTCGAAGTCCCTTTTGCCTGTATAATCAAAAAAAGTAGAAATGGAAGCTGGTGTTTATATAGAGACTGATGCTCTTGGGGCTCAGAACGGAGGTTTCTTCTAGTCGGGGGTTGATGCTTGCATAATTCATACCTTGTATTTCACAGACTGCAAGGCATATAAGTTGTTGCATGAGATCACGTATTTCCTGCTTGGCTTCATCAAACCTAGTCTGGTGTTGTGCGTCTTGTGCAAAGGGCTCTCAGGTAAGGGGAGTAAGATCTTCTCTTGTATGCAGAAGAGAAGCAAGGGAGTTGACGCAGGCATTTAATAAAAATAAAGCCCCAAACCTCAGCCTTTTTTGACAACCTTGTTATTCTCTCTATTTCTTTTGTTATTTATACCTCCTGCTTCTTGTTACTTGCTTCTCTGACTTTAAGACAGATTGCAGACTGATTTTTGCAATGGAAATAACTAAATCAAGAACATCATTCTAAGTGCAGCAGGGGATTCCTGAAAAGAACTGAAATATGTTGCTTGTGTTGCTGCTGGAGCCTCAGAAGCGAATTGCTGTGCCTACAAAGTGCGTGTAGAGTGCAGATGGAATTCAAAGCACCAGTAAATGGCTGCCTATACATAGCAAAGTAACACCCTTAAAAACAAAGCGCTTGCAGTTTTAATTTTATTTGCTGACGCCTGCCTTTAGAGACATCATAAATCTGCAAACAGCTTTTTCTGGTGGTCATGAGTGGGGCTGATACCATCTCTGAACTCTTACCTGGGTGGAACACATTTAAAGGTTTACAAAATGTGTATATTTTTGAGATCGTATATAGCACATTTAATACAGTTTTACCATTTTACTTTGCTCATCTTTTGCTGTGCTAAGTGCCATTTGTATCACATTTTCAAACAATGTGTTTGACTGCGTATAATGAGACCTTTTCATACAACAGAATGTGGGCCAAACCTCAGCTGAATTCATGAAAGGCTTTACTTTATCTAAGTGGAGTAAGATGATAGTTCTTGGAATGAGTCCTGTCTCTGTTGGTGTTTTCCAAGTGGTGTTCCGCTTCAAAACCTCAGAAACTTTGTAAGATACTGTTATGGAAGCCTAAGCTATTTTTTCTGGTTCTGTGTGTGGCTCAGTAATTCCAGCTGAAGCTTTCATTGCTCTGCCTGAAACAACAGATGCAAGCTTAGATCTGTAGTACAGAGTGGTATTTCCTAAAAATTCCCCTAATCAAAACAAATGTGAAGAAAAGGACATAAACTATTACTGTCTACTGCATACTTGACTGATCAGTGTTAATCCTTGGTTATGGAGGAAACAGGCTAAAAATATTTATGGACCCTTATGAACTTTTAAATAAAGAGGAACTTTTGCAACATACACCAAAGACTTGGAGTCTAAAATGCTAGCTGGTTTTCTAGCAGCAGTCTGATTGCGTGCTGCCTCTTTTAGACATTATTCTTGTCTCAAAGTCCAAGAATGTCTGTCTCTTTTCTTGACAGGGCCACATTTGTTAGTGATACTTTTTTTTTTTTTAATTAAAATGCCCTATTAAGAAAAACCAAACTTTTAAAGTAGTATTTTATTCTGAAAATTATTACCATAATTTTCACTAGGAATTCATGAAGAGTTAAAGGAAAAAAAACCAACCCTAACAAAAATAGACCAAAAAGCTAACAGGACTGGCATTGTTTTTTGCACTTGTATGAAACAAAGTTGGTCTCAATCTTCTTGTCTTGTCCTTTCTTTTTATATTTATGTGTTTTTGTCTGGCATTAAATTGTTAGGATACTCTGTGGAAGTGCAAGGAGGTTGTTCACTGTAAGCACCTCTTCCCAGAAGTGCTGTACTACTGTGAGTGTTTCTTTGCAAGCGTTTAATTCCATTATGGGCACAGTACTGCTCTGAAGAAATGAGAAGTATTGATTCCACTCCCTGGAGGTATTTTCTGTATGTTACATATAGAAAACTGAAGCACAAAGTGGCCTAGAAGCACAGAGCATCTGCAACAGAGCTAGAAACTGAAACAAAAAAATCCTTATTCCCAGTTGTCAATGTTAATTTATCCCATTACTGATCTGAAAGTAATTACCCTATGGAATTCATTAAACTTCAGGTCTTTTTTTAAAGTAGGAATAAAAGGCATGTGATTTTGTGTAGGTAATAAAAAATAGAGCAGTTTCTGCTGAACTATTGAACTGAGAAAATTTGAATTCAAAATGGAAGGAAGTTCACATTGATGTTATCAAGTTATTGGTGGAAAAGATCAAGGCGCAGGGAGCTTCTTAGCAGCAGAAGGCGTGTGTGCTTGTGCTGCAGTGCCAGAGAAATTGGTGTTTGTTTAGGATCTGAGAATAGAAGTGAAGATGTTTTGAGGTTTTCTTTGTTGTGAAAGGGCTGTGGGAAAGTACCAGACAGCACAGCATCTGTTCCCATCTCCCATGATTGCTGTCAGAGTTATTTTCCTTAATGCCCCAGCGCCAGGATTTGGTCTAATCTGAAAATCTTGTCTGTCATTTTACAAAGCAAACAAACCTGGCACAGAACAAAGTGCTCCTCTCGTTACAGAGAGGCAAACCGAAAATGTGGTGATGCCTGTGTCCTGCAGAGGCTGAGGAAAACCCCCCAGCAAGCCCAAGGCAAAGGAAAAAGCCAAATCAAATAGATTTATTGGCTTATGAAACCTAGTGATTCCTGGAGCACTGACTCATAGTGTCTGAATGCTTGAGCTTGCCAAAAGGCAAGAGCCGAAATGTGACCCTAGTTGGCCTGGGCCATATATGGGAAATGCCCTCTTCCTGACTAAGAAAGGGATCCAGGAGATGCAGGTCCTTAAAGGCCGATTGATGCTTTCATTACTCAGTATCTTCTCGGTCTCTGGATGGCCTGGGGTGTCATACTCCCTGTGGCCACTTGGTGGCCAAAACTGCCAGACAAGGTGGTTCTTGGGTTTGCTGATGTTTCGGTTTGAAAGAAGTGCGGATTTTCATCTGCATCGTTCTGGGGTTATTACTCCCTTGTGCTCTGCAGAGACCGAGGCTGGAAGAAGAGGGACATGGCAGTGGAACAAGGGCAGTGCTAGAACAACCCATTTAGAGCCTGAGAAACAAAAACTGTAGGTGGGTGGAAATGGACTTGTTCAGTCTGTCCCACCAGTGTCCTAAGTATTTGTACTGGTCCTGCTGACAGATGCTGGGTGGTGAGGCCTGAACTCTCCCTCAGCTTTCAGGCTTTTTTTTGGAGCTGTGTATAAGCAGTTTTGAATTTCAAATGCTTCAGTGCTAAATGGTGATTAGCACAAAAATGATAGTATTTATGGAAATGCTTTAAGAGTGCAACTTTAAAGTATCTTAAACTGTCACCTGTGCTAACTTGCTTCAAATGAGAGTAGGATGTTTTTCTTTGTCCATAGATGAGGTGACTAAGCCATAAATAAAACAACCTCCTTTTGATTCTGATAGCTCTTGTTCTTTCAGTAACAAAACCAGGATTCAGGTTTGTCATTTTTTCATTGCTGTATTCAATATCCTGGATCTTTCGTTAACTGCTGACAAACTTCTCAGTGTTTCTGCAGTTTGAGAAGGGAGTCTTTCACACAATTTCAAATGTGACCTGTGTGCTGGGCTCTGTATATGTCTACTGAAGGAGATGATACACAGCTGCATTTTATTCTATTTCAGCACCTAGTTTGGATTTGAATTCAGGTTAATTTGGACTAGGCATAGCTTTGAAATGAGTCTGCGTTGTTTGTTCTTGTTATGATGTGCCTCAGTTATAGATTCAGATCATTTCAGTCTCGCCAAATAAAAACGATCTTTTTTTCAGGCTGCAGTTGCGTAAGTTGGATGCTGCCTAGCAGTCTGCACAGATCGTTGTTGAGTGCAGTTTTACTGCAGCAGCATCGATCTGAATATGTGTTTTTCCACATGTGAATTCCATGGGGTTTAGGTGTTTTTTCTACCAACAGCTCCTGAAATGATAGGGCAGGGGGAAGAGTAGACTCTGTGTATGAGGAATTTTGAGGCAATCTTTGGTTTTCTGGTGGGGAAAAAATGTAAAAAAAAAAAAAAAAAAAAAAAAAAAAAAAAGATTTAGAAGCTTACTGTTTAAAAAAATAAACCTGAAGCTTGCCATTAAAAGAAATTTAAAGGATTTCCAGCTAGTGTTGTAGCTTAGAAGCCAATTTTCCTGATTCCGGGTGTCTGGGGGACAGCGATAGGACGGTGTCTTTAGATAAAGTGTTAGTGTCAACTGCACCTCCAAAACTATGTAAGCACTCGGTGCGAGGGTGGTAGGACCTGGAGAACATAGTGATGCTGCTTTAGCATTGTGATTTTTGGTGTTTCATAGAATCAGCATTTGGTGTCTTTGATATCACAGGTATCTGCACTAATAGTCCTGCACTAATAGCCTTTCTCTCTGCCGTGCCTTTGTCCACCCCTGTTCTATCAGCAGCTCACTGGGGCTCCCTTTTGGCTCTCACTGTTCTGTTATTAGAGATCTAGTTGCTGCTCTAACTGGAATTTACACTACAGCATTGTGCGTAACAGTTATACTGGGAATTGTTTATCATGTCATGGATCTGTCGATTTTCACTTAAATGTTACAAGCTGCTGAGCCTGCAGGGCAGAGTTTGTTGGTAAGCTCCCCATTGTGATTTTGAAAGGCATGTGTCCACGCAGGGACAGCAGTGACTTTGATGAGCCAAATTCAGCTAGATTTTGAAAGGATTAAAGATGCCACTAAAGCTATGGATACTGGAACTGCACCAAACTACAAAAGCTTCCCAGTGCAAGCACATCAACCCAAAAGACTTCACAGACCTTATAAAAAACCACAGGCATTAGTATATGACACTGAGCAACCTCTAGGCCTCCTAACAGCCCCCTTCCCTTGGGAGTGCGCAGTTTGACAGCAGCAATACTTACTGAGGTGGAAGAAATGAATTGGTGTATAGCTGAGAGAGGTTTTACTTCCAGAAATTTGTAAAATCAGTGATGGATCTGATTTTTAAGACTTAAAAGAAACATAATTCATGGTATAGTGGGAACACAGAAATGCAGAGGAGGGATTTGTATTCTGTTTACCAGTAAGTGCTGACATGTAGCGTGTGCTCAAGAAACTGAGTGCCCAGATGAGTTCAGATTTCTTTGTATCCTCCCGAACCCAAGTCTGTAGCGGTGTTTCTGGAATACTGCTGCATGGGTGCTGCATGGAAGAGCCAGAACTGTGCATTTCGCACTGGCCTGTTAGGAGTTTAGGTAAGTATATATATATATATATATATATATATATATATTGTTATTTGGGTTGTAAAAAAGAAAACCATCACACCGAGCTATTGTGTGCTCCTGTTTACTTTTCCCAATGCACAAAACCCAAAGTCAGTGCATTGTGGCTTACATGGAATAGAGAGAGCCTGTTATAGCAAACTCAATTGTTGAGTCTCGTACAGCTAGCTAGAACAGAAATTCCATCTTCTTTGCTCTAGTCTCGTAACTCTAAGAAATTCCAGTAATAACTATCCTGTACTTGGCGCTTTCTCCCTAGAGGCACACTGTGCTGGACTGGGTGAGGAGATTGGCAGATGCTTGTAAGTTAAAGGAGAGCTTAAATATTACAAATGCACCATCAAAAGTTAATTGCTGGTGGGAAATCTAAATACACATTTTATGCTCTGTTCTCACTTTCTCTGACAGAGTGTTTCCCATGTCATTCCTAATGAGTCTCTTTCCCACTTGCAGGGACTATGTGGGCAAGCTGTTGCAATTGGTTTTGTCTGGATGGTTCACCTGAAGAGATGCAGCCGCAGCCACCGTCAGGAGCCAGAGCCCAAGCCTATTCCAACCCCGGGTACAGCTCCTACCCGTCTCCCACAGCCTCTGAGCACAGCTGCAAAGCCTGTGGGCTGCACTTCGACAGCTCCTCTGGGAAGGTGAGTCACACACTTCTCTGGCACCACTGGCTCAGGGTAGTGTTCAGTTTGACTGCAATCAGCTGTCTGATTTCCGTTTAATCACGAAAACCCAATTTGAAGAGAAATGGACGTGCATTAGTGCCTCAGATTTGAGGGCATACCATATGGGAAAAGGCAGCTTAGCTTTGCTTCTGTATCTTTAGTCATTCTTACACAATTAGCAGATGTAGTTAAAGATGACTGGAAATGTGGTAGTTAACCTTTGACAGGCTTGGCTTTTCCAACCCTGCACCTGTATTTTTCCTTGCATAGCTCTGAAAGGGCAGGATGTCAGGATTTCAGCTTGTCATCTTAGAGACTGGGAATTAACATTTTTAACCAGCACTAAAACCAGTTCTTTCTTCCCTCAGGACTTTCTAAAGAGTGCATAATGTGGCTGTTCTGCTGCTATTCCTATTGGGAAATGTAGAATTTGAGTTTACAATGTGCTGAACAGTCAAGTTTCTGCAGAAGTCAACATGGACTGTGAGTGCTTGGAACTTCTGAAAATCGAGCCCTGAGTGATGAGACCAGAACAGTACAAAACATAAACGTTAAACAACAGAACTGAATCTGTATGGTTTTGAAACCTCTGGGGCCTAACGTTTCCAAAACTTCCAACACTTTCTGTCTAGTGGGTGAACTGTTTTCAGAACAAGCTACCTATTTTTTTCTCCAAAAATAAATACCGGATTCTTTGATGTCTGTCAGATGCCGTCAGCCTTGCTGTTTCCTTTTCCTCTTATGGTGAAAAAAGGATTCATTTAGTGATTGCAACAAATTGTAGGAAATAAAAATGGGAGGGGGGGAATCACTTGTAGCAAGCATTAAATGCATGGAATAGAGAAATGTTTGAAGTAATTCCCTGTGGTGCTAGAACTTCCTTAGTTCACAGAGCAATATTGAATTGTTTTGTAAAGCAGTGCACAGCTGGCTGTAATTTGTTTTAAAGCCTGCTACCTTGTAAATATCTCCTGATTTGATGTCTAGTTTAAACTGGATGAACAGATCTAGAATAAAATGCAGAAACCTCTTGTCATTGGAGTGAATTGTTTAAGGATAGAGGATTTCATTCCGGATCAGTGGAGTGTTAACAATTCTTCTCTGTGAGGAATCTAGATATCTGCTCATGGAATCACTTTCCTTCCTCACTGAGGAGTGTGAGTCACTATCCTAAATCAGAAGGCTTTGACTGTGCAGAGGCTGCTGCTTTGGCTTCCAGGTGGCAGGGGAACACTGCCTGTGGTGTGTGCGCCACTGTCTCAGGTCATGGTGAACCAATTTGAGTCTGTTCCCTTCTCTTTACCAGCACATCTGCTTGGACTGTAAGAAGAATTTTTGTACATCCTGCTCAAACCAGTCTGAGGGCAGTCCTCCTCTCTGCCATCTATGCCAGCGTTTCCGAGCCACAGCTTTTCAGCGGGAAGAGTTGATAAAGATGAAGGTGAAGGATCTGCGAGACTATCTGGCACTTCGTGAGATTTCCACAGAGTTGTGTCGTGAAAAGGAGGACCTGGTATTTCTGATTCTTGGCCAGCAGCCTGTAATTACCCAGGAAGATCAGATAAGAACAAATCCATTTAATACTAGTGCCTCTGGACAGCAAGACTTTGTGATTCTCCCACCAACCAGCCAAGCATCTTCTACCTCACGTGATGTGTCTCCAGTGTCTGCAGATACCATCTCAAGTTCAGTAGCTCAGGAACATCAGCAGGTATGGTCTCTAGCCAGAAGCAGCTCTTGTAAACTCATTCATCTCTGTTTTTGGATTAGATCTAAGATTTTGCATGAGGTTTTCCAAGTAGATAATGTGCCAAGAAAGTTTTATGCTAAAGGTGCCTGCTTATAAAGCAAAGGGGCTTGTGTTCAGATAATAAAATACTTCAGTTGCATTTTATACCTGCTCTGCGCAGGTTTGGTTTTAACTTTGAAGGTAGAAGCCTGCATTTTCTTACAGAATAATTAGGAGAGTAAACTGAATTATTTCACACTGCCTTGCTATCAGCAGCTTTGTGCTAGTCTCTTTACATGCTAATGAAACTTCATTTGTTGAACAGTGCTGAAGATATTGACCACTCACTCCGAGAACATCTCTACTTTGAGATGTGCTTTCTCTGGTGCTCTGGTTCACGCTTGCCATCGCCACTGGGTGCTGCAGTGACTGGTTCCTGTGGTACTGGATGTTGGTGCTGGTGCACAGATCTATCTTGTGTGTGGATGCTGACAACTTTGACAAATGTACCTAGATGTTAGATGAAATGGTTATCTTTTGTGTGCAAGACAGCAAGCACAGTTTAAAGCAATTTTGAACTGAAACTGATGAGAAAGATGATTGTGAGATATAGGCAAGTTGTTTGGTGTCTTCTGTGCTTGGATCAATGCTGTTAAGTCTTCAGTTTGTGATGAACCCTGCAGTTCTGATGAACCTTGTCAGGGGCGTTCAAGCTTAATTATGTTTTATTGACTTCGCTTTGTTTGTCTTTCTGCTATCTGGTATGGGATGTTTACTCAGTGTTTGACATCTGCTCCCAGTGCTATTACGCAGTGACTAGGTGTGTATGTAGTTCCTGGGCACCAGAGCTGTGAAAGCATTGATCCCCTCTGCTTCCTCAGCAGATGTACCTGGTCGTGGAGAAGGTTTTTCCGGGGAGGTAGTTTCTTACAGGTCATTAAAAGACCTTTTAATTCTCTGTTTTTCTGGATATTGACATTCTGTTTTTTACCAGCAAATTCATTTATGTGGTCTTCCCTTACTGTTCCATGACATGTTTCAGCTTCTTGTCTCTACTTGTGTGACATCCTACTGCAATTTGACCTCTTTTATCCTGATTGTTATTCTTTTGCTTTGTACATATGAACAAGTCACCACATAGATGAGTAGGAAGGTAACGTTACAGTGTCCTTTGTCAGCAGGGAAACCTCAGAGGGGAATGGCAGCTCTTGAAGGGAGGTCGGTTAGAATTACCCTGCAGTTCCCTCGTCTCACTCAGAGTAACTTCCCCTTCTTGTTCTCCACCTTTGTTGCTGCTGGTCCTTCACTTAGCATCTCTTATTTGTCCAAAATGCACTGGAGGAGGTGTTTGTGTCTGGTTACTTTGAAGATGACCTGTGGCCTGCGAGCTGTGTTAGAGGGGTCTTACACGGAGCTTTGCACTGAGGGCTGCTGCTATATCACACCATGTCACACTGCAGCACATCAGCCGAGGATTGCATATATAGTCACCTGGATAAATTTGGTCTTCTGATCCAGCCTCACAAGAGCATCCTGTGGAGTCTTACTGTACAAGTACTCTGTCAGGGTTTAAATAAAGCAGGGCTTTAAAGGGTCAGGTACTGCACTTCAGTTTAAAAAGTTTTACTTGTTTGAAGTTTCTTTGTTTTTACAAGTGCTGCATAAGAAATAATCTTCTGCAAGCGTGCTCGCTTTTACCTTGTGCTGCAGTTCATCCTTCCGGTGGGCATGGTTTACTGTTCTGAACTGTTGAGATCATTGCCCTTTGGAGAGATGTTGTCAATGAAAGTTTATGTCCTCTTCTAGGCAAATGGTTATGTGCCTCCAAGCCAAGTCGATGTGACAGGAGTTGAGAATGCAGCAGAAGCACCAGCAGAGGAGGAGACACAGGTTTGTGTGTTGGAATGACAAGGAATACTCGCTTTTCTAGGCCTTACTTGACACCACAGAATCATTCCTGCAGAGAGATGGGTGGTGAAACAGTAATTCAGACTGACCCCTAGCAGGCTCAGTCAGCTCCTTTCTTTAGCGTTATCTTGTCCTTCGCATACAGAAATACCCGGTGTCACTTGGACACTGTAATACCTACAAATTATTTATTTCTACTCTATGGTTTGTGTTTCTGATAGAGGAATTCACAGAGTAATCAGTCCTATGTACATCCAAATATAAGTTTCTGCTAGTGCACATGTTGAAGGTTGATTTAAGTTGTAGTGCTAGGTGTTCACAGCAAGCATAATTGTGTCTTTGTTCCCTTCTAGTCTACTGACTCAGAAGATAACCTGGTGCAGGGGAGGAAGGCTTCTCTCTCCGACCTGACAAGCATTGGAGACATAAATGCACTCTCTGTGCGACAGCTGAAGGAAATTCTTGCTCGCAACTTTGTCAACTACAAAGGCTGCTGTGAAAAGTGGGAGCTGCTGGAAAGGGTGACTCGTCTTTATAAAGAGAAAGACCTTCAACATCTAGGTAAGAAGCAGGAAACATGCCCTGCTTTGGTTTTATGTTCTGCTTTCATTCTATCTGCTGCTACCCTTTCTTTTAATTACTGCTGCCTGTGCCTGTCTCAGCTGCGCTCAGCAATATTGGTGAGGGGAACACCAAAGGAATTGGCACAAAGGGCTGCTGGAAGTGTAGTTCCAGGAAGCCAAACACTGTGTTGGTTCCAAGGCTGCCTTAAAGACTGAGGTCACTTTAGATCATCCCTTATCTTTGTAGAGCATTGGCTGTTGTGTAAGCACAGCAAAAGAGAAAGTTTCTTGCCAGTGAACAACCTGTTCTGATCAGAGAATCATCTGGGCACCCTGTGTGGGGATCACCACAAAGTAGTTTGGGTTTAGGGACCTGCCTTCAAGGCATTTACCTGCGTAACAGCAGTGCTGTAGGAAGTTTTTTTTATAGCTTTTATACTTGCCAAATGATTCTTTTCTTGTGTTGCAGTTTCTGACACTGATGATCAAACTGGTAAGTGACATTTTTCACATTGTTTCACACACCTCATTGCTAACAATCTCAGTGGTGGTTGTTTTCATCACACAGAAGATACTGTGCAAAAGCTGGAACTTTGTGCTCCTTGCCAGCTGGTGCAGAGCACAGAGCCACGCTGGGTTTGGCTGGAATAATTTGCTTCCTAGTAGCTGGTGTAGTCCTGTGTTTTGGATTTAGAATGAAAATGTTGATGACACAGTGATGTTTTAGTGCTTACACTGGTCAAGGACTTGTCAGCTTCTCGCCCTGTGCCAGCAAGAGGCTGGGAGGTGGCACAGCCAGGAGAGCTGCACAAACTGGCCAAGGAAGTATTCCATAGGCTCTGATGCTGTGTGCAGTGTCTGGGAGAGTGAGCTGGGCACCTGTCAGTGAGCACCATGCATCACTTGTGCTGTACGCTCTTGTACAATTTGGTTATTGCTCTCAGCTGTCCCATTAAGCCATCTTTGTCTCAGCCCACGAGCTTTGCCTTGTTTCCCCAATTCTCTCTCCAATCCTGCTGTGGAGTAGCGAGCAAAGGGCTGTGGGGTTGTTCTGGCTGCCTGCTGGGTTAAACCACACTGCTAGTGTATACACAAGGGGGACTGTGTCAGACCTTCGGTGTGCAGAAATGCATTAGGAAGCCCTTCAGTAAATTCATCTCTTGGACTGCACACAGAACCTTTCCTTGTCTCTTGCAAAGTGGTTTCATTTCTTCAGGTGGGACCGGGCTCCCTCGTGCGGAGGACAACCTCTGCAAGATCTGCATGGACGCAGCCATCGACTGTGTCCTGCTGGAATGCGGCCACATGGTCACTTGCACCAAGTGCGGGAAGCGGATGAGTGAATGCCCCATATGCAGGCAGTACGTGATAAGGGCTGTCCACGTCTTCAAGTCCTGAGTGTGGGTAAGAAGGACTGGTGACGCCTTAAAGCCTCATCTACTGCTAGAGAAACTGTCAAATCCCTATGGATAGGTAGGTCAGAGATGAGCACGTGGACCCCACCGGAAGTGAGGGAAGGAGGAAGCCTGGAGAGAATTGCTCTTACTCAAACCTGGCTTGGCTGTGCTGCTCTTCCTGCTGTTGTGCTTTACACCGCAGTGCCTAGACCCCTGGGAGCTTCTTGCCAGCAGCAGACACAGGGATCATTGATGCCCTGCATTCTCGAATAACCTGATCCACCAGTGTGGGGACAGATGGACGCTGGGCTTTCCACCACAAGGATCAGAGTCAGAGGCTTTGCATTTTTCCCCAAATATTAAACTAATGTGGACTGAGGTCTCAATGTGACATTTGTTTTGCTGCTTAGGCTGTACACCCAGCAACAACTTTATTTTCAAAGAGCAAAACTTTACTGTGCTTGTTAATTTGCAGGGGTTTTTTTTTTTGTTTGTTGTTTTTTTTTAATTAAATGTTAAATTCTTATGCTTGCAGGACAGGCAGGCTGCCTCCAGTTTTCTTATTCAGATTACGCATAATTCTAGCCTAGTGCCCTTGTGGAAAAATTATCACTTTACTTGAAGATGGACTTTGTATTATTGAAAATGGAAGGCGAGTAGGACTTTGAAACTCGCAGCCTTACCTTGCATGGTGGTGGCATTCTGTTTATGTGCCAGCCAGAGGGAGATTCCTAGTTTCTGTTGCTGGTTCCTTTAACTTCACAACCTTCCTTATAGTACGTGCCTGCAATTAACACTGACTTGACTTCACTTGATTGAGGAGCTTGAATCTAAGGCTCAAGTCTTTTAGAGGTCTTAGTGAGAACACATTGCTGAAAAGCAGTAAGGATGTCATTGCTTCACAGTTCTATTTGAGTACAGGCAACTTTCTTTTTAGAGGAGATGTGGAGGAACAGAAATCGGCTCCCTGGAGTCAGTAAGACAAGAGCCATTGTTGCAGATGCTTGTTTACCCATCAGCTTCCCCTCATCCTCCTTGTTGCTCTGTTTTACAGCCCTGTTACATTCAGGCTGCTCATCAAAAGCAATTTATTCTGTGCTTTTTCTGCTTGTGAGGAGGGACAGGAGATTCAGTGGGCTGACAGGCGACAGCCACAAGCCCTTACAGAGCTCTCCTCCCGGCCAGTGTGTTCATTTGGACACCTGGCTCGGGAAAATCCTGACTCGGCCTGTTTTTCCTGTGGTGCCCTCCAAGTGCAGCAACACTCTGTTTAACAGCCTCATTTCATTAAATCCACTGTGAAAATCCATCTTGTCACCTTTTCCAATAAACTCAGGGCTGGGGAAATTTAGCAGGAAGAATATCCTTCCCCTGTGGACAGAGGTTCTCGTGCATGTAGAGGGTTATGCTTATTTTCCACAGCAGCTAATCAAGTTGCAGATGAACGCATGACACTTTAGGAACGTGAAGACGTTCTCCCCAGGGCTGTAAAGTTGCTTTTTGAAGAGGAGACTATTTACTTGTTTCCTCCTCCCCTGACTACAGTGTTTCCCTTGCAAAAGGAAAATCAGAATCTGGAGGAAACAGAATTAAGATCCAAAGGAATATAATAATCTGAACTAATAAATGGAAATATTTATGTGCTTTCTCTACACTGTACATAGTTTAAATATTGTGAAAGTTAATATTATACTTGAAATGGCACATTATTCTCTATTAAATCCTCTTGGTACTACAATGGTTATGCTTACTAGTTTTGGTACAGAAGTTTGGTTTATAATTTTATAATAAAGTTGAACTGTGATTTAGTTAACCTTGTTTCTGACTTATGCCAACAAGCCAGGAGAAAGCTGAGATCCTACAGCTACTTCTTAACTTCCAAGGTGGAAAATGGTTGGAACAGCAGATGCTTAAATATCATTACAGGCTGAAGGAAAAAAGTTAACTGAAAACACAATCTTTTTAGCAGTACAGTGGTAACTTTGTGAAGAAGGGGGAGTGCACTCTGGCCCCCTGACATCAAGGGAATCGGTAACTGGGCAGCTCATGTTTTCTTTCGCAATGGCCACATGTACTTGGCCTCCTCCCAGCATTCAACAAATGCACATCATCATTTGCAGAATAGTTAAAATGAATTCCCATTTCAAAAACTCATCTTCCTTATTTCATTAAAACTGTTGTCAGTACTTGAGTATTAAACAGCTTTGTCAAGAGCTCCTGCTTCAGCTTCTACTTGTTGAAACATGAATGGCAGAACATGTGAGCAACACAACTGAGAGAAGCAAACACTCCAAGAGGATGGATAATGCTACAGGAGTTGCTGTAACAGGAGCGTATTGGGTGTCCTCATATGAATATGACATTCCTGGCAGAGGTGTGAACTGGTGCTGGATACAAACCTGTGCTGAATGTTAAAAGATGAGGAAGAACAGTTGAGCCAGGAGAAGGACACAAACTGTAAGGATGCAGCAAAGCGTTCCTAGCAATACAGCCAGTAGTTTCATACATTTGGGGTCCCTTTTCCTGTCCAGGCACAGAATAACCTTTGGGAAATAAGTCCTAACAGCAGACAAGAAACTGCTTCAGTTTTATTTCTTTTATCTATAAAAATACCCAAACTTTAAAAACCCAGGGGGCCTACATTATGAGCAGAAAAACTGATTCAGTACTGACAGTTCCTCAAGAGAGTTGTTTTAATTAATTCCATATGGTTGCCGTAGATCTTTGTAACTGCCTCTGGTAGACTCGGGCTCCTTATTTCTCTCCAGGTCTCCACAGAGGAATCTCATCCTTTCTTCCACCTACCTAGTTCTCAGCTGTTGCCTTCAAGGAACACTTGTGCCAGGAGTGGTCAGCTGCCCCATAGTGCTAGCATGGGGCTACCAGTCTCCGTTTCCGGATGCATTTCCAGATCCAATTAGGAGACACGCGCTTAGCACCAGGGTTCTCATCAATGTCCCCTATAATATGTGTTGCTGAGGCTGCGTCAACCTCTGACACCAGATCACCATCATATGCAACGAAGTACCGCCGGATTTTGTCAAAGTCCTTCACGGAGGGTGAAAGGTACAGCTTCACCCCAGTGAAAATGTCCAGCAGCACCTGCATAACATGAGAGAGGAGAAGTGTTGGTTGGCCTGCAAAGAACACTGGATTCTTTGAGGCATGAGCACATCATTGACGAATGTTCTTGTTTTAATCCCATGCCAAATAACCCTGCTCTTTGGACCTGCAATTAAACCATACACAATGCGGTCCCCATACAGTTCCTCCAAGAGCCACATGTTACAGCTGAAGTTATTACCTCGTGCCCCCTTAGCGATGCTGCTGCTGTGGGCCAGTAAACATGGTCCTACTGTCTTTGTCTTTACATGCCCAATCTTCTTAGGTAAAGTAGGAGTGTAAAACCCTAGGAGAGGACAAGCTGTCTGCTTCACAATAGCTGCTTGAGCTTACTGGGAAATTACAGCTCAGCAGTTCTTAGTTGACTCCTACAATCTGCTGCACATTGGGCTAGAAAGGACAGTTCCCTCCCTTCATAGCTCCTATCTCTTCTGTATTTGCACTCGAAGAGTAGCTGTTCAGCAAAACAAGGCTTTGTGGAGCAGAACAGACTATACTGGCCTGTAGCGTCACAAACCCAAGTACGTCAGCTCTGCAGCCAGGAGAGAGCTGCAGTTGCCCGTTTCCTTTATGAGGGGACTTGTTGCTGCTATTTCTGCCTTTACATGTCACTTTAATTTAGGGTGCTGCTGTGGGAAGAGCTCAAAGACTGTTCCAGAGGGAAGGCAAGTGAATAGACCAATGAAACTGCCTCAGCTTCCTCCCACCCCTGAGTGGCTGCTGTCCAGCTGACCATACCTTTTTTTCATTGCCATCCATCTCAGATGCTTTTCTCTTCTCCCCTCGTTTCTCCTCTGATTTTTTGGGGGACTCAATGACTGCTTGGCTCTCTAAAAATGAAAACATCTCATTCATGCTCTGTAGGTACTGGTTGTACATTAAAGTCGGGGGAGAAGGGAATGAAAGAGAAAAAGGCTGTTCCCCGCCTCAGCCTGGAAAATACACCAATTAGCATGTAATCAGTAAGACATTTTTCTACTGCGAATGGTGTGGGGTATCCTCCTGCCCTCATCCCCAGAATGTTGCTGTGCAACTTCCCTCCTTGCTGTCACCACACCAGCTTTTTGAGACTGCTTAGACATTGCTACAAGTTCTTCCCCAGTGACAAAAGCACTGGCTAAGCCAAGGTTGCAAACAGCTTGGCTCACTATCCTGGCATGTGTGTGCAAGTATCCAGTATCTGACAGAAGGCAGAGACCCAAAGCCCGGCCTGCCCCAAATGCAGAGAACACACCCCGAGGCTCCCAGGCTCTTCACCCCCTTTTACCTTCTGGCTTCTGGGCTTTTGCAGGTGACTTGCATGGGGGTGATTTAATAGCGTTGTGTGGTGTAGAAGACCTGGAATTTCCCTCATTCTCTCCACTGCTGCCAGCTGTGGACTCCTCCTCTTCCCCAGCAACGACACTGAAGTCAGCCTTCTCTTTGGAGAGCTGGTACAGCTCCTGTCCCCCAGAAACAAAGCACTGCCTTTAGCCACAGTGAGACCTCCGGCATTAGATAGGAGCTGGAACACATGGTTTCTTCTTTGTTTCCCTTTCAAAGTGTTTGCTCCTGTGCATGTTCTCCCTGCATCTCTTTGTAGCTATGTTCCCATCAACTCCATTTCCACCCAAACTCTGTTTTTCACCCATCTGCCCTACATTATTGGAAGCCACACAAGGAGGCACCAAAAGCCACATTCACATCATCTGCTGCAGAGCAAGACAGACAAGTCCTTCAGAGCATGGGTTCCTAGCCTGAAGCATGAACAACACCCACTGCTTCCTCAGGGAACAGGCTGTCTGAGGACAATATTTCACCTCTGTCTCCCCTACCTGCATAGGGAGCCAGAAAGACTGGGCAGTAGGTGGGCTGAGTCACTGTGTGGTTCAATGGCACAAGTGCTGGCATCTGCTGCCAGCAGCCCTGCAGGGAGTAGGAAAACAGCCCCAACAAGAACAAGAGCTCATCCACAGCTGACTCGACGCTGTGGACAGCAGTGAGCCAGCCCTCTGCCATCAGCAAAGGAGGCAAAGAAGCTGTGTGGGGTGGGTACAGTCCCATGGTCCTGGCACAAAGCTACATCTGCGCCCTGGAACCAGGCAGGGTGCGCTTCCCAGATGCTCCCCCAATCTCAGCAACTCATGGGAGACCAAATAGCCATAAACACAGAAGAATAATGGGCACTCTTTCACTGCGATGGCTGTTACAAGAGCTGAAGCAACCAGTTGCTAGCACAGACTTTCAGGAAAGTGCCCCACGCAGTAGCTTAAGGATCTTTTTGAATAGAGACTGCTGTCAGAACTTCTTACGCATGACACACGTGGCATTAGCTCACCTTCAGCTGCTGGAGGTTGGTAGCTGTCTTCCAGTCTTTGTCATCTCGAATGCGAGTGCAGCGAGGGAAGCGAATGGAGATCCCATCTGCAGTGTGGGCTTCAGCTTTAGAGAATTCTGCCCCCGTGATCTCCCACACTGGAGCTTTCTAAATACAGGATCGAGGAAGTCACGTTACACTCTGTGTTCTCTTATGAACTAACTGATATACCTGTGTTTCTGCACCTCTACAACCTCCCTTCCCACTCAGCAGACAATTCCATATTCACAAGCTGACCTTCTCAGTCACCTACTTTTTTCAGGGAGTCAGACATTCCCAGCTGATATACAATGCCAAGTTCTAAATAACTCCTATCAGCTAAATGTGGCACGAAGCATACTGAAAAATTTCATGAAACAATAGCGGCTGCTGGGTTACAGTTGTGCTTCAACTGTTTTAAGTCAGACTCTTCATGCCTCAAATTTAAAGCAAGTTACTTCTGGAAGGGATTTAATGCGCAGGAATATTTTCAAGAAGCACTGCAGGTATGACTTCTTCATGAAGCTGTTGGCCCTAAAGCCACTAAAAGTTTCAGAGACAAAACCCTGTGCTTAAATTGAAGTGCAGCAGATTGCTGTGTCAGGGCAGGAAAACAGTTAAATGACTATGACAGCGCTTACCTTTGGATCGGGGACAATGAAGTCTGGATAGTAGATTTTGTTAATCTTTAGCCACTTCGGAATTTTACTAGGATCCTATTAATTAAAAGCACAAAACCAAAATTAAAAGCACAAAACACAAACCACTTATGATCATATATGAATGTATTCCTACAGAATAGTTACTGGAAGACGTAGATTAGTACATAGGCATTACTTTGCCTTTATGTGGGTGGAAACTGGCTTCAGCCTGCAGCGTGGGGTGCACTGATCTGCAGCAGTTTCTCTGATCTAGAGCATCACAAGAGTTACCTGTAACACAGCTCCCAGTGACTGCCATTCTATATGCAGAACTACAACACTGTTGCCCCAACTGTGACTCACATAGGACTACACATTTTTTAAGGTTCTGAAACCTCAATACAAATGGCTTTTAGGATGTCAAGTGAAATAGTGAAATTCAACTCTGCTCATTTGTCAAGTTCTGAAAAGTAAGATGCCTCACCTAAACAAGTCTCGCTCCTTGTGAGAATTCCAACAAGTCAGATTATCCAGCCACAAACCAACTCTGACTGGAGCACCTGTCCCTTAGCCCCATCTAGCGACTGCCTTCCCCTGTAGCACTGTGCCACACATACTGCTTGCTCTGCCAGAGCACCTCTGAGCCCCTCTCACCTTGCTGATCTTCACCATATCCAGCTCTGTTTGCAGACGCATCAATGTGGCATCATCATGGCCACCTGAACACTTGGTCACCGTGCACCACTTCTCACTCTTAGGATCATAGCAGCCCATGAGGAAGATGGACATCATCCCACCTGCAGGACAGGAGAGCATGATAGGTCACATCTTCAACAGGACAAGCCACAGCTTTTCAAAAAAGCCAAGTACTGAACCAAGACACAGCAGATTTGGGACTGTCAAGGATTCAGAGCATCAGCTCCCGTATATGAAGCTGAACAGCCTCTACACACAGTAGGGCCTGGAGAGGAAAAGCACTGAGATCTCCGACTTGAGTCAGCTCCAGGGACTTGCCTTTACTGCCCTGTCCATAGAAGGCTCCCAGCACCACCAGGTCTGCCGTGTCAGCCATCGCCCCCTCATTGAGATAATCCTTTTTCACTTTCAGCCAGTGCCGCTTCCCTGGTTCATAGTGACTCTGTGCAAAATGAGGCGAGAAACCCCAAGTCAGAAAGGAGATTGCCTGGTGGACAGCACTCTCCCCCAACGGCCTTTGTTTTAACCCGGCTTAGCAGTGCAGGAGCACAGCTGCACTCCAATACATGAGAAACAACTTAGGCTGGATGTCACCATCTACAAAAATCCAGGCATTTCAAGGATGCTCAGCTTGGTGTGCTTCATCCACAGACCTCATCATTAGTTACTCTCAGATTTCCAGCACACACCAGGAGAGCCTAAGTGTGAACTTGCCTTTAAATCTTTCAACACCAGTCCCTCCAGTCCCTCACGGATAACTCGGGTGATCATATCTGCCAGATCTGAAGCTTTCTGAAAAAGAAAGGAGCTGTGGTAAGCTCAAGAGTGTCAAAGGGCAGCAGTCTTCAGGCCTTACATTTGGCGAGGTGATGCAATAAACCCAGAGAACTTGCAGAGAGATGAACAGGTAATTTCATAAAAAGGGCCATGTGGTAAAGGAGAAGTGCCCACAGTGCACCCCCTGGGATCACCACACACGCAGTCTAACACCGAACTCACCGTGACATGCTTCATCTCAGAGAAGAGGATCCGGTTAGGGATTTCAACCATGTTATCGTGGAGAAACTTCCGACGTTCACAGAGAGGCCTGAAGCAGGGAATGGATAATTAAGGCCAAGCAAGCAGTTTCAACACAGAGTACATTATGTGAACGCTGAGAAAAGCCAATTAAATGATTTAACCTACAAAGTTCCAGAAAGCACAATCAATTCTTACTTTCCTCCAGGGAGTAAGTTATAAAATAGAAATTTTCTGTTAAGAGTACATTTAATATCAGAAGACATAAGATGAGCTGGGTTCTGAACCACACTGAATTCAGCTAAAACACAGTCATTCCCTGTATTTTGAAACTGCAGAGCAAGGCAGAACAGTTCTGCACCACAGCAGGACTCCTAAGTGCAGCAAGGGTTCTCCCAGGCTATGATAACGGCTGGTGTGAGCTGGTTGCCCTATAGTGGTGCTGCACGTTCACACCAGGAAGCTGGTCAGGCTGCTCTCCCAAGGTGCAGGACACTTACCTGTCCATCAGGCTGACGTCATTGAAATAGATGCAGTCGAACACAAACAAGCAAACGTTGGCATCTTGGAAAGCAGCTTTCTGAAAGACAGTTAAGATTGATTAAAAGGAACTTACAGTCATAGCAAGCAGCAATATGGAGTTTTACAAGAATAGAAACAAAAGGGTGTATTTTAATCTCCATAATCTTTTAGAGTTCTAATAAACTTAGGCTCTTCTAAAAGACAGGAACATAACATAACATTCATATGGACTAAACATTCTTTGCACCGCTGTGGTCTTCCAGTCCATTGTACATTGCTCATAAGCAATGACAGAATCACAGTGTTTTATAAGAGTTTTTTTGTATTTATCTGAGGCTGAAGTTTACTTACTGCCCTGCTAGTGGTCAGATTGATATCAAAACTACTGCATTAGAGCAGTGCTGTGTCATTAGCATGAGCCTTCTCAGGGATCTTTTCTTTCCCAAGTGCTCTAGTAAGCACCAGATCTCCTAAAGGATCTGGTTGTTTTGGGGGGTGTGGGGTTTTTTGTTTTGTTTTGTTTTTTTTTTTTACCTTGTGCACACCAAGAGTCCCAAAAGGAAGCGGCTTGCCAGTTTTGTTGTCAATCAGAAGAACTTCTGAATCCAGGATCATACTCTGCCCACCAGGGAAAGCCTGAGGGATGAAGTCCTTAAAATGGGCTACCTTGGGAAGAAAAGAGATGTTTATTGGCCGAAGAGATTTTCAACTATGGTACACAGAGCACAGTCTTCAAATAGAAAAATGAGTCTCCAACAAATACAGCTAAGTCACTCAGCTGCCATCAAGCCTCCCCAAGAACTGCCCACAAGGAAGACTCTGTGAAATTTGTCTGTGTTTATAGAATAGCTGACATGACAGAAGAGAGTTTATAGGTGCTTACTTTGTGAGGGAGGACGGGTTTGAGGCTTCTGCTGAAATAACTGAAGTGATCTCCGTTTTTATGGACCTGCACCCGCTCACCATCATATTTGATCTCCGCGTACATGCCATTCGGGCACTTCTTCATGGCGTACTCAATTGACTTGCAGGCTTCAGCCTTAGAAAGGTGGAGGGAGACGTTTCAAACTCAGCCAATACATTTAAAAATGAAGCTACTCTCACCTAACTTCATGAACAAACTACCAATCCCTTTGTGGATCTTTCTTTCTGGGGTCTTTGACCATCAGTCTGTCTTCCTTAGTTACTAATTTACTTAGAATCACCTGCATATGTCCAGATAATTACAGCTTCTCGGTGTTTACCCCCTCCAAATACTTCAACATATAAATACTGTGCCTTTTGTAGGAGGGCCTTTAGCCCTGAAGTAAATGTTTAACTCTGATTTATTCCTATTTGCATCTCTAATCCAATATGTCTACACTATTTCCAGACAAAGGATCAACTAACAGCAAACTAAAAAGAAAGTCACTTCTGGACTAAAAGCAAGTCAGGATTTTAGCTTCTGCAGTGCCACTGAAGCTGCAAGTACTGAGTACGTTCAATACTGGCCTCTTAGCATACAACACAAAATTCAGCAGTGCAGAATCTCTTATCCCATACTACAGGCAGTTACTTATTGATCTACTGCTTCTGAAAAGCGAGGGTGTCTGACAGTATGCAGGAGAATGCCATCCCTCGCTTGGCTGAAGGTCACCCCAGAGAGGAGCCAACGTTACCAGCATAGGCTGCACGGGGGTCATCAGGGAGGCCTGCACACTGAGGGTTCGCTTCAGACCCGGTGTCTCCGCAGCCTCCTGCTGGTTCTTCAGGACTCGCTCTACCACATCCTGGAGGTTGCGTGATGCTTTGAACGCCTCATAAGCATTGGGATCCAAAGCATCCAACCTTTAACAAATTGAGGAGAGGAGGGAAACAGATCAACCCCAGGTCTGCTGCACCTGCCTTACGAAGCCAACGCCCACTTCTGGATTTATCTCACGAGAAAAAGTAAGACTTACACATGCTTTGCTCCAGCATTCATTTTCAAGTCATGCTTAATTAGCCTGATGATGCATTTCAGGTCGTTGCCCGTACATCTGAAATGCGAGAGAAGATTCAGAAGTGGCAAACATTTACCTGAACTACTTTTGAGCTGAAAAATGGAAACTGATCCAGGCCTTTTAACAAAAGCTCCTTCCCTTCTGTAAGGTTTAAACTCAAAGAGGACATGTTACTAGTGACGTCGCAGAGGCACAAAAGAATATCCAAAAGGCTTTTCAGCATCTTTCTGTTTGAATGCTCATATTAGTTCTCCCTCAGTGCTGATGTACCTTCCAGAATTCAATGCATCAAGAGTTAAGGCACAGGTGGAGGAGGTGCTGCCGGACATAGTTTAGTGTTTGGCAGGAATGGTTGGACTCAATGTTCTTGTGGGTCTCTTCCAACATGCTTGTTCTATGATAAATTCAGTCTCCACGGCTTTTGACTAGATTGTCACCTGTTCCAGCTTGTGACACATAGGTAACTACTCCTAGTTTCAGGGTAAACCTTGATAAGCCATTTACTACTTTCCTTACCTGCGAGTGATGTGTTGCAGCACACTTTGCTGGTCATCCTCCTTCGTAAGCTTTGAGAGCTGCATTAGGAATTCATCCACCTCTTGGATGGTCAAGAGACTTTTGGCTGCTGGAGGACAAGACTTGCTCTGTTCAAAGAAGAGGCGTATGGTCTCGGAAACATCTCCCTGTCTCCAAAAACAAAACAAGGGTGTGGATCAGAGCTATGGCTGGAGAACAGGGACACCACTGGGGATTCACCATGGTTCCAGTAAGTGGGGTGGAGCACAGGAATGATGCTGGGATTGCATGAAGGAATTGGAATCAAACATTAGAAAATAGCTGCCATGACACAGAATAAAGCTTCTCAACTGTTTCATCTGCAGGGAAAAAAAAATGTATGCGAGAGTACCAGTATCTTCTCATTGCTCTGTTTTTCGCCACTGCAGAATCGCAGACCTTATATTTCCTCAGGATTAATCCACTCATAAACCTAAGGATCTGAAACAGTCTAGTGATGTCACTAGAAGGCAGCATACACCAAGGCAATAAAGAGAGGTGAAAGAATCAGCCTCATTATCCAATTCACCCATTTTCTCACTCTTGGAATGAATCAGAAGCATGCAGAATCAATTACCAACTCCTGTGCACAGGAATTAAATGCGGCTTAATTGTATGAACTAACTTAAGCTCTCGGCAACAGAGCTGTTAATTGAATTGCAGGTTTTGATACGTGATGTTACTAAAAAAGTAATGTAGTAATATAAATCAGTTACACAGGAACATGTAAGACCAAGCAATTTTGACAAAGCAGATGCAGCCCAACTTGCCTAAACATTTTAATCTTGCTGTCTAAAGTTTTGCAGGTGAATTCACATGAATTCATATCTTTCTGTTCGAGCATTAGTTTCTAAGTGTTCCAGAGAGCAGAAAGTGATATAAAAACTGCTAAAGCAAAATAATAATAAAAAAAAAAAATCATCAACACCCACTCCAGTAGTCAAGCTAGCGATCTTTCAGATGAATTAAAAACCATTACAGAATTCCCTACCCCAGGTCCAAACAGCAGGAACGAAAAGACTGCAGTCTGTTCTCACCTGTTCCAGGTCCCGCACCATTTCTTCTTGGCTGCAGTTAAAAATCTTGCTGAATAGCTTTACAATCTGCTTATCGTTCAAGTTGTAAACAATTTTAATGACACCTGGTAGCAGCAGCTTAATGGTCAGGTACACGTCACCATGAAAACCATCTGGGAAGAAAGCACAGCCCATCAGCGACCACCAAACTTTATTTTTCCATAGAGGCTCTGCTGTTGTGCCTGCTGGCATGATCCCCAGGCAAATAATCTGCAGCTGAGGCTTCCCCTTTCGGCCATGCTATCCTGCTTCCTGTGAAAGGAGAGTCCTCAGAGGAAACACCCGCAACTGTCCTCCAAACGTGATCTCAGCCTTAAGTCTGGTGGGACCTATAAACCTCCCCCGCAGTCCCAAACTGAGACATTCGTGTCTGAATTGGTTATTTAAATAAACAGTTCACCTTGCAAATATTACCTCCATAGCCCAGAAATCATCACACCGTATAGCCTGGTCTACACAGCGATCAATTTTTATTTCACCCTTGCTTTTGAAGTAATACTTTGAGGTTAATTTTGAGAGGGCTTCCACGTGCTGAGAACACCAAGCAGGAACCATACCTCCTCCAGATCCCTTCTTCAGAAAATCCTGTATGATCTGTGTTTTCACGTTATAGCTGGGCTTTTCAGCTACCATGGCACAGAGCTTCCTGAACTCCCGCAGCAAGCAGTCTTTGTGCTTCGGATCACATTTTTTTGCAGATAGGCTGGACTTGTGGGAAGAACTTGCAGAGCTGTCTTCCAAATTCGTTGGCTTGGCTGTGTAAAAGACACAAGTAGTTGCGTATTGGGTAAACGAGATTTATAGAAGTAATTAAAACTAAACCATCTTCTATAGACAAAGATCTGAGCAGAGATTAAGAGAGAAGGACGTCTCAGGATCAGTTTAAGTTCTACCTGTGAAGCCAGAGAACTTCTTTGGTGATGGAGTGATGAGAGCCAAGGGATCTTTTGTGGTCAGTTGTCCTGTGGCGGTGAGCTTAGCTTGGACTATCACTTTTTTCTTCGGGGTACTTCCAGCCTTGGAATTCGCTTCTGTGAAAGAACAAGGTTCAAACCAGAAGTCAGAAATCATCTCATACATCCCTCAACACGTCATGTAAGATACGCAGCAACGAATGAGTGTGAAGAGAACTCGGGATGGAGGAGAAAAAAATGAAGGGGCATTTTTTTCCAATAGCAAAATACTACAAAACGTAATAAAGATCACAAAGAAAAGCTGGAAATGGAAAATAACTGACCATTCCTCCTGGGATCTATCTGGTTGTGTCTGCATGGGGATCAAACCACTCAGACCCTCTCCACAATCAGCTGTGACTAATTAATTGCTGTTGCACAAGGGACAACTACATCTCTTTCCGATGAAGCCGAGGCACAGCCCCGAGCTGCGCTACCTGCTGTGTCACCAGGTCACAGGGATGCAGCAGCACTGAGGACTGTGTGGAGAGGGCAGAGCCGCACCTCGGAGACAGGTAAAGTCAAAGAGTAACCCAGGCGCTGCCTGGCGTCTCACCCGAGATGTGCTTGGTGATTAGTTCCTTTTCCCCGTCTTGTAGCTCCTCCCATCCCTCCAGGTCCGTGATGTCTTCGATTTTCTTGGTGGTGGCTCGGGCCTTGTCCAGCTTCTCGAACATGCACTTGACGTGGTACCACTCCTTCATGTCGCCGCCGGACTCGGTGAAGGGGTTGGGCACGATCTTGCCGATGCGAACCGTTCCCTTCACGATCTTCTCCTTGCACTTCTTGCAGCCGGCGGTGCCGCGTTTGGCGTAGTCCACGCAGTAGCGCTGCTCGGCCATGGCTGCGGCGGCGGCGGCGACGGACAGCGCGAGGGGCCGCGGGGACAGCGGCGAGGCCCACACACACCCGAGCAGCCGCAACGCCGGCCACAGCGCGCGGGGCCCCGCGGGCATCCGCCTGAGGGAGGGACACGCTCAGCGCCCGGAGAGACCCCCAGCCCCGCCTCCGCCCCTCCCGCCCCGCTCCGCTCCGCACCCCCAGCCGGCCCCAGCGCGCTCACCGCGGTGCTCACGGAGCCGCCATGCCGCCCTCAGCCCGGGCCGCCGCGTCTCACCGAGCGGCGCCTGCGCGCAACGCCCCTTCCGCCCGGAGAGAGCCGCGCGGGGACCGGGCCCGCCCCACAGCCCCCGGCGCGCGCAGCAACCGCCACGGCCGCGCGCAGCTCCACTCCCCCCCCCCCCCCCAACCAGTGTCACGCGCAGTTCCCCCCAAACCCTACACGGGTGTCACGCGCAATACCCCCCCAACCAAGGCGGCGCGCGCAGTTCCCGCCGCCGCCGCGCGCAGCTCCCCCCCCCCTCCCGCCACACGGGTGTCACGCGCAGTTCCCGCCGCCGCCGCGCGCAGCTCCCCCCACCCTCCCACACGGGTGTCACGCGCAGTTCCCGCCGCCTTCGCGCGCATGCGCCGCGCGCCCCTCCCCGCCTCGTGGGCCTGAGAGGCGGCGCGTGGGCCTCGCGCGGCTGAGGCGGCTCCGGTCCCGCTCTCCCTCGCAGCTCGGGCTGAGGCGCCGCCGCGAGGGTCCTGCCCGTCGTGTCGGAGCTGACTCGCCGAGAGGCAGGAGGGGCAGAGATGGCTTCACCGGGCGCGTCTGTCCCAGAGTGGCCGGCGGGTGCCCTCTTCTCAACGAGCCGAACGCGAGACGCGCTTGAGCTTAAGGGCCGCGTCTGGTCACAGAACTGGGGCGAAGGCCTCGAGGTGAGCGTTTCAGAGCAGTAGGTCTGGCCGTGCAGCTGTCGGTCGGCGTTTGCAGTGCTGTGTTCTGCCCCGAGCGGCCCAGGAGGGACGGGAACACCGAAACCAAAGAAACAAACAGGCTCCCCCAGACGAATGCAGCTGGTGCCTCGAGTCACAGAAGGGAAGTTGCTGCAGAGTGATTCAGGGAGCTCATAAAGAACTTCTCCGCTGCTGTAGACTTTACATAGAGGGAGTCCAGGCAGCGCTATGCTCCAGTTTTAAAATGCTGAACTGAAAGGCTCTGTGTGTTCAACCCCAAACCCACACCTTGACAGGCCCAGATTAAAGGTACACGTGTGAGTTTAACGTGGTGAAATTTTTAATAGTTCATACTGCTTTGGAAATGATGTATCATTGAGAAAATACAGACCCAGCAGTGTCTGGTGTGATGGTTTCCATTAACACTGACCTCTTACGGGGAGAAAATGAGAGCAGGCTGCTTAGAGAGAGCCTGCAGGGAGCATAGGACAGCGTTCTCTGCATCTCTGGGGGTGAGAACGCTCATTCATTGCTGGAGCCTGCTGAAAAAGATGGAGAGGAAGGATGGACTCCAGGTCTGACACTCCTAGCCGAGCGTCGTCAGTAAGGGAGCTGAGCACCCTCTCGGCAGCAGGATTTGCCTCCCTGTTACTGTTGGAAAGTCAGCAATGTGATTTAAGCTCGGCTGTGTCTGTATTCAGTGGCAGAGTCTGCAGAGGCCATTTCAGAGACTTGAGTCAGGCCGAAACGAATTGTCTTCTGGCTCTTTCCAGTCTGGAGCAGGTTTCGATGGCACCGTGGCCAGGTAAGTGAAGGGCTCCTCTGGGAGAGTTGTGCTGAAGCTGGAGGTGGATGGTCTGATCGATGATGAAATGTAGTGTGCGCTGGCAGGTGCCAGAACGTGTTCAGATTAGTTTCTTCAGTGAGAAACGGACACGATGGATGTTTGGTTGCTTTTGAAAGGCCTGGGAGTAGCAGCAACAAAGCAGGGCCACTCCTAATTAATTCTAGCTCTTATTCTCTGGAGCAACGTACCTGAAGACTCTTGAGCCTGGAGCACTAAGTTTGCTGTCCTTCCTTGTGGGCTTTTTCTGACTAACAGATCTGAGATGACGTTAGGAGGCGATTGGGAAATTGTACCTGGTATGGAACTGAAAGCCCCTAATTTTGGCCAGGGCTCTTAGGTTTTCCACATAAGCACTTTATTCCCCTGAAGCTGTTGTGTGTGTCTACTGTTACTACTTTGAGTGGGAAAGTATGTTTGCAGGGGGAGGAATTAAAATAACTTCAGGTCTTACTATCTTATTTGAGTAAACTCCTCCAGGTCCCACTTAGGCTGAAGATGTACCTGTAAACTGCTGTGACTAGAGCTGTATATCCAGTGAGCATCTTTCCACAAAACTGCAGGACACTTGTGCTCACAGAAATCTGAGAGAAAAGTAGGAGACAAATCACTGCTGTTTCTCATAGGATCAGTGAGGAATCATTGCTGGTGTCTCTCTCAGTGGCTAATACTGGAATTGCTGAGCTGAGCCTCTTAACATAATGCCCTCTGTGTACAAGTCAGCAATGACAGGCCAGTCAAGAGGCCCTTGGAAAGCAGAACTCTGTTTTAAGTAGTTTATTCCACTAATACAGGGAGGATAATGCCCCAAAGTCAGATTTAAAGGTTTAAGTGCATCCTTGCTTAAGCAAAGCGTCCATCAGGAGTCCTGGCAGAAGTTAAAATATGCATGAGAGTGAAATAATGGTCTTAGGTTTTCTTGTGGGTTTTTTTTGGTGTTAAGAAGTAAAAACCAATTTTAGTTGCATCTTAAAATAGTACCCAAAACGGTTCTTAAAACAAAGGTTGCCCTTGTCCAGGTCTTCTGGGGATGCCTTAAATTGATAGGGTTTTGAACTGATATAAAGTTCTGGTGCAAGACTTCTTTCAGAGTTACATTCCAGTGAATCCAGTTTTCTTGGTATTGAGGAAATGTCCAGAATCTCACTAAAATCAAATAAAAAGAGGGAGATGCTTAGAATTTTAATAACTGCAATGAACAAATCTCTCTCTCTCTGGCTGCTAAAACAGATACTGCATCTGGACATGTGGTTTATTAAAATACAAGAGATAGGAGAAATGGAGATTGTAGAAAACATACATACATACATGAGATATATTCGGAAAAAAGGGAAGTGGTGTCAGTTAAATAATGGATCAAGAAGCCATGTAAGGGAGAGTATTACTTGCTTGTTTGCTTGTATATTTATTGGTAAGACTGGCTTTGGGCTCTGAAAGGAAAAGCTGCTAGAGGCTGGTGAAATCAAAGATGGAGTGGTCCAATCTGAAAGGACTCATAGTGCTTTTGGGTTGAGAAGCGGCTTACAAGGCTTGCTGGCTTCTCAGGGTGTGAAAAGTTGAATCTGGATATAACGGGAATGACTTTTCTTGCAAGCCTCTTTCTGGCCCTCGGTTCAGTGGGGAAAGGGGAGAACGTTATCTGTTGTCAGTTGACAAATGGGTTTGCTTTTCTTTGGTTGGCATTCTCTCCGTACAGATAGGAAAGGTGTTTCCTGAAAACATGAGTGGGGGTGAACTGTGATCTAAAGTACAGCGCTGAAGATGTGGAGCTCAAAAGAGCAGCTGTTCCCTCCCGTTGGATGAATGATCAGGTGTATGTTGTCCTTTTCCCTCCACATTCACACTCACCAGGGTGTTGCCCGTGATTCCGTGTACATGACACACAGCCATGTAACTCCTTTGCATCCCTGTTTCCACCCCAGTGACAAAAAAATGACAGTGAATCTGGTGGTGTGTACGGCCCTCTGCGGAAGAGATGGGATTGGAATGTGAACTTTGTCCTTTAATCTGAACAGAGCGAAAGTCTGACTCTCCCCTCCTCATTCTGCATCTCAGTTGTGTTTTGAGGGGAAAATCTTGGCATTTGGTACATGGACATTATGCGTCTCTCAGTACAGGAAAACAAATGCAGAATTTGTCATTTCTGGTGTAGGTTGCTCCAAGAGTCATTGAACAGCCACAAGAAAATGTGTCAGAGATCTCCAAAGGCGTTGAGGAGACACTTATGCCCATTTACTCTTAATACTAATGAGAAGTGAGTGTCCAAATCACTCGGATGGGTTTTGGAAGGTCTTGGCTAGATTCATGTCTTCCTGGAGGAAATTACATTTGACAGCAGGCTTCTGATGCGGGGAAGATAAGGGCTTTGGGGGCCACTGTTTGAATTCATTGTATTTCGGTTCAGAAATCTGCCAAATGTGCAGTATAGACAGATGCTGATATCTATACTTCTATTCTCCTGTCAGCTAATGTAATGTCCTTTATTTTTCTGCTTACTGCATATGCTGTTAAATTAGATAGACGTATTTGCAAGGTGAATGACAAGTGTAATTGGCTATAAATGCTCCATTTAGAGAGATGGCAAACTATGTTTAAGTTACACCCAAGTGCACCTGTACTTTAGATGCAAAGTCGTTCAGCTCCCACAGCACCTTCATTATAACCATACTTCATCCTCCCACACAAATAGATTCCAAGGAAAATAATTTCTCCCCAAATGTACATCTGCTGCAAATTATAGCAGCATCACTACACATGCAAGTACAGCGAACACAAATCTCACACTGCATGTTGGTGCTGATGGAAAGCTGACACCTCTTTTTGGAAAACAAAGGAAAACTAAAATAAAAGCTTGATAATTTTTTGTTGTTGTTTGTTTCAGACTGTTTCCCAAATTAATTTGTCTTTTCTACATGCTTGGAGGAGATTTTTCTTTCAAAATTTTAATTGAAAATTTAAGCTTTGAGTCTTTGAGAATGAGATTGAAACCACAGCTGAATTTTTTTCATTGACCTTGTTGGGTAGTCACTGTTGCTGAAACCTAGAGATCATTTTGATGCCATTCTTTTCAATGTTTACAATTAATTTCAGAAAAACACAGACATTTTTAAGAAAGACCATAAAAGTTTAAACTTTTTCTTTCTTTTTTTCTTTTGGAAAGTCTTTGAGGCTTCTGATGAAAAGGCTATTATTGAATACAAACAGCTTCTTACTGAAACGTTTCTCACTGGTTCTCCTGCAGAGTAACACCTGTGACCAGAAAGAAGATGGTGCAATGTAACGGGTGCCTTCCTTTCATTGTCCCGGTCGGATCCGTGGCTGGACGTGTTACAGACTTAGACATGCAAAACACTGCTTATTATCTGTACAGCCAGGAATCTTATGGGTTTCAAATCCCCCACTTCTCTTCTTTCTCTTCATTATACTAAGTGGCAGCTGAGAAGCCAGAGAAGGCTGAGGCAGTTTTAACTTCTCTGTGCGTCTCAGGTAATCTGTGCTCCCTGCTTTCAAGCAAAGCAGTCCCAGTGCTGCTGTGCACTTTGCTGTGTTCTTTCCAGCCGCATCTGTCAAATCTGCACTCGACAGCTGCTTTGTACGGGTGTCGTACATTCAAAGCAAAGGTAGCTAAGTGAAAGAACCTCCTAAACACATGCAACGTGGGTTGTGCCCTGCTGCTTGCAGTGTGGGGCGGAGGTGTGCCTGCCTGCAGACTGATCTCAGTCTGGTACCAGAGCAGTAATAGTGATAGCTGCTCCGTTTTGCCCTGCCTGAGGAGGCTGTGGGCTGTAGGAAGTCTTAGCACTCGTCGGGCTTTCCACAGCTCAGACCATGTTTCAGGAGGCAGATGGAAATTCAGGTGCAGGATGAGTTCTAGGGAGCCCTGCTCTTGGCCTCTGATGTTCAGCAAGCGTAGGAGTTGTTCTCTGTGGGCTTTGACAGAGCCTCAGGATGCCACCTGCTAAGGAGGCTTAGATAAACTTCTGGTTGGAGGAACATTCTGCTGTTTAATGTTACAGGGAACTTTCTTACTTTAGTACTAAACGGGGTGATTTCCATTTGAATCTCTCCCAGAGTAGTAAGCTGCTTTACGCATTGCTGTGCCGAGAGCTGTATGTGTAATTAGTGACTTGCATGACTCCCGAAAGCTGCAGTCTAAACCTTAATCCAACCTTGGTGTTGATCACCGTGCCACATCTCTCAGCTGCAGTTCTTAGAGTCAATTCCACATTGGAGCTGGCTTTCTTTAGGGAGACAGGATGTTAAAAAATATATTAAACTGATCCTCATTAGAAACTGGAGACATAAAAGTCTCGAGAGCCAGATTGTGACTGCCACCGCAGAGCTGTTTATGCAGCTGTTTATGCGGAGAACAGCTCTCCAGGGATAGGCTGTTTGCTGCCACTTCTGCTCCAGAGCCCCTGCACCTAGATTCTGGTGCTGGATCCAGAGGGCTGGGTTCCTGCCTGAGCAGTATGAGTGCAAGTGACTGTTAAGTGCCTCCCTCCCTCTCCTGAGAGCGGGTGAGTTGTCAAGGTACCCGTCTCACTTGCAGTGAATGGGTTATAGGAAAGGGAGTGAAAAAAAGCAAAAGCAAATGCAAAACCTCTGACCTATCTGCAAATGTTGCTTTTGGGGCTGTTGTTTTTTTGTGTATCCTCTGAGCACATTGGAGGATGCAGGTTTATTGCTGTCTGGGATATCTTATCCCTTCACTGTCAATGAAATGTAACTCCTTTTTCTCTCTGAAGGGTTTTGCAAATAACTTTAGATGAACTGAGGAGCTGCCATTTGGCTTCCATGTATCTCCAGCCAAATAACTACACATTCTCTTTGTGCTGTCAGAACCACCAGGTCTTTTTCTGCAGGGTTTCTGCTCAGAAAATCGTGTCCCAGCCTGCACTGACACATGGGGACTAAGCTGCCCCAGACAAAGGGGCTTTGCTGAATGCATGAGGATCCTGTCGGCTCCTTTCTCCAGACTGCTGAGGCCCCTCAGTAAAATCCAGCCTTAGCCTGTTCCTCTTGTCTTCTCATCCTATTCCTTTCTGGCTCCTGGTTTTCCCCTTTTATTAGGAATCTTAGTGAAATAAACACGAGTGAGTGAAAACACCTACGCATTGAAGCACATAGTTTTAAAACAACATTTTAAAAGCTTCTCCGTCTTAGAATCGTAGAGTCACTAGGTTGGAAAGGACCCACAGGAGCATTGAGTCCAACCATTCCCATCAATCACTAAACCATGTCCCTCAGCACCTCGTCCACCCGTCCCTTAAACACCTCCAGGGAAGGTAACTCAACCCCCTCCCTGGGCAGCCTCTCACAGTGCCCAATGACTCTTCCTGTGAAAAATCTTTCCCTGATGTCAAGCCTCAACCTCCCCTGGCAGAACTTGAGGCCGTTCCCTCTTGTCCTGTCCTCTGTCCCAGAATGATCTTGGTTATCATCTGTTGTCAGTATTTTGGAGAAAGCCAGTCTGCTTGCAGTTACACCATTACCTTTACACTCAAGGTCTCCTTAATTGTCTGAGCAGATGCCTACAGTGTTGGAAACACCCACCTGCTGCAGATGAAACCCAATTAACTGGCTTCATGCTGTTATAAAAACCCGAAGCAGCAGCTCTGCTGGTTCTTTGCCTGGGGGGAGAGAGAGGTGTGTGGGCTGCGGTGAGGCTCAGAACTAGGAGTTTTATCTCTCTTCTGTCTTTCTGAAGGCTACTTCCCCTTATGATAGGAGATGCTGTGCTCCATAGCACGATTTGAGAACGATGTCTGTCTGATCAGTGGATTGTCTTTAAGCCAGGTCTAATTGCCTTATTCTTTTTCGCCTCTTTCAGGAGTATTTTTAGACTAATCAGTGAGTCTGTGATGTGACAGGACCCCTTAAAAGCTCTGGGGAGCTTGGCTTGTGGAGTCTAAAAGGAAGGAGTGTAGGATTTGCCTTGTAAAGAGGCTGACAGCTATTCTTAAGGTGTTAAGATCTAATCCTTACTAATGAGAGAGCTTCTTATATAACTGAGCTGCAACATTTCTTAACTGCTGTCTTCTTTTGAAAACCTGTGTATTAAATTACTATGAGACAATAGTTCTAAAAGGTACCCTCCTAACCTTAGTTTCTTTGCTAAACTGGATGAATCTAGTGAAGTGTCTCTTGGAAACAAATCTTTTTTAAACCTGCACTCTATTCTTCTTAACCTCTCTGCCCTGAACAATTTTTGAGACAAGATGAATACCAGCCTGTGAATATCATGGCTACATATATTCTACTTAAGCATTCACTTGGCTGATAGCCTGGAATACGTCACTTTGAGGGTTAAAAAGCTTCTGAGACTGTAGATGGGACCTCATTATACAATATGTGAGGAGAGTTGTTACTGTAAGCAAGTTGCTCAGGTGTAGTTGCTGTATTCACTAAATTTTGATTAGAGCTGTGGTGTAAACTGGCAGCCTGTGAGAGACAGCTTGAAACATTCAGATCCTCCAGGACCAGATAAGCATAATTGCATACTTGGAATTAGCAAAACTGCAAGGATCAAAGCAATCTCCTGGATGGATTACTAGATCAAAGGAGAGACTTTAAAAGGAGAAAACATGGATGTTAAGTTCTCCATCTACCCACTATAAATGCATGATGCCAGCAGTAAAGATGATATAGGAATAAAGGGAGCTTTTGCACATTTCTCAGCAGGAAATAATTTGATGTCTGACTACTGTGATTTTAAACTACGATAAAATAACAGGCACAAAAGTCTGCACAAACGAGCTTCTTTTTAAAATTAGTTTATCTTAATCCTTATTAGGATATAGGATAAAATCATAACTTCTTCAAAAATTTACATGAAAGAGCATTACTGCGTTCCTCTGCCTGAAGACCAGATGCTACCTGACTATACGACTGCAAACTGCAGCGTATCCAAAAATCTCTCAAGAAAACACCGTCACTTGGTCTCACTGTAAAGCTCTCCCTGATGTTCAGACAGAATCAAAGAGTACCGATCTCTCTCTGAGCACAAGGGGCCCAGCAAAGCATACAGCAGGTTGGAAACGTGACTGCTGCTTCTTGTGCATGCAGCTATTAAAAGAGTAAGATTGTCCTGACTTTTGTGAAGGGTCATTCAGTATACGGCAACATTAATGTTACCTCTTGGTACCAGTGAGTTTTCTGCTGGAAGCTTCCCTTAATTACACTTTGGGTGGGAGACAGGAAAGAGAAACATCCAAAAGAACAGTCAACACTGCCGTGCCTGGCTCCTCTTCTGAGCAGATAATAAACCTGAGAGGAAAGAAAACACCCTTCATTGTATTCGGCTGTTTTTCCATGTTCTGAGATGAGTTAACTCCCAAGCACTTTCTAATCCAACCAAATCAATTTGCAAAGTTTCATTAATACTATCAGGTAAAATGCAAGTGGCTTACTCCCTGCCTTATTGGAAGGGCCATTAGTACACAGGATAATGGATACCTCAGGGCAGACAGACATTAAGTTAATAATTAACGATTACAAAGACCTCGTGGCAACTGAGAACGTTTACCTCTGTGAGGATATTGAAGTTGCGTTACTTCAGTTTCAGCTCTCTCTCTGCAGTTGGTACTTGGAGCTGGGTTGCAGCCTGGTTGTTCTCACCCTGAATTGCAATGTTTAAAGTGTTCTTGAGAACTGCTGGGCTTGTCTGTGCTGCCCTGGTAGCTTGTGCTACTGCTGGGGGAGGCATATGGAGCTAATTCCTCCTGACAGGCTCCCACGGTGCTCTGCTTGTACTGTCGGAACCTTGCTGCGTGTGCCTTATGGGTGCTGAACACAAGATGGGTGGAAATGATGTGATGTGAGATGCTGATGCTTTTGCTCTCTTCTGAGGGTGCTGCAAAAGAGCTGTACAGCCCCCAGAGAGGCTCTGTGGGCAGGAGGCACGGTGCAGTGTGGACCCTGTGAGGGACGCCCAACCCAAACACCGGCTCTGGTCTTCAGAAGCCAGGCAAGAAGTATTCACTGAAGAAGCCTCTCATGTAAATGGTAACAGAGAATCCAGCACAGCCTTAATCCGGATCCAGATCAGGGCATGGATCAGGCTCTATCTATAAGCCTGAGAAACTGGGATTTTGGCAGATCTTGGGGTGTGCTATGGATGCTTTATTTACACAGTTCACTGCTTGCACAGTCTTCATAAATTAATATTGTGCATTAAGAATCTCAGCTTTTCCTAGCTTCATCTATGATGTTTCTTCCCTTCTTTCTGCACCATCTGTAGTTTCTTAGGGTACCCTCAGAAGCCCTGGGTTTGATTTGACCAGTAGCTGGTGGACTTTCCCTGTTCTCATGACTCTGCTGGGACAGCACCAGGAAGCTGAGTTGGGTGTAAGACTGAGGTTGGTGGCCCTCTGGGAGATGTTCACACTGTAGGCGTAGTACCCACTCTCTTGTGTTTGGAGACGTTTTTGCTGAGTGTTTTTCTGAATGTTTAAAATAGCATTAGGCAGGCCTTCCCCTTGATATATAACCCTTCGGTTCTCAAGAGTCTGATTTGAAAGTGTGTTTAATTCTTACAACCATTGTTTTCCATTCATAGCCTCTTCACTTTGGAAATGAGTGCAGCTACTCTGAACTCCTTGTCTTGCATCCAGTCTCCCGGAGATAGGTCTTATCTGGCACTGAGGTGTAATTTGTTTGAAGCTGTCCTTCCTTACTCATCAATTTCAATGTTGTTAACGTGGTGCTTAAGGTACTTCTTTTATTAAGTTTCAGGGGTTTTGTATTCTGCCATCCAATTTTGCATTATTGATAAAGTCTCAAGCAGGAGATTACTTGAGACATGAGCTTTCTGGCGCATTAGTCATACCGGAGTTGTGTTTTCAGAGGAAACCAGTCTCCTATTTAGGCCAGTTACTTGCCTGTCAGGCTGCCGCAGCTCCTCTAGTGCTGGGGTTACTAACTCCAGGCATAACTGCAGGCTCGTCTTGTCAGGGAGCAGCCAGGGAGAATGAGCTGGGAGCCAAGGGTGACAGCAGGGTAAGTGGAGGCTACGGCCTTGCTGACAAGCGGTACAGTACCACAGCATCCCAGCAAGGAGAGCAGAGCAGGCCTAGTGACAACACCAGGTCAGCCACGGCCCAGAAGTCACTAGCCAAGTCCGTAGTGCCAAGGTGTGTCCGAGGTCAAGTTAGGAAATTAAGCCATGCTTTATACCCTTGGAATCACAATGATTTTTGTGTACCACTTATTTGTAAGCCTAAGAAAATATTAAACCAAAATTCCGCCCCCACCACCAGACATGAGCAAGATGATCTTCGAGACACTGAAAGTAGTGGCAGCCCTACTTATTCTCTTAGTTAGCTTTTAGACATGCATATGTTGATTAAAAAACAGGCTGTGTGTAGCCTTCCACCCGCACAGCAGGGTAGAGTGCACCCTTGTTGAATCATCACCACGCAGCACAGATTTGCCATTATAGACTTGCTCACAAAATAGCATCAAACAGAAAATGCAAACCCACTTAAGGCACTTGCTCTCTTAGTTGCAGAAGGAAGGAGACCTTTATTTCTGCAACAAGTTTATGTCTTGGGTTTTCCATAGCTAATTTATGTATTTTTAAACCACTGTAGAGCTGCCAGAAACAAGATATTGACAGTCCCAGTGTTCAACTCAAAATAGACATGAAACTAGTTGTGCAACAGTTCTCTTCTCTGAGGATTCTTTAGTGTAGCCTGCAGAACTGTGCAGTGAAGTGTGACTGGTATGCAGTCTGGTTTTGCTTTCCTTGACTTGTTTATTATCACTTGGCTAGGACAGTGATGATGAAGCGCTGGTACTCAAAGGACCTGCTCCTGCAGATGATGTTACAGGCACATTTCAGTTGGTGCTCCCCATCCTTTTCGGGTTCGTTATCACACACTCATTGCTGCAGAGTTTCATTGCGTTCCAGATGCACCATAAGGGCTAGAATCAAAATGTCGTGTCTGTTTTTTCGTCAACCTCTCTCCTTTTATGTGGGTGGAGGGGGAGTGAGGAGATACAAAAGCCTTAAAATTGCATGTTTCTATGAAGTGTGTTGATGGCTTGGATGAAGGTGCACAGCTTCCTTTTAGACACTGTGGGTAAGTCTGTTGTTGGTGAGGCAGAAGACCTTCCCTTTCTGCTTGGAGTCTTCTGAGCTGATCACCACAGTTGTGTCCTTTGGACTGAGTGCGTGTCCTGCGCGTGTGGCTCGTCCTGACACTGGAATGTCACAGAGCTGTGAGTGGTGTCTGGTCCCACCTCAGAGCCTGTCCTGGCTGCCCAGGCTGGGTGGCTGGATCCCAACTGCACTACCTGTTCACCATGAACCTCTGTGCTTGAAACAATTGCATATCCGTCAGTTTCCTCCACAGCTGAAGATTTGACAGGCTTACATTTCTGTTACAATTCACATGCTTTAAGGGCCTTAACTCCCCCCCTCCCCACCCTAGCCTCTATTGTAGAGGGCTAGCTTTATAAACCTTATTAGAGTCTCATCTTGCAAAGCTCTTGGGGGCTATTTGGCTTGATAAAACACCATATTAATTGGAGTGGCTGTTGATTTTGGAGCCTTTCTTACGAGACAGTTGTGTTTCCGAATAGGGATTTCCTTCTCTTACATGCACGACATGTTCTTTTTCTTTGCTAGATGGCTTAAAATGCCTGCCATGTGCTGATAAGCTCTGTGCTGGACATTTTGTCTTCTCCTGGTGCATGTATACAGGACAAAGTGCACAATGGAGTAATCGACACAACTCCCCAAATCTGCTACCATTTCTATAAAGGCTGATACAAGATGGCATTTGTTCTCCCCAGCAGCTGTGGAGATGTACAGAAAATTCAGTACTGAAGCTACATGTTGGCTGGACACTGCCAAATGTGGAATTACTTTGTAAGACAGCTTCATAAAGCTGAGAAGGTGGATTAACGGGGCAGTAGTGCTGGCGAGCGCAGATACCAGCTGGCTGTTGGCGGGCATGGTGTCTCCTTGGTCAGCGGCCTGGCTGCAGGGAGGGATGCTCGCATGGGCTCCCACCAAGCCAGGTGCTCCCTGGCTTGAGGAACAGGAAGCAGGGTGTGGGAGCATGGGCTGTTTACGGTTCATGGGCCAGCCCTGGTTGGAAGTAAGAAGAGGATCATAACAATATGTATTTGTTAAACCTTTCTTTTCTTCTGTTCAAAAGGACTTCCATGCTTGTAGCGAGGCTGCAGAGTTCCCCCCATCCCCTTACCACGAAAGTTCATGAGAGAAATAAGAAAGCCAGGCTTCTTAGCAGGTGTTATCTATTGGGATAACCTGGGCTCTGATTTGGGGGCCCAAAGTGATCTTTTATCTTCTAAAAGCCAACTAGCTAAAACCGCCTGTGGAGCAGGCTTGCCGATGCGTGCAGGCTTTTAAGGGCATGGGAGAGCTAGTAATTCTCTCATACATTTTTAAAAAGAGTAGGAGATAGAATTTACTCTGGAGTCTGTAACATGCTCCAGCATACTTGTCCTCTGGTAGTGGCCTGTGCTAAAAGCATATCAATAAAATTGCTGATGCTGCTGTTAAGTAACAAGGTAATTACAAAAGATGGGAGGCGGACGTAACTGAAAATCTGAAAGAGTAGTTAATGCCATTCCCATTAAGTTACCAGCCTTAAATACATGGCTGACTGCATCTGTAACTTTTAGTGCTATAAAATGGTACAAATTGCAGACTTAAGAGATCATTAGAATAATACACAATGGATTTATCTTCATGAATAAAAATGATGCAACACAGAGATTTTTCTTTTGTGGATAAGCAGATAGAAGTCAAGACGAGAAAGACTGTGTTCCCTGGTAGTGTTTCTTAAGAACACCAGGTCTGACTGTGCTCCAAAGGTTGTTCTAGATGTGTGGTTAAGGCTGTGTCTTAACCTGCTTGAATGTAAATAGTTCTTAAGATAAAAGATGAAGCTCTTCCAAGAATATTTTGTCATTCCCTGGTGACAAATCAAGGAAATGTTTTGTGCTGATTAAGTCACTGTCAGGGGTCAGCCATCTCAGTGAACTCATTGAGAAGCCTCTGAAGTAAATCACTCATTCTTCTGCTCCTGGTCTGTTTCTCAGCACTATACCTGCCCTGGTGGTACAAGGGGCCACATGCTGTCTCACCTCAGCTGTTACTCTTCCCTCAGCGCTGTGGAGGCTTGAGTAGCAGATACTCCATGTGCTGGTGTCTGCCAGCTCCATTGCAGACCAGCTCCTGTTGTGCCCCATGTTTCCATACAGAATGAAAGGGAAGATAACGTGTTCTCACAGCGAGGGTCAGGGAGCTGGTTATGTTAAATGTGGCTGTTCAGGTTTTAGACTGCACCCAGCTTTAAGATGCAGTGAAACGGTGCAGGTTCTCTCATTCTAGCATGGCTGGAAAACGCCCTGATTGCCCCAGAATGTCTTGTTATCCCAAGCAAGTCAAGAACAATGTGCCTCCCTTCTCTGCTTTATTTCATATATGTTAATGAGGGAACGTGCATCTGCCCCACTTCTGCTTAGCGAAATCGTCTAGAGGAGTAGTCTTTCAGGTTGCAATTTCAGTGGGATACTCTGGATCTGGGCAAGTCAACAAGGCAGTCCAGTGGTGACTGAGCTGATGTCAGCCCTTGGCATGCTGTCTAGTGTCTCCTTCTGTCCTGTCATACTGGTTTACCTTTGTATAGTGGGACTGCTGGTTCTGCCTTTTGCTTCCCCAGTCAGTTGTGACTCCCTGTGACGGTGCTCCTTAGGGATGGAGCTCACCTGCTGGGAGTCCTAGGCTCTTAGGCGAACTCTTTCCAGAGGCTCACCACAGCACGGCACAAGGCGCTGGTGGTGCTAACAAGGGAGGCTGTTGTGCAGCTGCACTGCTGCTCTCCTTTTCCTTGAGCTCCAGCAGGACAAGCACTCGCACCCCGGTCTCCTTGGGTTTGTATTACAGTATGAACTGCACATGCTTGTGACACGTAGACCTCAGCTGCCTCCCTGCCATCCCATGTCAGGTAAAGGAAGCGTTTTTTCAGGAGTGCTCACAGTAAAACCCCACTGGCTCATGCCAAAGGAGACTCAGTGCTTCAGTCTCAAGGCTGAGGGGGCCATACATACAGTGACCCCAAACACTCCAGGAGAGGAGAGACTCTGCTGTTGTAGGGGCCTAGGGGTTTTTATTACAAGATGTCAACCAAGCATAAATTCTGTTATCATCATTACCGTTTTCAGTACAAAGCTGAACAGATCCAGGAGCTTTAGACCAGATCAGAGTCTGTATCATCTGGCTATTACAGCTTTTGATACTGCATCAACTTTAGCTTCTTACCAATCAGAGCTTTGGGTAGCAGGAATCTGAAAAGCTTTTGCTCTCTTTTCTAAGTGGAAGAGATGTATCACCAGTGCTCCAGCTTCTCTTTTCTCCCATTTCCCAAAACAATAAATATTTCTCATAGATGGACTTAATGGTTTAAGCACAACCTGGCAGTTCATGAAATATTTCCCTGCTTTAATCAGAATCCTGAAGCAAACAAGGAGGGAAATAAAAAGCCAATAATATGCTTGGTTGTGTGCACAAAAGTGGAATGAAATATATGAAGCTGGTAATGGCTGTGCTGTCACATCTTAAAAACATTTGCTTTGACTTGCATAAGTGTCAATTCAGTTTGTACTTGATACATTATACCCTGGATAAAGTTGCTGGCTTTTAAAATCAGGTCTCTTCCTCATTGAACATAGAGACACTCTAAGTAGCTGCTCTGTATTGTTGGGTAATGATGTATAAGCAGAGAAAGCTTTTTTTTCTTTAAAAGCTCAACTTTTAGGCTGCATTTTTTTTCTGCTGCATCTCTGCATCGGGGAAGGAGCCCAGAAGCTCAGCTACACAGCATGATTAAAGGCATCTCTCTCTAGCCAAGGTTACAACAAGTGCAATCTCTTGGCTGTTTGCTGGGGAGGTTGCCAGCAAAGCCAGGCCTCGTGCTGTGCCAGCGCAGCTTTCCAGCTTCTAGGCAGCTTTGCTGGGAGGAGAGTGAAGGAGCTGGGGGCTCTGTGCAGCAAATCTCAGCCTCCATTTATTAAACCTCCTGTTCTGTTCAACATCTTTGTGGAGACTTTCGATGAGGATGAGGCTTCTCTGCTGCTCTTTCTCCCTGGGAAATGCCTCTGTCGTGCTTGTGCCTGTCACAGTTATGTTTTGCTGGGCTTGGAAGGACTGTGACCATCAACTCACCTAGATCCCCTGTTACTTGCTAGCAGTGAATGCATGGTGAACGCTCTCCTGTTGTAGGCTGTTTGATCTTATTTCTGTGTTTCGAGTGTTTAAGGCCACTCAGTTATTTCTGCCCTCTTTGCGTTATCAGGACAACTGAAGTGCAGTGATTCTGGCACTCTGAATATTTCTAGTCTATGTGGATCGTAGGACTCAGGGCAGAAGTATGCCCATGTCCTGCCTCCTGCCTGGCCACTCTCCTCACAGCACTGCATGCCTCGTAGTCCTTTTCTTTTGGTTTCTTACCTACACTTCTCATCTTTATTCTCTCCATCTTAACATTCTTTTTTCAGAGGAAGAGTGCTGTACTGAATAGCAGGTGAGATCTGCTGACAAACAATTTCCACTCCCTGCCTCCAGCTCAGGTAAGTTAAAGGCACATAAAATAAAATGTCCCAACAAGAAGTGAAGAAATGTGGTACTCTTACCCATAAGTACCTTTTAGTTTCTCCTCTGTGATTCAGAATTGACTAGTAGCCTACTGATGTCTGGAGAACTTTATTGACTCGTCCTTTCTGCTGCACCTCCTGCCCCTGTTTTATTTCTCCTCTCTTTGTCCTCTCTCCTACCTGTCATCTTTACCATACTCCAGCTGTGCCACTTTTGTTCCTGAGCATACCACATTTGGTTTCTGTCATCAAACCTGATTGGTCTTTTCTCATGCTGAGGTCACATCTGTCACATGTGTTCATACTTTTGCACCAGACCCCTGCCTTTATCCTAAGAGTGTCGGGTGCCTCAGTTTCCTGTCTAGATGCAGCACCGATGCTCCTCTAGCTGTGCTAATGACTTGTCTCCGTGCTCTTCCTCCATTTCTGTGCTTGTTGATTTTTGCATTGTCCCTCCACTCAGCTGGAGTCCTTGCTGTATGAACAGTCCTTCCACAGATAACATCCCACCGTTTTAACATCTCCCCAGACCTTCATTTCAGCACTCATCTTTGAGCAACCTATGCTTTCCTTCCCTCAGGGCTGGAGAAATCCTGCTAACTGACGTGGCTCTTGTCCTTTGAGCGCCTTCCTCTAAGGGTGTCAGCGTCTATTCCACATTGTTACTGGACTGTCCTGGAGATTAGGTAGCTTGTCCAAGCAAAAACTCTGGGAAGGGAGAAGTGACTTACAAAGGACTGTAAGTTAGTGCACTTTGCACCAGGCAAGACAGTTTACCTTACAACTGCTTCTCATGACTTTCCAGCCTCTAATTTTCTTGTCAGGCTGCTTCAAACTTTATTTACTCTGGAGACAATCGAGAAGATGGCTTTGAGTGTTTCTCAAACACGGAACAGCAAGAGCTGGGCTGGGATGTGTGAATTGCTGAGAGCCTTAAGTGACAGCTGCTGTACTCATGGCTCTTGGGTGAGGAAATTAGAGGCTGTGAGACCTCTGGAAGGGCTTTCTGCTACTTTATTTACTCCACCCGAAGCCCCTAAGGCTCACTTGGAGATGTGCTTCTGTGAACTGTTCAGTGCTTGCATGTTTACAGTGCAATGGAGTTAAGAGCTCTTGGGATTTGCCTTGCTGCTAGGAAAGCCATGTGGGAAGCCAGGCTGCCCAGAAGGCTTTTAAAATAGAATTAAAGCTTTCCTTATTCTGAGAATACGAACGGGAAGGCTTTTGGTACAGCATTGTTCAGTCCATGGGAAGGGGGATTCATACCAAGGATGAGCTGTTGTCCTGCTTGAGCCTCATGACATGTGGGAGGAGAAAATCTGGACTTTCTGTCTGTCGTGCCTCAGGCAGGTTTTACCCACATTTCCTGCTGCCATTTTCAGACTATCCTCTGATAGCAGGAGTTTCTTGTTTTACTTTAGAGCATCCATTTTCTGTGAGATAGTTGTCAGACAGATTGGAGCAGGGGGACAGTTCACAGCACAGTGTAGAAGGCAGATGTTATGGCTCCATCTTCCCTGTGTCAGCTTGAAAGGTAATGAAACGTCTTTGCATGTTAACACCGGTGAGCTCTGCCTGTTCCACCCTGCGCCTCTTGGTTACTTGTCACATCTGCAGGTAGCAGCTGGATAAATAGAGCTCATATGCTAATGGGGGATTACTATGTTATTATGCTCTGCTCTCTGCAGTATGAGTTGAAATTACAGCTGTTCCTTTCTCAAGGCTGAAGATCCACTCAGTTCAACAAGTAGTGGAAAGCTGGAAACTTGTGCTATAAAAACTTTCAGGTTGGCTGGGAAGAGTTCTATATTTCAATACTTGTTAAAGTTCTTTCCTCAGCCCTGGCAGTTGTGCTAGAGCTGCCCACGGGGTTTCTCACCTCTGCTGCAGGCAGGTGGGTTCAGTGCTGTAGTGCCCAGCGCTGGTGTCGACACTGTTGGGTTCAGTGCAGTTTGGTCCTTCAACCTGAAGTGAGAGCAGGGTGAGGGAAGGGATTCTGCCCCTCCACTCCGGTAAGACCTCATCCAGCACCCTGTGTCCAATTCTGAAGTCCTCAGCACAGGAAGGACATGAAGGTGTTGAAGTGAGTCCAAAGGAGGCCATGGAGATGATGCGAGGGCTGGAGCACCTCCTATATGAGGACAGACTGAGGGAGTTGGGATTGTTCAGCCTGGAGAAGAAAAGACTGCAGGGAAATCTTAAGAGCAGCTTCCAGTACCGAAAGGGGCTCCAGGAAGGCTGGGGAGGGGCTCTTGATGAGGGAGTGCAGGGACAGGACAAGGGGAACGGTTTTCAGCTGAAAGAGGGGAGATTGAGATGAAATTTTAGGGAGAAATGATTTCCTGTGAGGGTGGGGAGGCCCTGGTCCAGGTGCAAGTAATGCTGTAACAGAGAAAGAATTGAAAAGCTTGTGGAGGCTGAATCAACCTCTGCTTGTGTGGGAACAGGCAGAGAAATGGAACTGTCAGCCCACTCCCTGGGCCTAGCCAGGGCAGGATCCCTTTAGTGCCAGAAAACTCTGAAGACAATGCTTTTCCCTTTCTCCTCCCATCTGTGAGCAGATACAAATTGTCCCACTGTGCGCTGTGGGTTTAACTTCATTACCAGAAGTGTCCCTGCTGAAAGCCAATGCCCTTCACAGGTGCTACGGGAGAAAAATGTGTCTGAAATAGCCCATCTGGTACGTGTATTTCGATTACTTCACCCTTCCATCTCACTGCCCTTATTACTAAGAAGTGCCCGAATGCTGTTAACAGTCCATTCCCCTAATAACCGTGCTGCTTCATCAAGTGCAGCCTCCATTAGGGGAGAAAGTGAAACAGCTTTTTTTCTTCCTAAGATGGGGAAGGAGGAAATTATGTTGGGAAAAGGTGTTTGGACCCAGAGGATCACAGGGAAGAACAGCCCTAGGACAGTAGATAGTGGAGCTGCTGTTCAGTCAGTGTGATGCGCCTCAGATCCAGAGTGAGAAGTGCAGAAGAGCTGAGCTAACACAATGATGTTGGGTTGTTCACATCCCAGAATTGTGCTGCAGTGTGCAGCAGCACCCAGATCAGATCCTTGCTATTCTCTGCTCTTACAAGACCAAAAAACTCCATGGTTGTTCAGGGGGCTTGCAGATGATCTCTGCCTCAGAAAAAGCAGTGCTGGACTTAAAAACCCCACGTATGTTTGTACCTCAAGCAGTGGATGTTTGCATGCCAGGTGGATGGGCCAGTGATGCTTAAACTAGCAGAAGAGAAGATCCAACTTGGTGTTAGAGCTAGCTAGTTGAGCAGATGAGTTACTTATGGAGTCCAAAGCCTTGCAAAACATTTATGCTGCAAAGTGAGATGTCAGTTTAGTCACTGCTTTCTCTCATTGTGTTCCAAAATTTCTGGTTCTTCCTGCTCACTCCTCATCCTCCTGGCATGACCATATCATAACCCTTTGTCTTTACAGTTAAAACAAATCTCGATCTAGTGACCTATCATCTCTGGCCTCTCTCTTGGAACAATGAGTTATACTGTCTGGACATGTGTGCTGAGCAATGAATTTCTATCTGAGGACACAGAGAACTGCAGTGTACTTGAGTTTGTGAATCCTGGGGACATGTTTGTGTTTGTCTTCTCCTGGTTTGCTGCTCTTCTTTACATCTCCTTGCGTGGCTTTTTGGTAATCACTGGGACTCTCTTCACTCTCCAGTTTCCCAGGAGGCTGCTGCTCAAAGGGGACTTGTTGGGCTGCAGTGAGGCTACTGCCCTCTTTCAGTTCCCTGACCTTCACCGGCCAAACCATTGACTGGCATTTCCTGCTCTCCCCTCTTCCCGGCCCTGCCAATAACTGTGGGTGCACATAAAAGCTTCATGAATGCTGATCAGGATAAACATAACCGTGTTTCTAGCCCTGTGAACACTTGCTGTATGACTTCTGTGGGGTTTGGTTTCTTTGGTGTTTTTTGTTTTGTTTAAAAAATGTAAGTCCCACAGGGTTTTTGTTAACATAATTGTGTTGAGCAAATCTGAAATATTTGAAAGCTTTTAAGTGCCTGTTCTCTATACATCCGAGGTTTGTCTTGGAACATACTAGGTTGCAATAGACATTTTCCAATTAAGTGAAACAGCAGTGAGGATAATGGGTTTATGGAAATGGAAGAGCCATGCTGGAGGGGAATGGGAAGCCAGAAAGCATTAATCCTAACAGGATCCTTTTTCTTATTTTCTTTTTTTTTTTTCCCAGGTTTGCGTTTCCTTTAAACTCTTCTAACATTTCCCTAGGCATGTTCCTGATTCTGTAATGGAGCATTCCATATCTAAGGAATCTATTTCTCTTTTTTTCCCTTATTTACTTCAAATTTCTCTCCTCTGTTTTATTTTTTGCTTATCCTTTCTCTCCATGAAATCGCCTACACCATCCTTTCCACAATGATGGAGGCTCATGTACACATACAGTCATCTGTCACTTTAACTGAGCGTGCAGGGTGGGAAATGGGGAATTCGCAGCCTTCTGCTCTGGAAGGCAGAGGAACCCTCCAAAGATCCAAACCCTCCCTCCCTCCCTCAGCATCTGGGAGAGGGAAACCTCTGGGAGGGGACTGGGCTCTGGTCCAGTTCTGCAGCCCAGACACCTTGGGCCCAGCTTTTCCCTTCTGTATGGTGAGTAAATATCTTTTCCAGGAGGCTTCTCAGGGAAATAAGCAGGATCCAGGGTAGAATCAGTGCCTAGGACTGGCATGTGTTTCTTTTTTGCTACTTTAATGTTCACGTTGTGCCATGCTGTCTGGAAAGTCTCCACGTACACAAGCAACTGGGGGCAATCAGCTTTGCCATGGGGAGCAGCCCTTCTCTGGGAAGAGACTCTCTGAACTGAAGGTGGGATCAATGGGGAGTTTAATACTCAAAACCAGAATTCAGGACTCAGACTGGCGAAATTTCCTGGGAGTAACTGGAGCTTCGTGAAAGTTGGGAGCTTGTGGGTTGCACATGGCACATGATGCAGGGGGAGCACTGTGCCATCTCCCAGGAGGGATGCTGGGCTTTCCCCACCACTTTCCTGTGCCTCTCGCCTCTCCCGCCATGTCCGACCCGATCTGTGAAACACTCCCACTCTCAGCTCTCACTCCAGCTTGACGCTGGTTGTGTGACTACTAGCACAGATCTCTGTGAGATGCTTAATTGGGCTACAGCTCTATAGAGAAGATCACCTTGAGCCTGAGGAGGATTTTTTCAGTTCCCTTCCTGCCCGTGGCTGTACGAGTGGAGTGTGTTTCTTTAAATCCTCTCACTCCTTTGCAATTGCTGTTCTGCAGGAAACAGGCTTCAATCTTTAATCTGAAAACAAAAGAGCTTGGGCTTCCATACTGTATTTATCTTTGCCCACATCAGAAGGGCTGGAGGCTTAGACACTAGGAAGTCTCCCTGGAGGTAGGTGCATTTCAACAGTGGATGAAGGGATCTTTATATAACAGGTTAGACGGGCCTGTGCATGGGAAGGGCCCCGCAGGTGCTACATAATTCCCCTCTATTGAGGTTCTAATACGGCTCCTGTCACAGTGGTGTCAGTGTGATATTAGAGTGGGTCACTGGAGAGAGCATATCGATCCCATCTGTATGCAGTTTACAGCATCCCCCACATTCTTTACGTCCAATACATCAATCCTTGCCCAGTTTTCCCTCCTCTCCTCTAACAGCAAAATCTTTCATCCATAAGCCAAAGCAAAACGGCTTCACCCACTCTGATGTCCTCAGGAAATGTGCTGTGCTTCTGCTGTGAGTACAGAGACTACTTCCACACCCAGAAGCTTTCAGGCAGTGAGCAGGATTAAGACACGCAGCCGTAGGCTTCTCTGTGACCTTTGAGTATTTAAACGGTCTTGACCTGGCTTCGTGAATATGAGTAGACTTCGATCTGGTTTCCAACCCAGTGCTCTCTCTGCACCAAAATACTTGAAATAGCGGTTTTGACTATGTTTTTAGATGGCTTTCTTGAAAAAGTAAAAAATAACACTGTAAGTGATAACCAGACTTTATGCCTTTATTTCCCCTCAATATATTATGCTTCCCTCTGTTTTCACACCCATTCTGTTTCTGTTTTATGCTCACTCAGTGCATTTTTTTTGAGCTCTAAAATCCTGCATTTTGTGTATGTAATCATTTTAAAGGCTTTCTCCCACTAGAGGGTACTCCTGCTACGTCAGAAATAGGCATCTAGAGCTTGACTTGGTTCTCGATGGGTCCCTCTTCTCTCTGGGGAGGCTGATCACTGACAGCACAACCTGGATGTCTTCAGTTGTGCTGGTACCCTGCTTTAGCAGCTGTGCAGCTGCATTGTTGCTGGTTGTGCCGGGACCCAGAGATGCTGTAGTGCTGTTTTGGCCTCTCCTGTTTCCACACCATTGGCTACACAGTGCTCTGCTCCTCTGTAAGTGGTCATTTGTTGGACCCGCTGACCATCCACCTGGGGACCTGAGGTTTGTTCGGACTCTAGGGAGAGTGTGGAGAGCACCCGAGACACCACTAGGTCTTGATTTGAAAATGCTCTACTGGCTACATGGTCCTGCATAAAGAGGACTGAGCTGAGGAGTAAAGTTGGCGTGCTCTTGTTTTTGGGGCATGTTGTCAGAGTCAGGAAACAGAAGTTTTACTGACCACCTTTTCTTGTGCTGGAGATCAGACCGTGTGGTCTATTCTGGCCTTGAACTCTGCATGTGTTGGCTGTTGATGGATGGGAGGCTCCCTTAAGAGCAAATTTATTTGGCTTTCATATTACAAGACTGCAAAAGTAGCTTTGGGTATGGCTGGACTCCTTCCTTCCTCCCTCCTCCATGCCTGAATGACCCTATGTATTCATGGCAGGCAGGCAGAATGCATGTGCTGTGGTTTATGTGGCTCTAGGGGCTGTTCTTTCATTGCAGCATGGTTTCAGCCTGTGAAATAGCACAGCTAGTGGAGTGATGTTAGTGTATCAGTTCTCATACGAGGAAAAGCTCCAGGTTCCTTCCCTGTGGTCCATTATATCAGAACTGCACCCTCAGTGTCTTGTTCCCCTGCCAGCATCTCCCCTTCACACCTTCCTGCTCTGTAGGGCCTCTGGGATTTCCACCACTGCCTGCTCCTTTCTTTTCTAAGCATGCTCGGGTTTCTGTCTATTCATGCTGATTAAATGAATGGGCAGGAATTACAGTCAACCATCCATCTCTGTAGTCAGTGTTCCCTTGACCCAGTCAAGATGAAAGAGGTCAAAATTTTTCTTTCCCAGGCCGTTCCTAGCAGCGAAACAGCCAGCTATGCTTTTCTGGCAGTGCAGATCTGGAGCTGTGCTGGGGGCAGTTCTTCTTTCTAAGAGAAGCGCAAGTGGGCACTGTCACCCGCTACACAAAGTGATATCTTGGAGTCATGACTGAGTTGCAGCTCAGTGCTGGTAGTTGTTTGAAAAGTCTTTTCTCAAGATAACAAAATGTAGGTGGGTCAAACACAAGCGAGGAGATAATCCAAGACTGTAAAAGCAGTGCTTGTGCATTTGCTCTTCTGGCTGAATCTGTAGGCTGTGGGATCTCGCAAGAAGCTTCAGGTATAACTGTTCCAGGAAGCATCAGTAGAGCTGACTTCTCCTCTGATATCTGTGTAACTGCCAGAGTGGGGTAAGAAATGCCATCCATGAAGCTGTAGAGGAAGTTGCACCTTAAAAAACATCAAAGCCTTCTCTCTTCCCCAGGCTGACACCACCGAGGCCATGGTGGAGGGCTGGGATAGCACTCTCTGCTCCCCTGGAAGCTGGGGTGACAATCAACAAGGGCAAAAATGGAGAACAGAGCCTATAAAGGGGAGTAATTCACCCCTACAACTAACTGTTCCTCTGGGAAAACCTGAAGAAAGTAATCTAAGCAGCTCAGAATTACAGTAAATTACAGACCTGGCTTAGTCTGTCTGCTGAGTGCTCTCAGCCTCTATTGATTTCAGAACTGGACTATGAATTGCTGCCAGGCAATGAGCTGGCTGGTGGCTGAACCCTTGGACCCGATTTCTTCTCTTTCTCCCAATTCCCATCAGTGGCTGCAGATGCTGTCAGTCAGTCCAGTTGAGTGGTGAACCCACTCCATTTGCCCCCTGTGCAAATCCAGAGAAATTTCACAGATGCTGTAACAGCCCTTTCAAGGTTGCATCAGTGTAATGGAGCCCCTTGTTCTCTCAAGCACATCTGATTCCTGGTCTTTATCTGATATGTTTCTAAAGGCAGCAGGGGTATCTTGAAGCTCTGCTGGAAGGAGGAGTCTCTATTTTCTTCTGCCACACCCAGACACGCACATCAAGGGCAACTCACTGAGTGTCTCTGTGCTATGCATCTCTGGTTCCTTCCTAGCTGAGAATGGGTCAGTCTGGGAGGTGGAGAAGAACATCCCACACCACTTTGCTCACACAGAGCTGCTGGGACTGCTCCGGAGAGCTGGTGTGCAAACAAATGTCTGTTTGTTTGCTTGTGCAGCCGTAGCAGTCCTGACATCCTGAACTCTGTTTTGCAAAGCAGGAGCACACAGCTCCTGAGGACAGTGGCCATTTTGAAACGTTCCTGTCCAGCAGACCTGTCTGTTGATGCTGACAGGCCTCTGACAAGGCACTGCTTGTCAAACAAAGGGGGACTCTATGAAAAGGTTGTGCGAGGGAGGATTAGACTTGCTAATGAGGAGGTGTCTGGTGTTGGGACAGCTTTATTCATAGGAGTGAGTCATGCGCGCTCAGGTTAGCAGCCTTGGGGGTAGGCAAGTGTAAACAGAGAGAGGATTCTCCCTTAATAAGAACTGCGGCCCTACAATCCAGGCAGCCCTGTCCATGAGATGTTCAAGCCTCCAACTGTGCTTTTTTTCAGCCATAAACCTGCTGGATTTGCTTTGTTCTCCAGCTTTTATTCTCTTATGCTCCCTTGATCTTTCCATATCATGCTGTGACATGCAGCCTTTCCTCTCCCCTGTTTTATGTACCTTCGCTTAATCTGTGGTGCTTCTTTCATGGCTTTTGGTGTGACAGTCTCTGAGTTGGGAGGCTTGTTGCTCTGTGTATCGAAGTTAATGATAGAACACACAGTGTGGGACAGAGCAAAACTAGCAGGGAACCTTAGTGAAAGAGCTGCTTTCCTGGATGATCAGACAGTGATGGATTCTGTATGTGTTCTCCAGGGCTCACAGAAGCTTGCAGACCAGTACCGGGCGGCTGGGCTTTGCCGGAGGTGTGCACAAACTGCATTGGAGATCTGGAGCGGGAACACCGATGGTGTTCAGGCTGGGGAGAGGGGCCAGCAGGGACAGGTGGGAGGAGGGAGGGAGTCAGAATGAAGCCAAACTGTCACTTTCAGGTTGGCCAGGGAGTCTTTCAACAGAGGACGTGAAAGAATGTGTATGGCTAGGGGAGAAGTGTGAAAGAGCAGTGTTTTGGGGTCTAAATCCCAGAGGATGAGCCAGTATGCGAACGTGTCACATGAAAAAAATCCTCCTACCAGCCTAGCATGTCTGGGGAAGGGGAGATGAAACTAATGAAGATCAATGCTGTACCTGGGGGGATGTTTGCTCTTGCTCCCATTAGGGACTCAGACATATAAGAAGAGTGAATAGCCTCGAAGACCCGAAGTAACCTTGGGAGCTTTGGTGTCTGTGGTTGCCCCCACAGGAGCTGACACAAATGAGGTGACTAATGATGGTTACCCCTGATCACAGTAAAACAGCTTAGAAATTGAGCACCTTTGAAAACCAGAACTGTGAGTCTTTACTCCAGCGTATGCTGTCTGTTGCTGTGCCTGCTGAGCTGTTTGTTTGTCTGATGAAGGGAGAAAAATAATGTGAAGCTGCAGACAAAACTGCGCTGAGAAAAGGCTATTGATTATTTTTCAGCCTCAGTCTTTCTAGGTGGGTTCCAGTAGGTGCCAGTCTCACCTTATGGAGCAGGGGAGAATAGAAACTGCTAGCAGTTCATCATAGAAATACAAAAAAATACAGGACAAGCTGGGGTGGGAGGGAAAATGAAAGCCTATAGGAAAGACCTCTGTTCTGTAGGATGCTCACTTCATTTCTTTTTCCCCTAACTCAGCAAACTTTATCTTGGGCTCGGCAGCACAGAGCAGTCTCTTCCCCCTGCTCTTTAATTAGTGTGTATTAAACGAAGAAGGTATTGGGGGAAGGAAAGGGATATGGGATATTGTGGTTTGATGCCCCAGTGGGTAGAAAAATGCATGGTTTCCAAATTTGATAGTTAATGCTTAATCTGACAGACAGTCTCTTATCAACAGGCTGTATATGACACCCCATTATGTGGTAACAGAATCCTAGATGAAGACCACAGGAGACCCAGTTCCATTCAGTTAACTCACAGACCAGCAAACCTCTTTGTCTTCTCTTTTCCCCACCTCTTTCTCTACTTTTTTTTTTTTTTTACCCTGAGAAAATGAAAGATTGAATATTTCTATTTTGTTTTGCAGTGGATTAGTACCAACTAATAGGATTAATATCCCAAGTTGTGTGGCAGATGGAACATTGTTAATAGGGTGATTATTAGAGAATTATGTGGAGGGGCAAAAAATTTAAAGCAGTTGAAAGAAAAATGTCTCTGTGTTGCTGTCATTTCTGTGTGATATTTCCAGCTACTGGCCTGCCCGTTCTGCCTTGTAATTCTTTATTTCTCAGGCTTGCTCTGCCTCTGGGATTGAGTTCAACATCAGCCCAGGACAAGAAGGAATTTCAGAGGCTGGAAGCACTGGATGCAAAGAGCCACTGTCTCTACCAGGGCTACCAGAACCCTAACAGTGAAAGGAAGGTGAAGGATTTACAAGTACCAGATTGTCAGTGTTTCACCTGGCATCCTGGTGATGCTTCCAGCCATCAACAGACTTCTACTCGTGATAAATAACTCCATCTCTCCCTCTTGGCTCCTTCCTCTGGCTGGTTTGGCTTTGCCCATAGGCTTTGACTGCAGTCGGGCAGCAGCAAGAATCACGTGTGTGTGAGTGGCCACGTCCTCTGGGACTGTTTAGCGCATGGAGGCAGGCATGCAGAACTTAGGTCTTTATGAGTTTATAGGGCCAAATTCAGCTGTCAAAAAATCACGTTGTGGCTGCATACTGTTGAGGGAAGGTGTAAGATATGTAACTTCTCCAAACAGTGGGTGGAAAGGACTGGAGCTCTGCTTCACAGCTAGGAATGCACAGAGCAGTCTGCTGTCCAGGGCTTGTCTAGGTAGTCCTGAGGAAATGAAAGGGCACTTACTTGATCCCCAAACCCTGCATGCATGTGTAGGTCACATTCACCTACAAAGATGTGTGTGGGTGTGCGGCCCTCAGGAAGAGTTCTTGGGATGGAGGTTCCAGCAGCAGCTGAGCACAGCTGATGCACAGAGAGTTCTTCTGACGTCTGTGTGAGAGGGTATCCTTATGCACTGCGTGAATCCATCTGTCCTGGGCCCCAGACCAGAGCCGTCCACGGCAGCAGGTGGTTACTGGGCAGAGGACTGGCACAGAGGCCTTTCTACCTTGGGGATATTATCTCAGCCTCTGTATTTCCAAATCCCTAGAGGTATCTGGGCCTAGGCCTCCAGAGGCGTTTGCAGTAAGAGGCTTTGTCTGAGCAACTGGTAGGGATTTGTTCCCCTGAACTGGCTCTCCATTATACTATGAGTCATTACTATTTATATCATCTGCTCATCTCTCCAGTGGCAGCTTTTTCTGGCCACCTGCCTTGTACTCAGTGGAGATTTAGCAATTTTTTTAAAAAACTGAACCTCCTTAGTTCTTTCTCAAACATTTTTATTTTAGTCTGTTTTTCAGCAGCTGATGAACTATCTGGGAGTTGAGTTGCCCTCACCTGCTGCTTGTTGTTCAGCTGTACCTGGGATATCCAGTGCTGCTTCTCAGCAAGTTCAGATTTGTTGAAGAGTACTTAGCCATGAAGAGTGTCATGCCATGTAGAAGGGAAGGGCTACAACAGCAAGCAAAGCACTTTACATCAAACAAGCATTTTAAATGCTGTAGAACTGCAGTCCAAAGTAGTAGAAGGTTCACTTTGTTTATGGTCTTTGTTACCGTAGGAACTCTGAAAGTAAACAGTAAATAATCCCTTCTTGCAACAGATCAAAAAAGACTGACCCCATTTATTGAAATGAGAAAGGAAAAGGGCCTGTGAAGGGCTGTGCCTCAGCTGTACTGATGAAAGAGGTAGCAGAGCTGAGAGTTGGACCAAAATCTCCTACGGTCCATTTGGATATTCTGCCCACAAGGCTGTGCTTTCTGCTGTAGTCTGTCTTCCCTCCCTGATCTTCCTGTGCAGGATCAGAACTTCAAATCTGTCACAATCAGTTAAACAGAACACAGTCACTCTCCTGACTTTTATCAGCACCAGGATTTCCCTTTTTCTCCCTACGTCCCGGGTATCCAAGGCATGTCCCTGTAGCAGAGCAAAGACCTAGGCTGGAAGAAGTGTAGGAGCTGTGTACGCTTCCAAGAAAGAGGAGGTCATGCCAGGATCTTTCCATAGCCTGGCAGATTCTTTGTGTTGCACGAGGCAGGGGCACAGTTACTGACACATCTGCAGACTCCGTGTGAACAGTGAGTTACACGTTTTAGAGCCAGGTCACCTGAGGGCAGTCACTGGGAAGTCAGGAGAGACCTGAGGGGCTCAACCTCTTGTTCTGGCACATTGACCCTCTCACAGAGAGGTCTGAGGAGCCACCTCTGGTCGTGGTGCAACCAGCGGTCATGATGCAGCATGCGTGGGATCAGCAGGACAGTGTTTTACCTTCACCTCTATGGAAGGTAAAAATCTGTGTAATTTAAAGATGAGTTCCCTTATGCCAGGCTATGAAAAGAGTCTTCAGAACACCCTCAAGGTTTCCATTTAATTACCAATTGCAACTGATTTCACAGAGCAATTTCTAAGCCTCCAGCAAGGCCTTGTGGCAGCTCTTTCATCTCTCTGGCTTATTGAGAAAAGCTGTATTAAACGTCTTTTAATCCTGCCTTGGATGCACTACCTTTGATCACCTACAATTTTATACATCTGTGTTCAGGCTCACGTTCCCATGTACGTGCTTCCCCATCCAGAACGCTTCAAACTGTATCTGTTGACTAGAAAGCCTTTCCTGACTGATATAAAACATCTTGCAAACTTGACTGAAATGCCCTGATAGCTAATGATGATCCAGGGGGTCTGGGTGATCCAGCCATAAGTCTTGGCATTGCTGGATAGGCTGACAGATGTCAGTTCCTCATTTATGTTTTACTCCATGATTTCTTCATAGAGCTCAAGTTTCTGCAGGAGGTAGAAAACAGTAAATGTCCTTGCAAGAGAATAGAGAGCAGTAGCCCAGTCTGAGGCACTTTTACTTTTTTACCTGTCTGAAAAAGCAACCAAGCCAGGGCCTGGAGCTACCTGCATGTAAATGGGGATGTCTGTCCACGCCAGCAGCTCTGAGTGACCACTTGGGCACTCGCATCAGTGCTGTTTGAACACTTGTTTATTTCAGCTCCAACAAGAAAATCGAGTGTGAGGTCATGTCATTGGAGGCCTTGGTTTTGCTTAGTGGAGCAGGAACAATCTTTTTCCCCGAAAGTCATTATCTTGATACTCAAAGAGAGAACAGCCAGAGAGGTTTGTGGTGTAAGCGGCCAATCTGAAAATAGTTCAGCTCTGTTGGAAACACGAGGTCGGCTGCCAGATGAGCCAACTCCAGCCCTGTGCTCTGCCAAGACCAGGATGGTTTGCATGCTGAAGCTTTTACATGGGATCTTCAGGATGTGACGTTATCAGGTAGAGGCCCTTTTAATGTAGTGTGCCCACTAGACAACCGAAAGCCCATCTCTTTATAAACATCATGCTTGTAAGGGAAAAAATGGTAAGTTTTCTTCTGCTGCTGCTCTCCCCTCAATGTGAAGCCTTGAGTATCTGCGTGCACAGTGGGATGTAATAAGGTCCCTTCATAAACTCCTCTGTCTGCCCAGCAGATGAACCCATGGTTTTGTCAGGGAAGGGATGAACGAGGCTCATTTCCTTTCCCTTACTCTGTCAGAAAAGAGAGTGAATCCTAACAGAGTCTGATCCAAGCATTAAACAAGAAGATCCAGCGCTGGCACGCTTGCCAGGTCTGATGGAACTGTGATCTGATGTGTCAAATGCATTTTAGGGTCTCAGTGGTGTGACAGCTTGCTAATGGCTCCACGCTTCTGGAAGCTTTGACTGATCCCTCTGGGAGCTGGCAGAAAAAACCTGCAGGAGAACTGGTGGGTTTTTTTTAAAAAAAAATTCTAGTCAAAATCAAAACATTGAATGGAAACTTGTCTCTCCCAGCATCGTTTTGAACTGGAATGTGTCAAAACACATGCTTTTGTTTTGATTGGAGTGAGACAATTGTAATTTTTACTTTAGGTTGCAATAAGGAAACCACACATTTGAGGTATTTTTATTTATGCTTCTGCATTTTGTAGAATTATCAGGAATGAGGAACTGCATGCTTCCGCAGAGAATTCTTGGCATTTCTATTCAGACATTCTCAATTTCTTGTTCATGACGAAGCAGATGTGGATGTTCAGCTGGAACTTCCCACCAGTGGAACTCCAGCAGTTCAGATCCTTACCACTGGCCCGGACCTGCTGTGTTGGCATTTGGAGGGGCCACCTTGATCTGTATTAGGCTGCTCAGTGTATTTAATAGTGGTGGAACTGGAACTGAAAGAAAAAGGTTATTATAAGTAGATAGTATTTGGTAATATTTAGTTGTGTTCTGGACAGATAAAGACTAAGCTGAAGATATAAGTGGTGAAGGCAGAGGAGTGCACTTCTGCCTGCAAAAAAGGTCAAGCAATGACCCTGGCATGTCAAGTGTAACAGTTTCATTCTCTGGATGATGGAGAACTGGGGCACATCCCTTGGGATCACCTATTCATCCAAACAGCCGTGAGCACCAGTCCACGGCCTGGGTGTTCATTTCAGACACCACATCTCTTCACAGACCAGGCTGACAATTTTTCTGCTTAGTTTTAAGTTACCACCTGGAGCAGAGAGCAGCAAAAGTGAAATGGTGGGAGGAGAAAGCAGGAAAGAGTGAAAGGAAACAAAAATATTATCTTCCCTCCATCTGCTGCACAGCTGTTGGGCAAAGGCGGCAGTCAGCATGGTGCACCCCATGTCACTTGGGTGCCTGCTGAGAGCAGCAGTATCAGCTGTGAAGATCAGTTCCTGTTGCAGAAATCCTCTGGCCTCTCTGAGACAGTGCTGGCACCTCTGTCTTCATGAACACCCCTTTCTGGCAGATGCCTCTGGGAGTTGAAGACATCCAGTGAGCCTAGCAGAGGAAGGATGCCCTGCCGTTTGCCTGCTTGTTTCATGCTCTGCATTGAGTCATTTTAAGCCCCAGAATTTCAATGTTGTGTAAATAAATCATGGTCCTGTCATGCATTGAACTGTGCTGCCCACAAACAGCAGAGCATGACTGAGCTTGATCAAAATAAGCCAGTCCTTGTTTGTGTTCCTTGTGTTGAACAGCTCTGCTTGGGGCATGCAGACTCATCCTGACTTCAGAAGGCAGGATGCTCTTGTGGTTGTGCCCCTGGGATCGGAGGTGGCACTTCCCCTCTGGTTTTCTTGCCTGCGGGCTGAAAGTGGACTCCAGGTTTTCTTTTTCAAGCGTTAGCCCCTAGGCTAATGTTGATTCTTGATATAACTGCTTTTTAAAGCCTGCAAAGCTCCATGTCTACCCCAGATAGCACTGAGTTTTGTGAGGCACTTGTCATTTTCTCAAATACCTTTTCAATTAATTAGAGCACAGCACTCTATTTTCTAGAGCTATTCATCTTGGTAAGTTTCTTTTTTTCTCCTGGACAGGTGTTATCGTATTTTATCACGGGCAAAATCTGGTGAGTTTTCCATGGGCTTTGGGATTTGTATGGAAATGTTTCTTTGGTAGACAGAGAGCTGTTCGCAAAAAGGTGCTGTGAGTTAAGAATGTGCTCATCTGTTCAGGGAGGGCTTGTTGCAGGGCTTGGCAAGGAAAATGTGGTTTCTGTGATATAAGGGAATGAGGTTTGACACTACATTAGGCTGTCTCTGTCCCTGAATTCTACAAATCTGTGTGAGACAAAAATTAACATTTTTTTCCAGTTGAAGTTAAGGACTTGAAATTTGGTTAAAAGGGTAAACTCACCTCTGTGAATTCGAGAACAGGCTGCTGTTCTGCTCTATCACAGGCGCCTGCAATACTGGTGACCTTTTCTGCAGCACCTTTTGGCTTGACAGGCGCTTGGCTGCCATGTGCCATCTCCAGTCTCCCTCCTCACTCTGGGATGCAGTGGTCAAGCACCCATCCTGCCCCAGCACGCGCAGCATCGCCTTGAAAACCCAAACCCAGATCACACTGTCAGAGAGATGAAGGTCAGCAGGGTGACTGCGTAGAAATGACCCTTTCTTCCTCTGAAAGCAAACAGTGAGTGTCTGAGTCACATTTGCTTTGCTGGAGGAAAAAACATTGAGGTGGTTTTCACTATTTTTACCACTGTTCTCTCTGCAGAATCTGCTGTGCTCTGGGAGGGCGCAGCAGTCAATCAACCACACTGTGAACTTCCTCCGAAACGGGGGCTGTCTGCATGTCCTCGCTGGCTTCAGCCCCTATGCCTCGAGCTGCAGCTGTGTCAGCCCTTTACAGAAGGGGATTGTGGAGGTGTTCACTCGAGTAGTGTTTGGCCCAGGTAGTCTTTATGGCTGGTGATGGTGACTGAGAACCAAAGAGAGTGAGTTGTCTCCCTAAATGAGTTCATGGACATTTTTTCTTGGCAGAGGCATATGAGGAGTCATTTTTAGCATGTGAATTGAGCAGACTTGTTGCTGACATTGAGCAAATTGAGGTGATGCCCTACAACAAAGCCTTTGGAAACAGCCTGTAAAAAACTCCCAAAGTGTGTGACAGCTCTGGGTTTTCTGGGTTTTTCTCTGCTGAATTAACTTAAATCGATGGAGACAAAGGAGCTGTTTGCTTGGCTGGGCGTTCCCCACTTGGTGATCAGGTGGGAACCGAGAGGTAGTGCCTAGTGAGCAGGGAAACCACCAACATGAGAGCACACGGGAATCCGGAGATTTAAGTGCAAGGGTGCCAGCAGCCATGGAAGGAGCTGTAACTCCATATCCTGCTCTGGTGCAGAGCAGGGAGGTCAGTACACACTTCCAGAGAGGGAGACTGACAGGGAGTCAGCATTCTTATCCCTGTGTTTTAAGATTGGAACTCGGAACTTTCTCAGTTAAAATGGGAAGTTGGTGTAAGACTTGCAGTCTGGGGAAGCATCTGCTTGGCTTTGAACATGTCTGAAGGAATCTCTGGCCTCTGGGGTTCAGGTTGTTTTCATTTCTTGTTTGTGATTACCTAAGAGGAACTTACATGCTCAGCCTGGATGTGTCACACCGATGTTCTGGGACTCGCCCAAAGGAATGGTTTGCGTCTTTGAGGCATCTCTTTTGTCAAAGACAATTGGATCAGAGATGTTCTGTTGAGTTTGGGGTTTGTTGTTTGGGGTTTTTTTTTGTCACAACAGTTTTGTCTTAAAAAATGTCATTTTGATGAAACAAAAATCGCTTAGGAAATCATACTGAGTTTGACAATTCTGCTTGGAAGGGTGCTGGGGAGGAACATCTTGAAAGTGCTGGGGCTCCCAGTGATGACATTCTCTGAATGGAAAGGAGTTTTGATAAACCTCTTTTTCTCTTTTCAAAATTATGTTTCAAAATTTAATGTTTTGTGGGAAAAAGGCCTGGGTCTGAATGAAATGCCTGAAAAAAAGGATGTCAGATATTTTGACTGATCCAAGGCAATTCTTCAGTATTACATTTTGCAGTTTCATTGGCTTCCTGGACAACTGGATGATTTAAAAATTGTTGATTGTTCATTACTGCTATTCATACTCACAGATGTGTTTCTAGGTTGAGCCAGGGATGTATGAACTGTGCATTGCTTTATTTATTTTTTTTTTTGTGTCTGTGTATGTGGTGATAAATGACATGATTTCATAGCTGAAAAAAATGGTTTTAATCCATTAACTATAAAGAACAAATACTCCAAGTCTCTCGATTCACAGAACCATGCAAGGATCTTCCACTGTATGAATTATTCAGGAGCAGTCGTGAAAATGAACTACCCATTACATTTACAAATATTCCACAAAGAGTTCAAGGCTGAGCAGGAACAGATCAGACAGCATTTATTGTAAAGCCTTGCCGAGCATTACTGTAGATGTAATTTCCTGTAGTAATTAACATGGGATCTGCGGTCCAGCTTTGAAAAGGTGATTGAACCTTTCCCTGCGAATTTAGGAATTATCAACATTATTACATGGTGCAGGTGACTTGGAGCGTCCAACCTTTGTCTAAAATTAGTCCTCAGTGTGGTGGATGATTAAAGAGGGATTGTTCCTTCAGGCTACTCGGGATTGATGTTTTCTATTAAAAAATGCATTGCTAAGAATTTGTGAAATATAGAGAACTTCTCGGGTTGCGTGTAACTTACTATGCAGATCTGCTTAAGCTATCAGATCGGTGATGAATGGTTTCTATAAGTTGGATGGGTAGCATGACCCCAGGGCAGGGGGGTTTATTATTTCTCTTCCCCTCTGAGAATCAGAGGGAGCCGTTTGTCAAGTCTCGCAAGTGAGGCTCCCGGAGATCGTGTATCAAGACTGCTCTGTCTGGAGCAGGCACAGCTGAAGTTAATAATGCTGTGCCTCCTCAGACCTCTTTGTTTCTACTAAATTTCCCTGCCCTTTTGCTTGTTGTTAAACTCTGCTTTCTTCTGGTTTCTGATGGCGCAGCTGCCTGGGAGCACTGCCTGCCGGGAAGCCTGCCAGCAGTGCTGGGAATGAGCGCAAGCACCGTGCAGTGGTGTCTGACCAGCCTTCTCCCTACCCTGCCCCAGTGCTGCGCTATAGACAAATCATCCCTTCCTCTCCTGCTTCTCTCAGAGCAGCCAGTGCTTTGTGTCTAACCATCTGTGTGTCCTAAGTGCCTCCAACCTGAGGCAAAAGCCACTGAGCAGGAGTTCTGAGGACCGACCGCTGTCTGCCCTGAGCACAGCCCGTCTGTCTCTACCCAGCACAGGCTGAGTTTGGTCGGTGTAGGGCTCTGTCTGAAGGGGGAAGGCAGAGGCATGGGGTGGGGAGGACATGGAGAGAGCACTGTCCTTTGTGGGCCTCATACTGATGTCAGAGATGAGCGTAGATCTTTGCAATTTGCACTGAAGTTCTTTCTTTGTAGACATAGAAAGCAGGATGCTGCTGGTGCCCTCGGACAGAGTCAGGGCTGTCTGGGACGTGTGCAGTTGCATCGTCAGTGTCATCACACAGATTGCAATTGTTTATATCTGGTGTTGACCTTGGGTTGGAGAAAACTTACCCTGTTGGGTTTTGAGGAATGAGGTGCAGACTTTGTTCTTGATGGAGTTCAAACATCCCTAGTACCATCCTAAATCAGGAATTTAGAAAACAAGACTTTTTCTAATTACTTTCAGAACATTCATTCGCTGTTGGAAATTGAGATTCTATTGTGTTGAAGTCCTTACGTAGACTAGAAGAGTCACTGGCTTGAAGAACTATCTGCTTAACAAAATAGAGTAGGGGAAAAGTTATTAGACCTGCTCCCGGCTTTGAAATGTGTGAAATCTTTTGAAATCTACATTTCATCAGAAGAAAGGGTAACTCTCTTAGAAAGATAGTTCTTACCTTTCAGTTAGCTCTGGCTCCTTATCTTATTGGTGAGCAAATTGACAAGAGATAGTGACTTCTCCAGGAACACTGGATTTGTCAGTGGAGCAAAATAATGAGCGCAAAACTGACCCTTTTCTGTAGGAATGCATGTGACTGTGTGTTTCCTTGGACCCTTTCTCTTTCATGTTGGAAAAATAATAATTAAATCACTTCCCAAGAGTTTTGCTCTTTGAAAATTGCTTGTCTTTTATAATCTTGAATGATCTTAAACCAATTCAACCAAACAATTTAGCAGTATTTCCTCAGTAATAACAGACTTTATAGCAGCTACACGGACCTTTCCTTCACTCTGGTTGGCTCGAGCCCTTGTCAGGACTTTATATCTGAGGGTTTCCCGTTGAGCTACATTATGACTCATAAAAGCGAGGATTAGGAGCCCTAGGAGATGTTGATGTCATTGAGGCAGGGGGGATGTCTTATTCCACCTAGTACAACAGGGCTGTGATCCAGGCCACGGCACACTAGTACTGATATAAAATCCTTATTTGTGTATTTAACCTAGTCTTGGAATTGTAGTAGAGTTGGGATTGTATTTGCCTTCTCCAAGGACATTTCCTTTTCCTAAACAGAATATGAATAGCCAGGATATGCTGAGAAGAGCAGGTCTGGGGATTTGGAAAAAAATGTGCTGGATTTGGGTAGCAGGAGATAATCCCCAGCCTGTACAAAGCAACTTTCATCTTGTATTAGTTTTGCAGGTGGCAATCACTTCGCTGAAGCCTGAATTATGTGTGACAGCATCTCTGTGCCTTGCAACCTACTCCAGCAAGGAGTGCAACAGGTTTTTTAATTACTGTAATCCACTGTGCGTGATACTGGTGTATTACAGTGATGACTGCATCCAGTGGATAAAGCATCTTGGGAGAGAAGTGAGCTCTAGGTGTGAATAAGCCCTGCAGAAGTTCTGACACTGCCCACCCCAAAGCAGCTCTGGCTTCAGGAGCAGCTCTCACCTTCATTCACAAGGGCTACTTTGCTCTGTGTTCACCAGGGACGGCATCTGCTTTTCTGGGTGTTGGTAGCTTTGGCACTTCTCTGGCTAATGCTGAAGGACAAGGGGGTCTCTGCTGTCAGGACTGGTAGAAATATTTAATAATTTGTTTTTAATCAGTACTAACAGTGCTGAAATTACAAAGTCAGAGCTACTCATATCATGGTACCAGTGTAACAAGAAATGATCAGTGGTATGTTAGTGGAGTTCTTTCTTCCTAACAAAGCACATAGATCATTTGAGTATTGATCATAGATGCGGAATCAATGACAGTATGTGCAGCTTCTTTGGGAAACTCCTGTTCCAACGTCTCTGTCAACTCATCAGGGCTGAGTACACACCAGTCTCTACAGGCTTGGAGCCCAGCATTTCATTTGTTTGCAGAGGGGCTTGTGAGTGTTGAAAATTTGCTTCCATTAAAAGAAAAAAAGCAACTAATAAAATGAGGCAACATGTTTTCTTAGCTCTGGCTGGTACCTATCTGATTGCACAGGTAGAGTCCCTGTCACTGTTTGTCCTCTAATGACTTTGACAAGTTTCCAAATAAAATCAGGATAGAGAGGAATGCACAGAGATACCTTTGCCATTTGTCCTTCCTTCCCTCCTTCAGGCTCAGCAGAGAGGTATGGGCACTACTCCAGCTTTACTTGTGAGCATGGATTTCCTGTGGGGTTTCCAGGTGCAAATTCGTTGTCCAGAGTCTGGCTATGAGTTTAGTCTCACAGTTTGGTGCCCATCTGGCTGTGCAGCTGTTTGGATAGTGATCATGTCAGTTTTGTGGATTTATTTCTTTCTTTGAGATGGGAGAATGTGGCTGGGTGCATGGATGGGCAGCAGCGCTGTGATGGCAAGGGGACAGGGGACCTGCCGCCCTTTCTCCTGTGCTCTCTGCTCTTTGATAATCTTGGCAGGTGGAGCTAGCAGGGACATGCAGTTTGTTGGCCAGCACGAAGATGAATCTTGGCCCAAATCACCCAAGGCCTCTTACAGAGCACACAAAGGAGTGGGAGCTCAAGAAAACCCCTTAGATGGACTCAGGTTGCTTTTTTCTTCCCTCTATTTGTGGTTTCTCTGAAGAAGCGAGTGATGGCCACAGCTCTCCCTGCGCACACACCCTCTCTCTCAGCAGCTGGGGCTCTGGCTGCACTCTTCAATCAGTGGAAATAAATTAATGGTTTTGTGGGCCAGGAAGGGAGCTTGGACAACAAGCATTTGGTCTTTGAAAACCTTTCCTCAATGCCTGTTCCTTTATCTGCAAAACAAAAGAAGACCAGCTGAGGAACCCTGGCCAGCTCGCCTCGCTGCATGCCCTGCTGTTGGTAGCCATGCCCTCCGTCTGGGCCAGTGCTGTGGCCAGCTGGGTTCTCGGCAGATCTGAAGACCGCTCACTGCCGGGGGGCTGCAGCAGGCGTCTCTCCCTGGTGCGGGACCCACTGTTAACCCAGGGCTGGCCCTGCAGCCGGGAGTGGCTAAGGCAGTGCTGCAATCTCTCCTCTTTTGTAGTCTTCTCAGGAGCTGCTGATTTTCCAGTTGCCTGTGCTTTAAGCTGCGTGAGGGGTTGTGCTGTGGCCTGCTGAGTGCAGATCAGATCTCTGTTCCCTTCCTCACTTCCCTTGCGCTCGTTGCCACATTGAAAACCTGGCCTAGCTTTCACTCTTTTGCCCCAGCAGTGGGGCAGCTTCCAGTGGATTTTGCTCCAGTGTTGGGTAATCAGGAAGACGGGAACAGGCGTTTGTGCTTCGGGATCTCACAGCTTGCACTGTAAAAACACCCTTGTTGGAGAAATCCCATCTTTCCCCGTCTGTCCCTACATTTTTGGAATTTCACAGGCTGCTTTTCTTTTTTTTTACTGCCAAATTCTGACTGGGTTTAACTAGGTTCTTTTGATAAAGAGTTTAGTTTTCTTCCTGGGACTTGTCTGTCTTTCCTTGGGAAAAAATCCTTGTTTACTGAGCAAGATTTTTTTCAAAGCACTTGGCCCCACACTGTCTCCCAGGAGCGGTGACAGAGCGGTGACAGAGCGGTGCCATGGGAAGGGCTGGCTCCAGCCATGGGAGTGCTGCTGCCCTCTTGGACCATGGTGGTCTCAGCTCTCTCCCGTCCTGGCCCAGCTTGGGCTCCTCACAAGTGGGGCTGGGCCTGGCCACTCTGTCCTCTAAGCAAGCCGTAAGGTATCTCAGCAAGGTATCGAAGTCAGTGCTGCATGTTCAGACCTCAAATCCCTACCAATAATGCAGAGTTAAAGAAGGGGATTATAATGGTGCATAACAAATAACAAGGGTTTAAACTGTCTTAAGAACACTACTCAGAAAAAAGAGGGATTGTTTGGATGATGAAGCCTGTAGGTATGAAGAAAAGCTTTTATTTTATGTAACTGTGCACTTGCAATAAGAAACTCTGCTGTGTGATACGGATTGTTCTAATGAATTTATCCTGGATTTAGGTGTGTCTCTTGCTTTAATGCATGTGGGCTGTGATCACTTTATGCTTCCTTAAAAGCTATTCAGTTCTGTTCAGGAGCAAAAATAAGAAAGATGAGCGGATACCAGGGACAAGAGGCAATGTGGAAACCTGCCCTTCCTCAGTTTCTTTCTCCGTGGTTCATCCTCCAGGCAGGTGTCCCAAGCAGGCGCACCTCTTGTCATCTGCAGGCCCCCTTGCAGCATATGGCCTGCTCCCCACTGAACCCCTCCTCCCCTCCTGCCTCCACTGCAGGGGAAGGTCCCAACTGACCTGGTTGTGGTGAGCTGCCTCTGTACACCTCGTAGTTCTGTGAAAATCCATGTATCTTTGTGTCCCTTCATGCAGGGGAATGGCCAGCATGGTTTGAATCTCAGTGTAAAACAAAACTGTCATATGGGAGACAGAAGTGAGGGTGTCAGAAGACGTTAGTGCTGCTTTGAGCACCTGCCTGCCTCATAAATCCCCTTTCCCTCTGAAATCCCACACAGAGCTTGGTTTGTACAAAGGGAACTGGCAACTGCAAATGTTGTTTGTTTTGTGTTAAACAAAGCTGCTTTTTTCCCTCATGTATTTGAGTAGTTGCCACACATGGCAAGACAAGGAGGAGGAATCTTGTTTTTGAAATAAGAAAACCATCTTAAAAAAATAAAGATTAGTAAATCTGAGGCATCTAGGAGAAGTATTTATTTAAGCCAGTGTGTGATTTGTTTTGTGCATTCCGTTTTCATAAGCTAAAACATCTGGGTTTGTCTCATTTGCCAAATTAAAATGGCAGGCAGCAGAGGTGAAGGGATTACACACAGGTATAAAACAGACCAGCAAAACAAACCAGTTGCTATTTAAGTTGCCATTTCAAAGACAAAGGTAACCCTGCTGTAAACACCCGTTGCTGTGGTGCATACTCTGATACCAGCTGTCTCCTGCTGTAAAGCCAGGCTTGCCCCCCAGGTTCTGTGCATCCGCTTTGGTGGAGTCTGGCTTTTGCTTGCCAGCTTCAAAGACAAGTGATTTTTTTGCCTCTTCTGGTGCCAAACAACCCCTGCAGGTCAATATCCTGTTTTTAGGTGTATGTGTGTTGAGGTCTAGGTCAGCTCCACCGTCACACGTGTACCTACTCATTCTGCTGGGCTGCCCCGTTGCAGTGGTGCCCACACACTGTGGCAGTGCCACTGTCCCAGAGGCAACCAATTATGGATGAAAGCGGTCCAGCTGCCTGCATGGATTAGACAGGAGGAAAAACGATTTGCCATCCTTGTAGATCTTCTGACACAGTGTTCACAGAGGGCAGGGTGTTGAAATGTTTTCACTTGAAATGAGAGAAGAAAAAAAACTAGAAAATGTGTCATAATGAAAAGGACTGCAGTGAAGAGGGAAAATGCATTAGAGATGCTGCAGAGTTCTGTGCTGCTTTGCTGGTTATTAGCCTGTCTTGTGGAAACTGAGAAGCGTCTACATACTCTAAAATACCGAAAGGAGTAGCTTCTTTGTGTAATTCTACTTCTTGAAGTGTATCTGCTTGCACTGAGTATAGAAATAATTTTTGTGCCCTGCACAGAGTGACAGGAGAGTTCCCAAGCATGCTTCTGTACAGGAGCTACTGTTAGGCAGGACTCAAACTTGCCTTCCCAAGTCCATGGTGACTTTTCGTCCCAAGGAGATGCAAAACACATCGCGTACTACATGTAGAATGTGGATACACAGTACAGTTGAAAAGCAGCTGCCTCTGTGCAGAAGATGCACAAGCCATCGGACATTGGAGGTCTTCATTGCAGGAAGAAGCTGAGCAAAGCAAAGCCCCGTCAAAGCCTCCTGGGGCTCCTTGTAGCATGGGAAAACATTCAGGGACCTGAGAAGTGCTGGGGAATGCTTTATTTATGCCTTATAAGCTCAGACACATTCATCATAAGGCATTTCCAAGAATTGTTCACATTGCATGACCACTTTGTCCTGGAAATGGAGGTGCAGGATGAACAGAACTATAATCAGTACACTCGGCACACTGAGTACCTGTCTCTATCTCACTCTCTGATTTTCTTGCTGTTGTATAGTGCTGACAGGCTGCTGAGAGCTTCCAAGTTTCGGGTAACAGCTAACCTTGCCCATACAAGTGGTCATTTTGTGTGTTGCTGTTGAGTGGCCTATGTGCCAATCTCTAGCAGGCGGTATAGGGGAAGGGAGGAGAGACTCCCTCAGCTAATTCTCCAGCTGCATTACTCCCAGCCTTCCTTCCTGGTTAGGCTTCTCTTTTTTCCATAAAGCTGTCCTTTTTCTTGCAGAAAATCCATTCAACTGGCAGAAGATCTCTCCAGGCATTCTGAGGATTGTCATCACTCTCTGTTCCACCCGGGGAGCTTTTGGCCATTGTTAGCTGGATTCACAGTTCAGCTCATTTTCATCTCCCTCCAAAACAGGGAGCTAAATACAGAAGTGCAGCTCCTCTATTAATATCCTCCGCACTGTGGTAGGACTGAACTGCCAGGTGCTGTGCTTTGTGAATAGGGAGGGGAGACTATTGTTCCGTTGAGCTTGAAGCGAAAGCACAGAGAGAAGCCAGATTACTTGGGAGAGCTGAAAAATCAGCTTTGGTTTCCTAAGCCTCAATCCCACCTTTGATCCATCAGGCTACATTGTCTGTTGGTTTGAAACTGCTCGTTTCCATGAGGGCTGAATCTGCCCCCCTGCAATAAAATGTGAAGCTCTTGATGTCTGACTCCAAACTTTGACTGCCTCAGGCCTCTCCTCAGGGTGCTTTCTATTCTGGCAGACAGAGCCACTGGTTTTTAATTTTGTGCACGCGTTTTATACCTGTCAGAAGACTATGATTGCCTGCTGTCAGATTGGTGCTCCAAGGGCAAATATCCTAATTACTGCAGGGTTTCATGGAAGGGCAGGGCTTCATGGAAGTGTCTAAATCACGGATTTATTTGCTGATTACATCCCCAATCCTCTTCCTTACCTCCAGTGTTTGTATCTGACTGGATTTGGATTGGTGAAAAATTCAGTGGCATCATTCTGTTTCATGAAAAGGCAGCTGATAGATAGCAGGTTCTCACTTGGCATGAATTGCGCTGGATGGGGGCCTGGTTCACGCAGGGAGTGAGTGGCCACAGGTTTCCTGACTAATGCCCAGAACAAGGAATTGCCTTGGAGATGCAGGACATAGTCATGGTGCCCTGAGCAGTAACTTCCCTCATGGACTCCTGGTCTGTGGCACTGTAGGCTGGACTGTGTATTCCAGCAGCTACACTTTCCTGTACGGATGAGTTCATATCCCCAAGCAACACTGGGACTCTGCCTTCTAACATGGCCAATGGATGCTCAGGCTGAATGGGCTTCTGCCACTAGCAGGGACTTTGATCTGTTGACTGCAGCTCATAGAGGTGTTGGAAAGGGATTAGAGAAGGCATCACTTGGAAAATGGAGGCCAGACCTAGTCCTTTATAGAAGGATGAAGGTGATATAGCCTCAAGAACATCTCCCGATGGCCTCCTGTCAGCACGGTTTTGCAGGAAAAAAAATACCTTTTCCTTTCGTAGGTTTAGGATCAAACAGAAGAACACCCCAAGCCTTAACAGTCAGAATCCTGAATTCACTTTGAGAGTACACTCTGATTTGAGCACACTGGAATAATACGAGGACTTTTTTAGGTTAATAATTAATAGCATGTTTTTAATTAGAAATTGCTGTTGCGTCCACATAGGCTTCTAGCACATTGCATCTTATTAAAGCTGTAATTGGAATGTGTTATTTATTTGTTTCTTTTGTTAATGTTCATATTCTTGGCTCCTGAGGTCACTAGAGCTGCAAAAGAAACTATTTTAAAATGAAATGCAGCAAACTCCCAACAGTAAATGTTCTTGCATAGTAGTAATTGTTCTTGTTCCTCTGTGTTTGGGGTTGGTAGTTTGAGATGCGGGGAATATTTATGTGATATCTTTATGTGATAGATTCAGCTGCCTACTGGGTACTTCACGAGGCCATGGTTATCCCTGCTTCTCTTGTGTGGAGACCTGGATGGGCTGTGCTGCTCTGGCTATCAGATTGCAGCCTAAAACTAAGTCTCTGGTGGAGGTCAGTTTCAGCTGCCAGAAGTTTAAATTCATTTTATGTGGCATCTTGGATTGGCTGCTGAGAGCAACATGAAGTCTGAGATGTCAGAGTCCATAGTGTATTTCCTGTCTGAGTAGATTTCTCCCCTGTGAGGAATTAGTGCCCAAAAAAGACTGTGGTTCTGCTGCAGGTGGAGGTGGATGTGATGCTGAGGATCCAGAGGAGGGCTCTGAGACAGTCTCAGTGAGGGGTAGCACGATCCTCCAGGATCGCTGGAAACTTCTTTGGGTCAGTCCAGTAAAGGCCTGCGGAAGAACTGACAGAGATCATTAGGAAGAGCTGGTGCATTTTGTTCCATTGATTTCCTTATCTGCTGAGAGAATGAACTCAGAAATCCTTTGTTGTGTAAGAGAGAAATGGGAGAATCTAAGAACCCTTTGTAGCCATCTAATCGAGAGACTGCATGGAAGCTGACACCTAAAAGCTGCCCCTCATTAGGACGGTTGCAGGCCACCCGATTTGCCTGTAAATATTCAAGATGTTGAAGTAAACTCCACACATCTGAAAAGCCAGCATGTCAAAGCGACAGCAAAATCTTTGGCACACATTCAAATAATCTCTCGAACACCAGGACTTGGGCTGATTAGAAGAGAAAACCAAAGCAGTTTTTTTAAGAGTTGGGGTGGAGGGGAAAAAGAAGTAAATTCAGACAAGAAAAAGCAATTACAGGCTTAAAGGAAATAATAAGCAGCAATTAGCAGCAAGTATCTCTGCCTACAATGGAAGCATTTTCAAGTACATACACGGTGGAATAGAGGAAGAGAAAAGACGGCTCCGTCAATGAATTGCAGCAGGGAATCCAAGATAAAGGGGAGCAAATGCTGTGGAGATATTAAACAATAACTTAGCATCGTGCTTTCAGAAATTAAAAAGGTGGAGGTTGCCCTGAGTTGAGGGGCTTTCTAAAGCGACTAGATAAGACTGTGAATATCAGTCGATAGTGCTGCTTGGCTGATTCTCTGCTGGGAACCTATTGCATTTGGGCAAGCACCAGCTTTCCACAGAGTGCTGCAGAGGCGGCAGGGTGATAGCAGGGAGCTGAGGGCCGTAGACTACTCGGAAGATGTGTAACCGAATCCTTGCTCTGCACTGGCATTGCTTGGCTGTGTGTCAGGATGTGTACGATTGCCTCCTGTGGAAAGGTGGTGGGGGAAAGGTTCAGTTTTGTCCATCTGCTTCTTGCTACTTGTTGTCCGTAGTGAATGATGGTGCTTCCCATTCCTCTAGCCAGGATTTTACGCTCAGTTGTGCCTGATGGGGGGAGCTAAGTGATGGACTGCTGTGCTGAGGAGTCCAAACTTGGCATCTGGTGTTGAAAGGACAGCGATGACAGGATGCAATTGGCTTCACTTCTTCTTAGCTGTGGCTGTCTTCCTAGATCAGGCCACTAATTGGATCATCAGTTACTCTGTGGAGCATAACTAATCCTACTCTTTCTTTCTTCTTGCGTGCTCCAAAATAATAGAGAATGTGGATGGACCCGTGATTGCAAGAAGGTGTTTTGTGTCTGGGGCACTGTTTTTTTAGCGTTTGCTTAGGAAGATCCTGCCCAGCCCCTTTTCTTGAATAGCACCAACTGGAAGAGATCAAGTACATCTTCCACTTTCATCCTGTCTCTTCTTAGCAAAGGCACCTCAGCAGCTGTGCTGCCCATTCAGGAACTAGGATAACTGGGACAGGTTCAGGGGAAACAGCAGTCTGCAATAGCCTCTGTGCAAGAGGTGAGCAGGAAGCCATGACAGACAATGAAAGTCAACACAGGTCTTCCTCTCCAGCACAGCACAATCGCTTCTGTGACCTCCGTGCAGACACGGTCCTGCTAAACATTAAAAAGAGTTGAAAAATACTGATATTATTCCTAAACAGGAGCAATTTCAAGAGTGGGAACAAGTGAAGGCAAACCACTGATACCTCAGCAGTATAACCCTTTGTTCCCTTCTTCCCCAAGATCCAGGGTATCTACAGCAATTCAGAATTAGGCAAAGAAAGCAATTAGCAACAGAGATTCTGCCTGCATTTTTTCTGTAACTACCTGGAAAATTTGAAAAGTCATATTGTGAACTGACCTATTGTGATGTGAACAGGGAGCAGCTCACTTGAAATCAGTAGCATCGCCCAGATTAGTGCCAGTTTGATTTGTAGCTGCTGGCATCTCTTGCCCATGTTTTCAGTAGGCATTTGCACTCTCCCTTCTGCAAACAGTCTGCCGCAGCACTGAAGGTGGTGTCGGAGTAGGTGTGAGGCTAGGTCTCATTAGGATCTTAGCAAATGCCAAGTGAGCCATCCTGACAACGATTCTTTGCTTTCCCCCTGAGTCATCTAAAAGGCAAAGCCAGGGCAGAATGGGCAAACAGAAACACTCACACCTTCTGTTGGAATGGTTCCTTTGCAAAGTGTAGAGGGTGTGATCCTGCCTAATCCTGCAGAGGCGAAAATGCCTTAAAAGCAGGAAGTGCACGTTTTGTGGCAGGTGGAAGGGGTTTACTCAAATGCCCTACATCTGCCCTACACCTGCTACTCCCTCTGGGGCAAGACCTGGGCAGGTTCATAGCCAGAGTGAGGTTTATCTGGGAGCAACCGGGAGCAACATTCGCGTTGACATCCAGGCGTGACTCTGGATCAACTCTTCCATGCTAGAGGCTTGCTCTTGTGTTGTCAGTGTGCTGAGATGGCAGAAGGGGCTGTCAAGATTACAGTGGGAGAAGCTCTCTGGGGCGGAGGATGTTGAGAGAAGTAATGCTTCAGTCAACTAATTCAAAGCCATTTTTTAATTAAAAAAAAGAGTGAAGAGAGAATGAGATAAAAGTTAAAGACAAGAAAAATATGCTTAAGGCTGGACAGACCTATCATGCAAATAAGGATTTTAAGTGGAAAATTAAAAAAATTAGCAATAAAGAGAACAGAAGCAAAAAAGTAGCCAGCATAAAAACTAAGTTGCTGAGTCAGTCCTGGAAAGAGTTCAGAAGAGAGGGCTTCTCTTTTTTTCCCCAGATAGATCTTCTCCTGTAAATAATAGATGAAATTGGAGCCAGTAACACAAACATACTGGAATTTGTGAATGCCGAGTGCGCTTTCCCTCATTAAAACTATTTTAGAAAAGACATTTATGGAGAAATCTCCCTGCCCCAGCAGCTGGAAGTTCCAGAGCACCTTGCAGGGAAAGGGATGGAACCAGTGGGGCTGAAGTCCTCGTGCCTGGTGGCTGACAAGGTTCCCTCTAAAGAACCAGGTAGTAGAGTCCAAGACTTAAGGATTCAGTAACTGACTGAGTTTCAGACTGCCAGGGGAGTGGGCCACTAACACAGGTGTCCACCCTGGCAACTGAGGGGTGGTAAAAGGGATGAGCAAAGTGTTGACTTACCCTGCGAGAACAGAATTAGCTGGCTAGGAAGACGGAACGTATTAGAGGAGGGTGAAAGGTGGTGAGTGCTGCTCTTTCTTTTTGGTTAAATTCCTCCCCTGTCACAGTGTTGTTTTGATGTAAGATTAGACCCGTACCCCCACTAAGATAAAGTTAAGCACTACCAGATATGTCCCTATGCTCATGGCCAAAATTAGAAAGCAGGATCCAGAGCTGTCCGGACCTGCTGGAGCTGGTGCTGTGCTCCTCTGCTTAAGGCTTGGTTGCAGATAAATTGAAGCTGATCAACTCTGTCACTGGGTAGGGCCGTCGGCTTACAGGTCTGAGGGCTTAGAGATTTGTTTCAGGGGACTCTAGGAGTGTGGTGGAGACGTTGGACTGTAGTTCTTCCAGTCAGGAGTTTGATGGGCAGGGACTGCATGAAACTTTTTCACTTTTCTTGTGCTAGGATATTAACCACCCCTTCTACAATGACTCCCTGGTTTGCTGCCCTGGTTTCGAGTACATGCCAGAGACCTTCAATCCAGATCATTTCATGGGCACAGGATTATCCAGTGGGATCAGGCATGTTCAATCTGTGTGTGTTGTGTTTTCACTACCCGTAAACCTGGTGAATGTGATCTCCATTGAGACCTTGGCTTCAGCATGGAAAAAGCTGTGATATAGATTCGGTCTGTAACAAGTGGCTGGTCCTAAATTGGGGTAATCATTTAGTTAATAAGCAGCCATTAGAGGTTAGATTAAACTATGATCTCTTTCTTTGCTGATCTGTCATTATTTCTTATTTAGTAGCTGCATTCAGGACTATTCACACATGATTGCTTATTATGTTTTAATTGTCTTTGCACTGTTGTTTCACAGCTAGTTTTGAAACCTGGGTAAAGCTTGTACATGGCGATCCTGAAAAGCAATGTGGTTAATTGGTATCTGGCTGCTTATCTGTGATGCAGGGTTATCTGTTCTTCCTTTTGACCATTTAATTGCTGGTAATAGTTTTCTGCTTGCTGAGACTGGAGTCCTTCATCTTGTTGGGAGCAATGAGGAATTGCCAGGAAAAAGCCCTGCCGTTCATGTCCAAGGAATATGGCTAACCGACTGCTATTAATCTTAATGCAAACAAGACATTCAGACTTAAATCTTATCATCCTTAATGGAGTGATGCAGTTAAAGTAAGCATCAAGTGGCCCCAGGGCAAAGATGTTTCAGTTTGATTGAGCTGTTTTTGATCAGACAAGGGACGCGTCTTTAGTTTGATAATTGTGAGTCTTGCAGAAAGCGATGCTGCAGGCAAACCTCGAGGAGTCGTCGGGCTTGCATGTGTGTGTTAGGGGCAGCTTGTATCCTGGGGAAGGGAACCATCTGGATTCTGCACGGAGCGCCCTGAGCACCTGGGGAGATCACCCATTGCTGAATCAGGTTTTCTGCTGTCGTGGGCCCTTCCCCTTGCTCTGTACAGAAGGCACCACAGCAGCAGCAGCAGAAGTGATGGTTTTATGTGGTTCTTCACAGTCACTGTCGTGCAGGGGTGTTTCTAGCCTTGATGCTTTGCTGAAGGACTTGGCATTCACTATTTTGCTCAGACCAGCTTGTCTGGTGTTCTCATGCAAACCCGCTCCCTGTCCCTGCAGGAGGGAAATAGCTAACTAGAGAAACAAGGGATCCCTCTGAGTGGACCTGGCTGCATGGGAGAGAGAAAACCAATCTGTGCAAATCCCAGTTGAAGTGTTGAAGAGATCTAAATTTAGCGGCAGCCTGCCTGGGGCTCACGAGGTTTGTGGCTGCCGGGGCAGTTGCTCAGTGTTGTGTAGCTTGGAAGTTCAGTCTGCATCCAAAGGCTGCAGGCAGCACAGGAGAGCAGCATACTTGGCTCTGTTGTTTTTGCAGGTTCCTCTCAAGTCTTTGGGGATCGTGGATCCACACGGTGTGTTAACTTGTTCTTTTTTGAAGAAAAAAAAAAGCTGTTCTACATACCAGGGAAGAGTGAGACTGCGCCCCACAGGGCTAGCAGTTTGCATGGAAAGTCCTACAAGGGCCTGGGTGAACAAAGCTCTCCTTATCCTTGCTTCACAGCTGGGAAATGAGAGTTCAGTGAGATGAAGTGATTTGCCCTTAATTTTATGGGAAGTGGGGATGCCAGGCACAGAGCTGTGTCACGGGGGATCCAAGTTCAAAACCGGTTTCTTTCTGTAGTGCCAGACAAGCCAGGTGATTTTCAGTGACCTGTTGTTTTGCCTTTGGCATTCCTCAGCAGAAGAATCAGCGGGTTAGCATCTCTGCTGAAAACAAATGCACTATGGCCACTGCTTGTGACTGAGAAATGTTGGGTGTTTGTGAGAAAAAAATAAACCCACACTTCATTCAGACACTGCTTGTTACCTTTTCTCCATAGGCAATTTGTAGTTGTTGTGTTTAGGGCTGGAAGCAAACTAGAAACTATCGTATGTCTCACAACTGCAGATTGTAGGAGAACACGCTCGCTGGGGCTGATAAAAGCTTACTTGCCCTTGCGTTTCTGAAAGCCAGCAGCACTGAAGATTGAATTCCTGGAGAAGAGGAACGGGGTAGTCGTGACCAGAGGAAATTGCTCTTGCTCCGTGACGATAGAATGGCTCTCACTGTGGACGTGTAACCCTCGATTTGGTGCCAGACCCAGCACATTGCTCCCAGCACTAGGACTAAACTCCCGCCTATTGCATTCAGTTAGTGCAGAGCCTGCACGATGCAAAGCGCTCGTACCCTCGGTGCTCAGAGCGCGGTGGAAGGGACTGCTCCAGAATGAGAGGCAGAAACAAAAAGGACTGCGAGTGACCTACTTGCCTGTTAAACGTTCATTCTGAAAAGGGTCACTGGTCATGTTACTGCTTCCCATCAAAACACACAGCCTGCTTGACAAGGAATTGGGCAGGAGCTGAAGGGATTACGAGATGTTAGAATATTTCACTTCTAAAAAGTTAATGTATTACTAACGTGCAAGTCTAGACACGTATTGCAAGACTGATTTAGGATCTTAAAGAGGATTCTGCCTTTCATTCTGGCTTTTATTAAAAGCTTTGTAGTACATCTTTAAAGAGCCACTAAAGCCACACTGAAAACATAAAGGAGAGAATAGAAGCGGAAAGGTTTTAAAATGGATTTCTTCTTCTTCCTCTTTCTCTCTTGCCGCTACCCAAAGTTTAAGGCTATCTGTATAAAAACATGATGATCATTTTTTTCCTCTAAAAACACAACTACTCTTCCCCTTTACTTTCTTCCCTTGAAAGCTGTGGGCCAGTGGGTGAGACTGATGTTTGTGGAGGAGCAGAGTGCCTCAGATCTGGAATTGCGTCCAAACTTCACGTAGCTGCAGGCTGGTTGAGATAGGAGCAAGCACAGTTACACCACTGGTGGCATTTGGGACAAAATGCATTGGGCATTTTGAGTTGGAGTAGCTTCAAAGAAATTGGGAAAGAGATGCCGGGTAAGGGAGCTGTGTAGGTATACGGAGCATGTGGGTTTTACTGGGGGTTGGCATGCATATGCCAATACATACATAGTGGTTTCTGCAAAACCTTGGAGAATACAGCAGTTTGGGCAAATCCTACCAAGTACCTGCTGCATTTCACCTCCGATTTTGGAACGAAACATAGAGTGTCACACTGCTTTTGGAATACTCGTGGACTGCTTCTGCAAAGAACTGTCCTGAGCTTGCTGTGTGGTGGAAGAACATCCACTGCTCACTTTAAATTTATTTTTTCTCTTTGTCTTTAACCTCTTATGTCCTTTCCACTCCCAGGCACCCTAAACACTCTTAAGTAGGACTGTCTGACTTCAGGTGAGGAGGGAGCAGCAGGGACAGATGTCCTCAGCACCATGGTTGGTTTCCGTGCAAATACAGCCTGGGGACAGAGAACAAGGAGGCAAACACTGCTGACAAAGGGTGTGGAATGGCAGCCAAGTGGAGCTGCTTTCTAATCAGAAGGGACTTTTTTTTAAAAAATACAGCCTAAGTCACTGATCAAAGCCAAAAGAAGCTAGGGCAGCTTCTGGTGGAATGCAAATGCAGTGCTGTCATCAGGAACCTTGTAACCATCTCACCTGCCCTCAAAGGGGAGGAGGAAGGCACCACAATTTGCATACAGAGAAGGTCACACTGTGTTCCTCTGTAGGCATCGGGGTGGGTTTATTATGCTTTTGTTCTTCATGAAGCTGTTCACCACATCACCCCTCTCTGACCATCTCCTGGCAACCCAGTTTGTCCTTGGCTGGTGGACGGTTCTCCCAAGAGGTCTTCCAGGTGGTGCTCTGCACAGCATCCTGCCCTGTCTCGTCACTTCGTCTCTCAGGAGAAAAGAGAAGGAGGCCCTTGAGCCTGGGATTCTGCTCTGGACCTCAGCCACACCAAGCTGAGGTGATGCTCCACTACTGGGGTTAGTGCTTTGTGGGAAAGGGAAACTGAGGCATAGTGTGAAAGATAAAGTGGCTACGTTCAGAGCATGGGAGCAGGGCCGATGCCCACCTTTTGATGCAGAGAAGCTGGTCCTGACTTTCACTGTGGGAAACTTGCTTTACTGAACCTCAGCTGAAGGCCACGAAGCCACAGACTCTGAATCAAAAGTAGTCTTTCTTCAGACATGCCTCAGTAGATCTGTCCGAGCTCTGATGACTTTGAAATGACTCCAACTTCACATCAGCAGAATCAGACCTGGATCGTGGAGCTGGATACAGTGCCAGTGGGTGAGGTGTTCTGTGCTTGACCCTCTGCAGGGGCCTTGGAGCCAGAGGCATCAGGTGGGAACAGGTCTGCTAAAAGCCAGTTAAAAGACTCTGAGTGGTTTTCTGTCTCTCTTTCTTTGGAACAATCACTGAACCCTATCAAAATGCTCTGCCACAGCATTTCAGAGCATTTAGTGTTCAGAAATTTCAGGTGACTGTGCTTTGCTCTGAAAAATGCAGTCAGAGCGTGGGTGTCCCCCAAGTTATTTATAATAAAAGGGAGTTTGAAGCCAAAAGTCCTCAGATTTGTTTTGATTTTTACAAAATGTTTTCAATCAGCAGACTTCTCTTAAAGCATGGAATTTTTATCAAAATCAAGTTGGCTTGTTTTGATGGAATAGCATTTTCTGTCAGAAGAGGTGTTGCGGGGAAATTTAACTATAGCTAACACAACAGAAGCACTCACAGACACAGCAGGATTAGAACAGAAATGTGCAGAATGAGAGGGAAAGCATTCAACCCTGCCTGCTGATGGCCACTCAACTTTGTGGCCCTTTAATTCACACCCTTCAAATGCTCTACATGCAGCAAGCTACACACCAGTACAGCATCTCTGCATCCTGCCAGCACCAGAAGGCCTCGTGTTAGAGGGGAAATAAAGCTGTGCCTGCAAAGTGTCTGCTCCTTTTAATAAAATATGGGCTTTCGTTTTAGCTTTTATCTCAGTACGAAGTGCTAAGTGTTGTAAACAGTTTTCAGCAAGGCATTTCAGGTGCTGAAAACTGACTACTTAGGTAACTGCAGTTGATAAAAACCAGATGTAAAAGCAGAAGCCTTTAAAGCCTCTTCTGACTACAGCTGACTGTGTGACTGGGACTACAGCTCTGACCTCTCGGTGAGTTTTGTCTGTGCTTAAGAGCTGCCTCCGGAGCATGCGTCCCAGGCACGGGCTCTGCTCCGTGTGCTCTGTCAGCCAGCTGAGCTTGGAAGAATTTCTTCTGTTTGTCGTGCTATAACATGAGTTAATTCCATGTGGAGTTTCTGTAGATGATCAGTGTGGCTTGGGTTACTCAGGGTAACCCGTTTTTTTTTTTTTTTAGTTTCTGTGTCTTGCATTTCTAAACCCCATAGCACAATACAGGATTCACTTCTGTTCCTTCATGGAAAGCGGTAGGGCTGTTCTCTGGCCCCTGTGCTTTCTTCTCGCTTATTGAGATGGTGTGAAATATAGAGGAAAAATCAGGGCCTGGCCTAGGTCTGGCTGCTCCGGCTGCAGCCGGTGTTTGCTGTACGGCTGCGGTAAGGCATGGGTTGGGCCGTTGATAGGAAGCAGTTGCCAGGGAGGTGAGTGCAGTGTCGGCTCTCTGCTGAGGGCTATTCTGTACAAACCGCCTCAGGTCCCCGTCTTCCCGGTCTCCTGGGTTGTCCTGTGGGTAGACAGAAAACCCAGCTAGGCACTAGGGACCTGCCTCAGCACTGTTGAGGGGCTTTCTAGAAACTGGGAGCGAGGCCAGCAGAGCTTGGCCCTGCAGAGTCGTTCTCTGGGTGGCAGCAGTGCTGGGGCTCGCAGGTACTTTCCTTGACTGCTGTTTGTTACCCTCCACACTTCATTGTTGAGTCATTCCCTCCTGTTCTTTCCCTTGGTTTGACACATCTGTCAGTCTTTTCCTTTCAGGGCTGTCCTGTTGGACTTGTAGTGCAGAGAAAACTTTGGACACACAGGGAAGCATTGATCAAAAAGAGGCGATGGCTGGGTCAAACCAACCGGGAGGAAATACTTTCTAGGCAATGTGGAATCTAAGCTGTGGTAGTCCTTGCTGTTGGGATACTGAGGTACAAAAAAACCTTTCTGGATTTGAGGAGGAGCTGAACACAAGGAGCAAAAATATCTTGAGGGCAGTTAAAGACAGACACAAAGCTTTAATGTGGAAAGCTGTGTGGCAGATCTCTGGGAGCTGGGGGAATGCGCTAGGGAAGGGTTGCTGAGTGTTTGTTCTGGTCTAATGCTGTTTCGTGGGTATCTGTTGTCAGGCATTAAGTAGGGGACGGGCTTGACCTTTGGTCTGGCCCACTGTGTCACTCCTCTGCTGTCAGACCCCAAGGCTGTGTCTTTCCAGCAACCAAGATTCAGTAACGTCTCTATTCCTTGCTTCATTTTGCCTTTTGCCTCCGAGTCCTTGCCAAACGTCCCCTTCCACCTGATGGGAAAAAGAGGGAGCTGAGCTTACCTGTACAGTCCCTTGGAAGCAATAAGACTGAGAGGCTGCCCTGAAACACATCCCTGGGCAACCTGCGGTGAGGCCATAGCCAGCGCGTGGACGTGGAGTGGTTTCACAGCGGAGACAGTGAGTAAAACAGGACTGCTTCTCACCTTGCAGCTGGAGTGCTAAAACTACCTGCAAATACCTCAATAAATAGCAAGCTCATAAATAACTTGCAGCATTGCACTTTATAATAAACCAGTGACAAATGTTACGTCTTTCTACAACGTGGATTAATGGTAATGGGGGTGGGAAGAAGGAGTTTTTGTTTGTGAGGTGGTATTAAAAATCACTCACATTTCACAGGTTCCCATAAAAAGGAGACTTGTGCGAAATAATTAATCATGCATTATAAATGCAGCTTCTATTAAAGACAAGCAAAAGCATAAATACAGCCAAGCCCTTAAGCACTTGTTCTTTGCAGTGATTAGAAAGCGTTTGGAAATACAAGCCAACACTTGGGATCCAGTTTAGCTCTGTTGTCGGTGCTAGAAGAAAAGCTGGGATGTGGTGGTGGTTTTGCTGCTTTGCTTCTGTCTTTTTTACAGTCTGGCAAGGACTGCAGTGGATATCCACACGTTTTCCCATACCTTGCAGTCCTTGAGGTCCGGGAACATCCCATCTTGATCCATCCAAGGCCCTTGTCCTGGAGATGACCGGTGCAGAGCACGGCTATACTGCTGACCGTGCTTCCCCTGCACGGGCTGGAGAACCCCGAGAAAGAGAACACGAAAATTTTTGCCAAAGCTGATTCAAAATAACCCTTCACTGTCTCACTAAAGCAGCAGAGTGTTGAGAGGAGGGGAGGGAGCTGGTGTTCTCCTTGGAGAGCTGCCACAGCAGCATTAAGAAAAATTAATTTGTTGATTAGAGTTGTGGTGCTGCTCTCCCAGATCCTGGACCTGAGGAAACCTTGGAGGGGCTCTTGGATTAGATGTGATCTTTCTGGTTAGGTCTAAGTTTTTATAGGGAGAAGGTGGCAGGACTAGAAGGTGATGAAAGAAGAGTATTAAGGGGAGGGGGGATTTTATGACAGCACAGTAAGAGAGATGATTTATTTTGTCCTTCATGCATTTTCTCTCAAAGGCTTCTAAAGCCCATTAAAACTTCTGTCCGAAGCTGTGGTGAGATTCACTCCCTGGAAAGGACAGGGGTTTTACCATGGGGAGCCAGAAGTGGTGATGGCTCTGATTTAATTAGCAGAGCAGTTATCTGAGCTAAGAGTTTCTGCTAAATTAGCAGGGGCCCTTGCTGCAATTTAAGCGCTACTGTTCAGCAACCAAAGTCACTGTTGCTTTTTCAATTTTTGAGGGTGAGCCAGCAAACCATACTCAGAGTCAGAGAGCTGTCAAACAGCACATGCCAGTGGGATTTCAGGAGATCATCATCTTCACAAATTCTCCCCAGTTCTACCTGTGCTGGTCCTTTCCCTGGGCATCTCCAATGTTCAGCACCCGGGGGTTCAACACTAGATGTATTCAACCTGCGCAGCACATATGGTACAGACTTAGGATATGGTGTATAAGCAAGACCATTCCTTGCATGTACAAAGCAGTGGGTTTTCTTGCTTGTGCAGTGCAGCATTTCTTTGTGTGCAGGTTGGGGATTGGTTGCTGTGCTGGCTCTTCTGTGTGACTTGCAGCCTCTGAATTGTTTGCCATGGTCCAGGACTGTACGAAGGCATACGTGATGTGATGAATATTGTCTAAGTCTTGCAGGGACCCCTTTGTCAGCACAGTGTCAGCCCAGAAAATATTGGACATTCTGGAATAGCACAAATCTTGGTGTTGAAATTCTCCTGTTGTGCTCAGATCCGTCCATTTGGGTGCCAGGTCCTGGTTCCTCCAACCTCAGAGACAGGGATCCCAGTGCTGCTCTGGAGGCCAGCCGGGTGTGCTGCTGACTCTCGCTGCCTTTGCTTTGCTGGGTCTCCTGACTGCTGCGACGTTCACTGTGGCCTTTCAGCACCCATTTTGAGGCAGTGGCTATCCTGAGCTGTCACACAGCCTGTTAAATGTTTAATTCGTCCGTGTCTTGAGGACCAGTCATGATCAAAGGGAGAAAGTAGCTGCTACTCAGTAGTGCTTGTTAATCAGAGCGGTTGTGATGAGCAGCTCTGACTGGATTCTGAGAGTGGGTTTTTAAATTTCATTGGGGTGCTTGGTTCTGTCACCCTGGAAAGAGGATACCTGTCAGCTCAGCTGAGCAGAGCATCCTCTTCTTTCTCTGTGTCCCTAAAGACCAGATTTCATCTAACCTAGCAGTGGGGATGCCACATCTGGTATGCCTTTTGTCTGGCTGCTGGAACTGGAGCTAAGCTTTGAAAACTGTGTTGTCTTTGAGTGGCCCCAGTGCAGAGGGATTGACAAGAAATTCCTTCATCATTCAAGCCTAAATGTGATGGTTCTCCCTTTCCTTTGGAGATAAGACATCATCTAGAATGAAAATACAACTCATGCTTTTTGCTGTCACTTAATGTTCAAGAAAATTAATTTTCAGCAGCTTGTGAAACTGGATGTTAGTTTTCCTGTTGTTCTCACTAAGTAAAGGGACCTCAGAATCACTCTCTTCTCTCTGTCTTTTCAGTGCTTTTGGGTCTGTCCCATGTCTATCTTCCCAGTCTGAAAACTGGCCTCTCCATACTGGACTGTCTCCAAACATTGCCGCTGCCCGAAGGATCCCCAGGCTTCAGCATCAAATCCAACTCAAATTGCTTTTTCCTGGTCTTCCTTACACTGGAATGACAGAGGTCCGAGATGCTTTCCTGCCCATCTGTTTTCTCCACCCCCTTGGTGATTCTTTCTTCTTTGTCACTGTGCTGTTTGACATGTGTGAGGCTATGAGTGTCTGAACGGAATACAAGTCACTGGAGTTACAGCCTCTGGGACACACAGGGGTAGAACAGGAATGGTGCAGCAATCCCTCGTCCTCGCTCTCTCTAGGCGGTGAGAGATCTTACATCTGTCACCTCTTTTATTTCTTGCCCTAAATGATGATGAGGCTTCTCTTGCCTGTCAACTTGCTCTGCCAACATTGTAAATACTTTCCATTACCCGTTCAAACACCCCTCAGCCAGATGTTCCTTGTATCTCTCCTGCTTATAAATCCTATCCTTAGTTCATCTGTTTATTTAGGGCAATTCATTCTACAGCTCCAGATACTGCTCCTTAGGCCAGCCTGCCTTAGCAGCACTTTTTGTCCTCTTCCCCCTTCTTTTCTTTTTGCAGTCCCTCTCCATGCTTTCTTGCCCAGTTTTCTTTCTGACCTTTTTTACTACTGCTAAAGTCAGAATCCTCTTTGTCCTGCACCCTCAATTTCTCATGGAAATGCTGACTCCACTCCTCAACCCACCTTGAACCCTAGGTGTTAACTGGCCTGTTTACTTCTTGATAACCTGCCTCCCAAAGCTGAACCTGAGGAATCCAAGCCACCCGCTTTTCCTTGCGGGACGCCCTGTGTGTCCTGGGCCTCTGCACTGACTGGGCTCCAGCTTCCTTTGCGAGTGCCTTGTGCATTTCAGTTCTAAAAAGGCCTATGCCCGCAACGAGTGGAGGCTTCCAGTTTGACTGTTGTCCTTTATACCTCTGGATCTTTTCCAGGTCCTGGAACACCATTCCATAGGCTTCTAATTAAAATCTTCAAAGCAGCAGAGAGAATGTAGGGGGAGCTGAGATCAGCTGAGTGAACTCCAGATGCCTGTTCCCTGATGCCTTCTTTGTCCTCAGCTTCTGTCGCTGGGGTGTTTGCGGGATCGTCGGTTCTGATCACAGGAAGAACATTTCATACAACCACTGCTATGAGCGATAATGAGAATAAATGATACAATAATGAAATCTTATTATACACTTTTCAACAAAGGCCTTTCATCTGAAAGATTTCCAAGTGCTTTACAGGCTGGTGAACACAGAAATCGTTTTACTCACCAGGGAAATTCAGCCAGTACAGGATTGGCATATGGAGAACTGTTGGAAAACATACACTGGGCATGCGGGACAGTTCAGTAGGGGGAGCAAACATACTGCATTCGAACAAAATTGCTGCCTAATTTTAGGGGAAGATGCAGGCTAGAACGCCTTTTACTTGGAGTGTTAAACAGCCGCCCCTCAGCTAATACCTGTTGCAGGTAGGAGAGAGACAGGAGATTTCTTTGATCAAGGCCGGTATTTTCTTAAAGGACGTCAAAAGACACTTGATAGTCATCTAGTCCTGGTCCCTAACTACCTCGGGTTCCTTTGAAGATGCCAGCCCACCCCAGTTTCACATCGCACAGGGGAGAAGGAACCTTCTGCAGCTGTGATTGCCTACTTAACACTGCCTGCAACAGGGATTCAGCGCTGGCTCAAAGGGAAGAGCATTCTTTGATAAAAAGCCGAGGCACACGTTTTTCTCTTCCTTCTATCCTGTGGACTTGGTTTCCCTTGAGATCTTCTGCCCAGTTACTGACCAGTGCTAGACCCTGCTTAGTTTATGAGAGGTCAACAAGATGAAATCCATAGCAGAAAATTTCTTGAGCATTTTTATCTTATGTAAGGGAGGAGGAAAACAACACAAACCCCTAACATCTAAGGACCTCAGCTGCCTCCTGCATATTAAGTGGTCCTTTTTTCTGCTTATGGGAGTAGATTGAATAGGGTTGCCCCTGGTGCTCGCAGTGAGCGAGAGCTGTGAGCATCCCTCAGTGATGTATGAGGTTAATAATGTTTGCAGTACAAGCATTATGCAAAGCAGGACATCCGTTCTGCTGGTTGTCAACCAAGGAGCAGGAGGCAAAGGCGACAACACCATCAGTCTACAGGCTTTCCTCAGTCCATCGCTGCCTGGGCTGACCCTGGCCCTGGGGAATGCTGGAATGTGGCTGAGCGCACTAGCTGTCTACCTGGGCTCTGGGCTTGTGTCGAAAGCTGGATTTGTTGCTGGAAACCCAGTATCTCGAGGTCTTTAACAGCTTGTGTTCCTGTAAGGATGGGCCTGCTCATAATGCATGAACCTCTTGCAAAGCCTTGCATAGAGGGGGTAGATGGGAGACCTTTGAGAGGAGGAGGGAAGGGAATTCCCTGCCTTTGCTGCTTTGAGAGTCTGCAGAGGAACATAACAGTCTCTCCAGGCCTCAATAAAAAGCCCTGAAAATCTGGAGAGAAACAGGAGTGGGTGTTTGGGGCCCAGTCTCTGGTACCCATGGGGCACACAGTTGGGCTGGTAGAGCTCATAGCCTGGAGGAGATCACAGAAGGAGCCGTCTTTGCAGAGAACTTAAGTATGACCTTCTCTACCACTCCAGATGATTAAAAATCCCACCCTGGATTGACTTGTTCTGCAGGAGATGCACTGTAGTCTACAGGGCTCTGGCAGCAGGTAGTGTTCTGAGTGATAGGAGGAGGGCGTGTAAGGGCAGTGTGGCAGCTCTGTCACCAGAGGTGTTAAAGAACAGATTAGATGGCTCTGACGAATGTGTAGGATGTTAGACTCCTGCCTTGGAGCAAGTGGAATGGATGAGATGCCTCTCAATTCTTCCCAGCCCTGCCTGCCTGCTGCCTGTGATCAACACTGCAGGAATGGGCACTTGTGCACCGAGGCCTTTACTCATCCTGCCAGAGAGCAGGATTCACCCAGGGCAACACATTAGTCAGGGTAATTTGTCTGCCCAGAGAGAGCGGCACTCGGCTCTGAGGGTGATCCCACATCCACTGAGCGCCGTGTGCTGCTCCACAGGCTGTGTCGGTGGCACAGGTGGGGGAGCTGCAGCTGGAGCCATTACACAAACTGCTTTGTCGCTCTTCTCTGGACTCACTCCGGAGCCTCAACATCCTTCTTGTGGTGAGGGCCCAGAACTGACCCCAGGATTCGAGGTGCGGTCTCACCAGTGCTGAGTACAGAGGGAGAAGGACCTCCCTGGGCCTGCTGGTCACACCGTTTCTGATACAAGCCAAGATGCCGTTGGCCCCAAACACCCACTTCTGTTTCTTTCCAGACTTTCAGGGCTCAGGGAAGGAGTGGTGATTAACATCCCTCATGGCCTCTGTTTTCATACCAGACTTTACAGTTTGTACTTACTGGTGCTTCCAGGTGCTCCAGTTGCCAGCAGAGAGACCCCCGTGTCTTGGATACCAGTGGCAGCACGGACCCCTCAGCCTGACTGGGGCTGTTCTGCTTTCCTGGGGAGTAGAGGCACGGGGCAGGAGGTAGCTGGAAAGCAGCTTCAGGAAGCAAAGGACAGGGGAATCTGGGCACTGGTGTTCAAGTGTGCTGGGTCAACTATGCTAATTCGTTTTGGCTGTATGCGAAGCATTTATTAAATCTCGAGGAGGGAAGGGGGTGATGAATGGAGAGTCAGGTTTTCTCCTGTATTATTTCAGGTCTCTTGTCTGAGTGTGATACATTCAGTAGCATTTATGGTGTTGCTAGTCTAAAACTGAAGGGGAAATTCATTCAACCCTTTTCTGTCTTCCTTTCCCCCCCCTTTCTGTTTTATTGTATTTCTGCCCTTTCTTTATTTCCCCCTCACAACCACCTTTCTGTGACTTGAAGTCCTCATTGCTTTTTGGGTGGATGGGTCGTGTTCCTGCACCAGGCAGTTGGCTATTCTGCTGTTTGGCAATCCCAAACCAGGGCAGCTTTTCCAGGGACTTCAGATGCCTCGCTGGGGTGAGGGGCTCTTTGCTAAGTCCCATGTGCCACCAGAGGAGCTGCTGTGCATCAGGCTTTTCTGGAAGGCTAGCCCCGGTGGTGAGCGCCTGAGCTCTGAGAAATCAAACCATATGCTCTTTGAAAATAAAACAAATACTCCAGCCTTTGTCACATAAAATCTGATCACAGAGCAGATGGGACAGTTTGGGGCTATTGGCTTGCTCCTGGTTTTGGTGTTTTAATCTCGTTTGACAGGAAAAAAACACTTCTCAGTATCCTAAAATAAGCATGGTTGTGTTTAGCCACAGAGCTACGTACTAGGGGGCTGGAAAGGCTTGGGGGTTTCAGATACCTTTCCCACTGCTGCTCAGAGGTCACTGTGCATTGCAGGACCCGCTTGTCTATGCAAGCTGGCGTAAAGTGCCGTGAAAATCAGTGTAGCTTCTCCAGTTTAATCCCAAAGGAAGGTCTGAACCTTTATTTACAGGGCTGCAAATCACACAGGCACTCTTCGTGTCCCTCAGGCACAGCAGCCTCTGAAGGTGCCCACCGAATCAAACTGCAGAGCGATGCAGCACCCAGTTGCTGCATTGAGAGCAGCGTCTCCTTCTGTCACAGAAAACCTGCTTCCCTTCGTGCAGAGCCTGTAGGGGAGCATTATTCATGCCTTGCAGTTTATAAATTGTGCATGCTGGGTTCGATCTTTTGCTGTGATTGCAGTTGGGTTGGTGTGGCTGCCTGAGAGGAAGCGGTGCAGGATTAGACCCTACTCTGGAACCAGAAACCTTGGTCGTTGGGGGTGCTGGTGGGGTGTGGGTGGGTGGCACAGTGCTTCTGCCTTCGAGTCAGAGCACACAGAAACTTGTGGAGGGAAGTTTGCAGCTGGTAGTAGGTTGGTTTTAAATGGCACATAAACCTGGTGGCTCTTTATGGAGGCTGTCGGGCAATAAGGACATGGGAAATTATGACAGTGGAGGCATTGCACGATAGTGCTTTGCAGATGATGTCTCACAGGGGATGCGCTATTTATTTATCTAAAGGAGCGGGTTTGCAGTGCTTTTTCAGAAGAATGGCTTCCAGGCCAGGGTGTCTCAGTGCCTGCATCCACTTCTTCATATTAGCTGTGACAGGCTCTAAATCTGGGGCTTGGGGTTGGGGTTGGAGGGGCAAGGAAGGGCCTCGGGAGAGCTCAGAAGGATATTGAGAGGAGCAATTTCTCTCTGGAGACCTGTGGTACTTTGCAAAGAAAACTGGGCTGCTTTTGCTGAGAGCTGCATTTTTTTTTTTTGTCACTATTGTTGTTTACAAACCAAGCTGTTCATTTAGGAGCGGATCGTTTAACTGCGGTTGGCTTTTCTCTGGCTTGTACAGGCTTGTACCAACCAGGGAAGGGGAGAGGGGGAAACGCTGTAAAAAGAGAGAAAAATTAGTTTCCCTCTGGCTTTAACAATTGCGAAGGACTTTTACTGCCGCTGCAGCAGGAGATGTTCTTTGCTCGTGTCTGTCCTGTGCTCAGATGTGGGTGGCTCTGCCTGGCTGAGCAGCTGCAGCGCGCTCCGTGGAGACTGCTGCGTGTCAGTGGTGAGAGGGCTCCTGCCTGGAGCCAGCAGGGCAGCGCTGGGCTGGACACGGGGGCCTCCAAGCATCCCTGTGGTGCTGGCGCAGCTCAGCCTTGGCCGAAGCCTCACCTGTTTGAGGACACTTGCCTGTAATTGTAATTGCCAGAGCCCTGTGCCACTTGTAGAGAAAATCTCAGCCTGAGCTGGCAAGGCTGATTTCTTGTTTCCTGCTGGATGATGTGGCCGCTTCCATAGCTCTTTTGTCTTGGAAAAAAATCATCCTTCAGTGCTCCTGAGTAGGAGCTAGTGAAACCCATCCAGTCTTCCAGGCAGCATGGGACAGAAAAACAAGGAACAGGCTCTTGTAGCAGTGCTGGTGGGACAAGATGGGCGTCTTCTCCCGAGCTGCCCAGCCCAGCCCAGCCCAGCAGCCAGGGTTGCCGTGGGAGGGGATGAGCAGAGTGCTGTGTCACAGGCTGGTGCTCGGCATGCTCTCCTCGCTCTGGAGGGGGTCTCCATCACGATAGTGTTGCTCCTCTGGCATGAGGAAGGCGCAACCCATGCCTCAGCAGAGAAGGCTCATGAGGCAAAGCAGCCTGAGCAGTCTCCTCTCAGGTTCTGGTAGGCAAGAGAGCTTGGGCAGTGCTTGAGCTTGTGGCAAGGGGTGAAAGACAAATACATTCACCGCCTCCCTCATCAGTCCTATTCCGTGTATAATTTACAATGTACTGTGTTACATTTTTATTACTACACCATTTCTCAGGCTCTTGGCTGGCGTGATTCCCAGAAGGTGGTGCAGGAAGGCTTTTGTATTGAGACCTTAAACAGGAGCAGTGATTCCTTGTGAGCCTTTGTATCTACGTGTGGATTTAGCATGCAGTTCCTAAAATAAGCTTTAATAAAATGTGATTTTGCGTGTTAATAATTTCTGAGGATTTTTTTTTAAAGGAATTGATACCGGAAGAAAAGGCTCAGAAGGAATTATAGAGGAAATGAGAGTCACCCAGTCATCTGCATATAATCGCTTCCAGTATAGACTGCAATTGTGTGTGAATTATAGGGCAATTAATCTGTCAGGCTGGTGAGTGTTATACAAGACCCCTGGAATTTCCTTGGAAGCTCTCAGCACTGCTTAGCCTTGAGATCCAGAGAGGTTTTAATATGAAAAGATGTGGTTCTAGGCTGTGCTAATGTCAGGTATTGGTCTAATGCTCACAGATGTTGCAGGGCAGCTGACAAGTCAGTGACATGTAAATACCCAAGCCCCTGGCACCAGATGTGGGTGAGCCCTGTGCAGTGATGGAACCAGCCCTTCTCCACGCAGGAGCTTCCCTTGCCCTGGCGTGTGCTGTGAACACGTGTGCAGGAAGCCTCCCCTGGCTTCGAGGCAGGAGCCTGGTGCAGGACTGGATGGAGACCACTGCTTGTGGGTGCTCCCCGAAGCATGGTAGGTGTCACACTAGAATGCCTAAATTAACAAAATCTAGGAAGTTTCGGGGGAATGATAAATTTAATGCCTGGCCTCATTCTGACAGGAACAATAACATAAATGCCGACGCAGGTTAAAAATAGGCAGCAACTCCAGCAAAGTTCAGGAGACCTGGAGCTGTAGGAAGAAAAATCCAGCACAGAAAGTGACACTGAGGGCAAGGACTGAGATTATTTCTTTTCTGAAAATGTTTTTTTCTTATGTTCTAGCATGTTTGTTTCAAAGAGGGGCATCTAATGAGTCAATTGCAATGGATGAGTTTCATCTGAAAGTTTCCTCTTCTTGTTGATGGCCTGGCTTACGTCCTGCTCGTGCCTGTGCGTCACCCTGCATGCTCTGCTGGTGTGGATCATTCAGAGGTGCAGGATGTGCTTTGCAGCACTGAAGTGACCTTCCTGATTTTGGTGATTTCGTGTGAGCCGATGTAGATTGCCAGTTCTCGCTCACTACCTCTCTCTCCTGCTGCCTCTCAAAAGCAAGGTAGAAAGAAGTGTCTTCTCTGCTCTCAAGCAGTAATCACACTGGCAAAGGGAGTCCAACCTCCAGCCAGGAAACTCAAAGAAAGGCTGTCCCATATGCTGGCAGGTTCCCAAAGATTTGCCTTTGCCCACTTCAAGATATGGACACGCAGGTTTCTTTATAAGCATCCTGTTGCTGGTGACGCTTCTGTTCATTTTTTGCTCTGAGATTCACAAGGTCCTAGGCTTTACACAACATGAAGAGCTTTAGAGATAAGGGTAGGAGGGAGAGGAGAGAGAAATTCTGTGGCAGCCTTGAAGCCCAGCCACTGATGCTGCAATATCTCTGGGTTCCTCTGCCTCTGTTGGCTTTTCTCAGAAGGATATTTCCAGCCTTGACTCCTGGGGAGGGAGGTGCAGACTCTGAAAAATCTCAGTTTAATGTGAGACAGAAATGTTCAGTAGATAAAGTGCTGCGGTTGTTCCTCGCTTTCCTCTCTCTGCCTGGAATTGAAACAGGTTCCTCTTTGCTCTTAACCAGCCTGAGCTTTCACATTGCTACTGTATGGATAGATCCCCTGTTTCTTCATGCAAATGTTTCTCTCAGGTAGTGAATTCCCAAATTTGCCTGGTCTGCAGGCAGTAGATCTAAGGAATATATGCACCGTGGCCTACGGTTGTTGCCTTTGTTTCTCATCAAACTGAAAAACACAAAGTAAAGCAAAACAAATGTCTGTGAGCAGCAGTGGGGCTGTTGGGGATCCAGGAATCTTAGAACATCTGCAGTGATTCTGCATGGATTTGTAGCATCCCAGGCTTTCCTCACAGGTTTTTGTAAGATACTGGTGTGCACCTCATTCTGTAGCAGACGGTCACTCATGAAGCCACGTGTTTAGTTTGAGTTGTGATGTTCTCCTCTATCTCTTCCTCCCTGCTGCCCTGACACTAAGTAGACTTCCTTGCTCTCTCCACTTGGCTCCCAAACTCTCATCCTATTTGAGTGCAGGGATGAAGAAAACACCTTTCTCCACAACCTGGTGCTCTGTTTGCATCGTTTTTCCATTCCAGCTTGTGAATGAAAAGTCTTACTGCCTGTGAGGGTGTGCTTGTAGCTGGTAATTAACACCCGGCACACGCTGCCAACGCATCTCATACTCACTTTAGAGAAAGCCAGCGCTGGAACAGAAGCCACACAGAAAAACAATGTCTGCCAGTTGAGCTAAACCTTAAGTAAAATCCCCAGCCAAACGTCTGCAGAGTAAATCTAATGAGGATGCCGGCTTCTGCACTGAGCGCAGGAGGTGTTTTCCAGCTACAGGGCCCAAGAGATAACAAACGTTAAGCGCTAATGGGACTTGTACAGATACATATCCCCCTCTTGTAAGCTGTGTTCCAGCTGGGAGCGGATGCTTTATGGGGAGTTAACTCCTCCAAACTTGTACTGGAAGTGCTGACGGAACTGAGTTTTAAGCAGTGCTAATGGAAGCGTCTGTGTTCCAGATGAACTGGGGACCTGAGGTCAGACACAGTGTACACAGAGGCAGCGTCAGTCCTGCACTGACAAATGTGATTTGCAGCTTTCAAGTGAAGAACTAATCAGTACATTACATACGCCTGCCGGCCGTGTGGCCTGGATCCAGAAATATGGATTGCTCTCACCCACATGTATTTTCCCCACCTTTTGTCATCCGGTCTGAACATAAGCTTAACAGAAAGGCTGACACCCTTGTCCGAATGCCTCCCTAGCAAACAGGCCAAAGTGACTGTCAGAGCTGAGAGTGTGAAACTGCCCTGAACTCCTTACATGTGCTGGCAGGTACAGATGGAGCTCGGGGAAGAGGAGTTCAATGGAGTTGATAGTGTGGAGAGCAGCCTTGCCTCCAGTGGCCGGATTGCCCTGTGCTGCTCTGATGTGACACCACTTCCACCAGGGATGTCATCTCCAAATATGTGGGATTTTCTGACAGCTATAAATTAAATGCTGGTTTGCAAGGGGATAGAGCAGCTGGTTTGTTAACCTTCCCTGACAGCCACTGTCCTCACTGCTTATGCATGTGGGTTGGGGGCTTGGTGTTCTTTCTCTCAGCTGAGGGCTGAAGAGGTTTGTTTGCCATGTCGGAATTATGGCAGAGGAAGTACCTGCGACTTTCCCAAAGTTCTGTGAGAAGACAGTGGTACAACATCCTCTTTCTTCCATTCTGGCATTCCCCAGCACCAGCTCTCCCCTACGCCATTAGCACCAGGGCTGAAGGATCTTAGACTCACTTGTGCAGCTCCCCAGCTCTCTTCTTCCTGCTGAGTCTACCCAGGCCAGTTCAAAGAAGTTTCTCTGGAATCTTTGTACTCCCAGAAGGGGCAGCTCCAGGTGCAAGCTGCACATTTGCTTCTGTTCTCTGGTTTGGCCCCCTCCACCTCTCCTTCCATCTTCTGGCTTTGTTCATCTGCTGTTTTCTTTTGATTTGCAGCCTTACCTAGCACTATGTTTGCAGCAGCTTGTGATTACCCTGTGTGGAGCCGCTCCCACTGACAGCATGATGAATGGAGACAGCGTTCGACGCATATACAATTTAAGCTAAGCAGGAGTCCAGTCCAACACCTCACTTGCCAATTAACCGAGTCGATATTGTGCACAGGATAATGTTTGTTGTTTGCCTGTGTTGCTAAAACACTTCCAGAGTGTTTAGAGCAATATAGCCATTTCCTCACCTCTCCCCTGTAGGGGGGTTCTTCAGCAGACCAGGATGCTGTTGCTTTGAGATTAACAGCCAGGGATGGGAAGAGGGCACTGTGAACCTCCATGGCTCTAAGGTCCCTCAGGGTTTGTGGGAAGGCTACATGCCTCTTCAGGGTGTGGGAAGACAAGAGTCTCTTCAGCTGATAAAGTAAGGAACCGAAATGAAAATTGCATCTGTGTAGATAAAAAAGGCCTTCAAGAAAATGTGAGGCAGTGGACAGACTATCTGCAAAGCAACCAACCACATCCCGGAGGCAGCTGTGGTTGCCAGGGGAGGTCAGGCTTCTGCTGCCTTACTTCTCATTCCCTGAGGCTGAGTTCCCACTTCTTTCTGGGATCAGGTGGGATTTGGAGGTACTGGGATCCGATCCCTGCCCAGCTCTCAGACTGCACATGAGTGGAAATCACTCATGCCTGCAGGGGAAGCAGAGACACCTTCATGGCAACAGCTAACCTGATCTTCTGAGAGTTGCCCCAGGCAAATTGCTCTAGATTCTCTTAGGGCAACATTCTGCATCAGGTTCATTGCTTTTCCCGACAAGCACAGATCGTGTTTTCCTGCCTCTCTGCAGTGACGTGATGATATATGTCTGTGAAGCACTTCCATACCCAAGCAAAGGTGGCCACAGCAGCATTTTCGTGCACGGGACCACTGACACTCAGACTGTGGAACGTACCAGCCCTCCACATGTGGTGGCAGTGGAGCGGTGGCAGCACAAGGGAGGAGAAAGGGCCACACACCATTTTGCTTTGGTATTTGTACCCTTCACCCATCCTTATGAGTGTTATGCAACATCAGTGTCCGCAGAGGCCTTATGATGGTTATGGACAAAAGAAGACCTCATCCTTCCATTCCTCTAACAGGTCACAAATCTGTGCTTCCTGGTTGGTCTCTTACCATCCTTCGCCCTGTGCCACATTCACTGAAAGCACCTGGTGACCATAGGCACAGGATGTCCCCCTCCTTCCTTCTCTTCCTCTTTCTTGGGCTTCATCAGGAAGTATTTATTAAGTGTCAGGGTTATAAATGAAAAGTCATATTTTACTGTGAATTATTCCCACCCTGTAGTGGAGCCCAGATCTACAGCCTCAGAGTTATTAACTGCTCACTGCAGAGAACTGTAAAATCCTCATAGTTTTCCCCAGTCTCTCTCTGTCAGGGTGAAGGAAAGAGAGCTGCATTATCATAAGGTGTCTGGAAAGTTGCTTCCAAAATTCCTCTTTGACTGGAGGCCAGTGTTGGCTGGGATGATTCCGTCAGGTCTCTTGAGAAACAGCTTTGCTGGGGCTGGTTCTTTCCAGCTCACTCTTCTTTTCAGGTTGCACTTCTCAAACCCCTGTGAGACAGTACCTGAAACCTCTCACTGGTGGTGGAGGCTGTGTTTCTTCCTATGGTGGTTTTTACTTGGGGAACAAAAATAAACAAATGCCACTTGAATGTGCAGTTAGCAATGGCTTTTGAATTTTTCTCATTGTCATATTCCAGAGCCACCCCTGAGCTTTCCAGATAGGTAACAGTGTTTGCGTGCCTTAATCGCTACACAATGATGGTAGAAATTCATGTTTAGAGCTTTACTTCTTAGCTGGAGGTGCAACATCTTAGGCAAGTTCGTCAGCATCATCTGGAGTGTGTCCAGAGAAAAGCAATGAAGCTGGTGAAGGGGCTGGAGAACAAATCTTCTGAGGAGCGGCTGAGGGAACTGGGGTTGTTTAGCCTGCAGAAGTGGAGGCTGAGGGGAAACTCATTGCTCTCTACAACTACCTGAAAGGTTGTAGAGAGGAGGGTCCTGGCCTCTTCTCCCAAGTGACAGGGGACAGGACAAGGCAGGAATGGCCTCAGTCTATGCCAGAGGAGATTCAGAATGGGTATCAGAAAGAAATTTTTCACAGAAAGGGTCATTGGGCACTGGAACAGGCTGCCCAGGGAGGTGGTTGAGTCACCTTCCCTGGAGGTGTTTAAAAGATGGGTAGACAAGGTGCTCGGGGACATGATTTAGTGGCAGATAAGAATGATCGGACTAGGTGATCCAAGAGGTCTTTTCTAATCTGGAAATTCTATGATTCTATGATCTAGGTCATCCCAGTGCAACAGGAGCTTTATATGCTCCAAAACAGCAGCAGAGGGGAGTGAGGAGGAATTGTAGCTTGCAGCTTGGTGGACTCTGGGGGCGCTTGACACGTTGCTGCCTCCACTAAATGAAACTCCACTTCTAATTATATCCCATAATTATAGCCTTCAACCAGTGAGATTTGTAAGAGAGGGGCCATCAGTAGTGAGGTCGCTCTGAGATTGACTGTGCAGTGGGTATCAGTAAACATCCCTGACTGCCCACCAGCCACTGACAGAGATGTAGGGACTAATGTGGCGAGGCAGGGCACGCAGCTGGATTGATGGAGGCAGTGGTGTGGCCTCTGGCCCCTGAAGATATTACGTGACAAGGCAGTGAAAGCTGCAAACATGAGGGCAAACCATCTATTCAGCGTGACAGCATTAAACAGAGGTTAAGAATCTTGTGGACTGCTATCAGTGTCGATGAATGGTCTGCAGCAGGGATCTGCATTAACGCGTTGAGTGCCAGACTCCCTCGTGTGTACAGCAGCTGTGTCAGACCAGATGTCCCCGTGTCCAAAACAGAGCCCGTCACCCTGAGACTGTCACCCACGCAGCAGGGATGCTGTGTCCCCAGACTGGGGGACTGGGCTGCCCCTCTGAGGGAGTGGCTTGTGGAAGCTGGGCAGCCTGGGAGGGGTTCAGTTACAGGTGAACTCTTCAGGAGCATGGGATGACACAGTTTTCTCCTGTTATCTGGAACCCCCTGTGATCAGACTGGTTGTGTTGCCATAAATGCCGCGGTTTTGGCTTGATTCTCGTCATGGGTCTCGTGCTTTTCTGCTGTGTGTAGTAGCCTCCAAGAGTGGTGCAGTCTCATCTACTAGAATTGGTCTTGTAGGTCATCCAGTCAGAGAGAGCACATGTGGTTCTCTGCTGTGGCCTCTGGCACACATGAAGCTTGGAAGTGCTCAGTGACCGACCTCTGCACTGAGTCTGCAATGAGTTGTAGTTCCTCCTGTGCTCTTCTGGTTTGGATAAAAGTGTTGGAGAATTAACGCTTCTCTGTGGTCCATTCTTCCAGGGAATGGTTCCTCTCTCTGTTAATGTTTTTGTTCCAGATGTCATTTAAATGCTTCAGACCCAGCTTAGAGCCACGGGGTCCTTGGTGCATCAAGGCAGCTAAGATTATGGAGATGAAATGAAAATCAAAAGCTTGTTTCCTTATTTCCCTGGTGATATAATTCCCCCTGGACTTAAACTGTATGGGAAAGGGGCCAGAACTGTTTGGAAGATATGAACTGATCTGCTGATTTAGATGGTGGAACTGGTTTGGCTTTGCTCCAGCTGGATGGTTACTGAGTTTGATTTCCTTGGAAAAGGGTTGTGCAGCTACGTGTCCGTTGACTTATTTAGCCATGTTTGATGGAGGGGTAATGGTCTTTAAAGGGGTGATGTCTGTACAAAGTGTCACAGAAGTAGGGATGAGGAAGAGGAAAGGGATTTTGTAAGGCTCAAAAGCTATAGCTCCAGTGTGCCTCATCCGAGAGAGAGGTCCAGAATGTTACCCCAGTTGAAAAAGCTTCAGTAAGGTACTTCTCATAGGTAGTAAACCATGAAATACAGTATAATTTAGAAATTTGATTTAACTGTGCTGGTGTTCAAAAATTTCCTCTTTATTCACCTTGACAGCAATATGGGATCCACTTGGCTAGGAAGTGTGCAGACATCTAATGAGAACACCGTCTCGGACCCCAGCATCCTATCAACTGAACAGGTAGGGTGGCCAATAGCCGTTTTATGGATGGGGAACTAATGCAAAGAGAGATTAAATTGTGTTCTCTGAGTCTCACAGGGTGTCTGGTTGACTGTCAGCCAGTTCTCCCTTTCTTGTGTCTAATTCTGTTCTTTGATCAGAGGCTTTGGCTTTTGTTTCTATAGCTCGTCCAACCTTCTTGTTGTTTCCAGCAGCCTTGTTACAGATTTTAGCAGGCTCCGCTGGGCTGGCACAAGCATTGTTGTTCTCTGCAGGATGGGATGTACATCTGAGTCATTCTTTGCATGAGTTATCTTTGTCTTGGAGACGTTTCTCTGGTTTCTGTGATACGGAATAAATTGCAGTACATAGCTTATTAGAAAAACAACAAAAAAACCCAAACAAACCTTCAAAATCAGGGTGTTTCAAAGGCGCACCCAGTGGAGCCTGACATAAACAAGTGGTGGGAATACAATTAGAAACTCTCGCGCTTGTTTCCAGGATAAGACTTATCGACAGCCTCTGCTCCCTAGGTCATCAAATGCTGGAGGCTGGGTTTGCATTCATGTTCTCACCCTCTGAGCTGAACAGCAAAGGATCTCCAGCCCTGCCCGGTACGGTCTGAGTCAGAATGCTCAGCTGTGAGACGCTTCCCACTGGTGCCCGAGACCATATCCTGGGTCCTCTTGTGGACCAGCTGCATTCCTCTCCAGGAGAGGGAACCTGTGTGGACATGCTTCTCTGGGAGATGAGTGCATCCCCTGGTGCCTGCCTGCTGAAGGGGCTGACGCGCAGGGCAGAGGCAGGATCTGGGCACTGCATCATTGTTAAAGTGCCCTGCAGACTTCCCATCTCTTGGCACTTGAAGTGGAAAGCACTTCTCTCTATGCCATGCTCTTCTTCCATTTCTGGGGGGAAAAACAGCTTCCCCTTCCGTCACTCTTAGTGATAAAATCATACCCAGATGAAAACCAGATTTACTAAAAATGTTTTCATTGATTTAGAGGGTTCACCTTTACGAACAACTCTGGTATTTCTCTTTGAACAAAATGAAGCTCTATTAAACACTCTAGCAATAAATCCAGGGCACCCTCTTCTTTCCAGGGCGTAAGGTTATCCAAATGTGTTCCCTTGTATTTGTCATTTACCAACAGGGCTGTTTAAACCGTGACACTTGACAGGAGCAGTAGCGTCAGATGTGATGGAGTGTGTGTATAGAAGGACAACAAGAGGGACTTTGCCTTTGTCCTTCAAACTTGAGGTTGTTTTTTGCATGATTGGTACTTGAGAGATCACCTGCAGGACAACATTGATGGGACAGTATCCAGTGCTGTCTGGTGTCTGCGACCCAGCACTACTTGACAGTCATGGGGAAGTGTTTCTCTCCAGCCTGGCAAAGCAACAGGTGGCAGAGGGAGGAACAGATGAGGCCATCTCTGTCACCCTCCTGGCAGCTACCTTGCTGCTGCATTGAAGAAGATGTAGTTCTGGGCTGTGAGTGGTGGGGAAAGAAGGAAATATTGAAAATCAAGACTGGGGGGGAAAAAGGGACCACCAGTGCATTCAGGTGTTTCCCTGTTCCTCAGGTAACTCAGAGCTCATGTGTCTTACTCACAGCGGTGAGAAGACATTAGCTTTGTAAGCCCTTGTTTGCCAAAGTACGAACCTCTGCATGCTCAGCCGTTGAGCTGGGATCTTAAATGACTCTCATAATGTATTTACCAGTGCTGCGAAGTTCACCCTTTTATAGTAGATTATGGTAATAATGCTATTGTGAAGCAGATGAAATTAGTTTTTCTACACAGTTTTGTTTCATCTCGGCGGATAAATGTGTGAAATAAAAGGTGCAATTGGCAATATTTTCATGGGTAAGCCAGTTCCCTCCCACACCCACCCAGCAAACACAGATGCTTCCTCATATCCTGGGGACAAGCTTACTGCCAAGCAATGCATGAAGGGGCTGTGAGAAGCGAGAGCTTTTTTAAGATTTATATTTGCCATTAGGATAATTTTGGAGATTCATGATTTTTCAGATGATTGGGGACTGTTAAATGCATCTCACTTGGGCTGACATCTAGCATGGGCTGTTGCAGCCCCCAGGGGATACTGGTGGCATGACTGCCTCTCTTCCCACTTGCGCACACCATCAAAAAGCACCCCGTAGGTAGACAGAAAGACTTGTGTGCAGCACAAGAGACTCCCCTGTGCCCGTGCGTCCTCTTTAAACCAACTCAGGGTGGTCACCACAACCTGCTTGCCTTGGGCTGAAACATCAGCATCCTTGCAGTGCTGACAGCAGTTGTAGAACCTTCCCCAAGCATGTGCTCAGTAAGTTGGTGAGAGCTGCCCAAGCTCAATACGTTGGAGAGAGCAGCACCCATCCGGTGCTGGCCTGCACACCGAAGCCTGAGCCTTCAATCAGAACAATGCGACACGTGGATGAGGAGGAACGTTTAATGGACTTATTTGTTGATTTCTCAGCCCAAAGCCGTTTCTCCTGTTTGCAGGAGCTCTCTAACAAGAAAGTTGACCTCCTTCCCCATCCCTTTCTGAACCTGGAGTTTGCTGTGCAAAGATGCCAAACCCCATCAACAGAGAGGATGTCCCTCAGCAGCAGGTCGCATCTTGATTCTAAAAATCAACTGGCCATAACCTGGCCACATGTCTTATCATTTTGTTTGGGGGATGCTGGTTTCCCCTGACCTCCTTGTGCTGAGTGCTTGTTTGCACTTGCGAGAAGCATTCAGAGCGGTACAGATGTGAATCCAGCCTGAGCTGAACTGCAGCCACCTCAAGGGCTGAACGCAAAGGTGCCTTAACAGCTGAGCCCTGACTGCTGGCGACTGAAGAGGTGGATGTAGCCTTAGAAATCACAGGTTGGGAAGAGGCGAGCCCAAGTATCTTGCAGACACCTTAGAAGCCCCTTCCATCACCTTTGTGAAGAGCACTTACGAATGTTACCAGCGTAGCTGATGCAGCTGTGAGGAGTAGCGGCTGGTTTCTCCATAGCTACCTGATGTGCCTGTAAGCTCGTTAGCTTTCTCACCAGGTTAATGAGAGAGACTGCTGCTCTCCCCACTCCTCACCTTGCTGACACCCTCCGCCTCCAGCAAAATCAAGCCTTTAATCAGCTGAGGCGGATAGGGCCTTGCTTTTTCTGTTTCTACCAAGAAGTAGCACCTGCAGCCACACGCCCACCCTAATGGCACACAGCGGAGCTGCTTCACCACGTCCAGGAAAGGAAGAGTGATACCCGCTGTGCTACCAGCCCTGCACGGACTCAGATAAACACCCTCCCACTTGTGAGATGTGACAAAGTTATTACTGTGGTGATGGCAGAGAGGGACTGGCTGCATTGTGACAGCCAGATTCCTTCACACCCGCAGTGAGAAGTACATCCCACCATGCGTGAAGAGGGTGTTCAGGGCATCTCATGAGACGCTCAGCTGCCTGCTCCAGAACGAACCCATCTCCTCTTGCATTCTAAGCTGCTGGTGGGTTTCAGGTTAGCCCTGATGTTCTAACAGGATGGGGGTGTATGTGGTTCTTCACTTCAGTTTTTTGCTATGATCATAGGTAATTTTCATGTACTGACTTGCATCTCAGCTTCATTCATCACCAGCATGATGGCCAATTAGTCATCTCTCACTATTAAGCAGTGCTAACAGCTACTTTAAATGCAAGCAGAGCCTTAATTTAGTTCTAACTCAGATGGACGGTGATACTTGTAATTAGGACATCAAACAGAGGAGAAACGTGATATGTTTACAGCTGAGGGAACTTTTGCATTGAACTACTACAGTAATACTTACATTATCTTTATTAATATGACCCAAGTTAGTAAATCGTGGGTCCTGCTTTTGCATTGGGTTGTTAAATATATGTATTTTTGATTCAGGATAAATTCCAGATTTCAGTGCTGTCTGTTTTGCTGTGAGATGCTGCCCTGCCAGAGCATCTCTTGCAGGTGCAGGTTTGCTGGGAAAGGAACGTCAGGGCATACCCACACCCCTCCCCAAGTGGGTATGGATGCTGGGGCCTGTGATGTTGCTGTGTGGTTCCTTCCCACCCGCTTCAGTCCTTTCTGGAGCACCTTCCCAACACACCTGGATCTGGCCATGCCCTGATGTCACAGGCTGAGGATGCTCAGATACTGTGTGCTGGATGCACGCCCCTACCTGCTCAGACACGTGCTGTTTGTGGATGGCGAGTAACGAGTGCAGCATCTGGTCCTGTTGGGGTGTGAGTGTGCGTCCATCTCCAAGAGGTGGAGGACAGAGCATTGTTATTTGTAGCTGTAGCATGCACCTCTCCAGCAACAGAAACTGTATTCCTCTTGGTCTTTCCTTTGCCCAACAGCTACATGACTGCGTCAGTGTTAAAGTGGTGCCATTGCCAGTGCTGCCTGGCATGTCTTTTCCTCCTGCTCCAGGCCTGGCTGGGAGCACCACTGCTCCACTGGGCCAAACTGGGATGCTCTTAGTTAGCTAGAAGGCAGCTCGGGTGCTGGTACCCAAGGGGCTCCCTTGTCACTGGTTCCTGTTACCAATCTGCGCTGCTCTGATTTGAGCCTGGGGTGGGCGCAGTGCTCGCGGTGGTGGGTAAAGCCCGAGAAAAGAGCAAAGAAGTAAAGGATGAGGAGGTCACTGCAATAATTGTGTACTGATACACATCATGGCTCTGCATCCTCAGTTGCGTTTTGGCCTAAGCAGTGTTTGTGACAGGAGTTGGATAAACACCCACCAGGCTTTGATCAGAAAATTTCAGCTGAACATTTCCATCACTGGAGGAGCTGAGAACCTGTTTGCTCCCTCATTTTGAGATTAATAAAATGGAGAGAAGGGAAAAGGAGAGAAGTTTTCAAAGCAGAAACTTTCTATTTAAAACAATAAACAGGAAAAGGATAAAAGATCAGTGTTAGAATTCATTGGGGGAGAAAGAAAAATATGGTAATGAGTTCAAACCAAATGTATTTCTTTCTCTGGAGATGGTTCTCTGTTTCTCTGAAGCTTATTAATCAGCCTGCCTCTCCTGTTAAAAGAGGCCAGGGGGTGTGGAAACCTGGCGCGTGAGGCTGTGGGAGGGAGGCTAGAGGACCACTTCATGCATGTAACACCAGTGTTGCAGTTCTTTGATTCCAACTTTAATTGACCCTCTTCTTTCCTATTGAGGCACTCAGAATTGTTTGCCTCTTGCAGTGAAGTGTTACACTTTCCTCCTGTTTCTTTTGCTGGAAATCCAGACTGGGGCTCTCACTGAAAGAATCCCCTATCCCCCCGTTCTCGCATCTGGGCTGACATCGCAAGGAAGCTCCTTGCTGACCGTGGTTGGAAGAGCCTTGGCTGTGGCTGGGGTAAGAACTTTGAGAAACACGATCGATCCAGTGCAGCAGCCCCTGTGAGGGTCCTGAAATCTAGGACAGCGTCAGGCACATGGCTTCCACTGCACCCCTGAAGCCAGGTTAGAGGCAGCAGGCTAACAGTACCAGATTCCCTAATGCTCTTTCATACATCTTCCGTTTGACATTTGATGTGAGACTCCACATTTTCAGGGTCACCTCAACTGACTGCCTCTCCATATGGAAATCCTTCAATGGTGCATGTAACAAATCAATAATGACTTCAGCGTGGTGCTCGCTCTGTTGGAAGGCACTAATGAACCATCGGGCAGAAGGCCCGCCTGATGTTCATTAAGGCCGGGAAATGCCCTGCAGCACAGCAACAATTGCAACAGTAAAATGAAAGTGGAAAGACGAGGCAGGGTATCAATTCACTGGCGAACCATACCTCCAGTCAGCATCAACTGGCCTGCGTCCAAAAGCATTGCCAGATCAAGGATAGAATCTGGGCTGGAGGCAGCTTTTAAGGGGTGGAGAAAACCTGGGTGAACTACTCACTTCTTCAGATCTTGAACTAGAATCCTCTAAAGGAAATGACAGAGAGTTTTTTCAGGGTCAGTCACTTTTATGGAATAATAAAACAGGCAGAAGGAATTAAAGTTGATCTAAGGACAGACTTAGGTTGTCATCTTAGGTCTGGTTTAGGTCAAGGAAGGTCATTACCAATGTGTGTACAGCGTTGCAGTGGAAAGGGGCATCTGACCTGTTGGATCTACCCGTTCCTATCCTGAGTCGCCCGTCAGACACAACTGCGTGGCAGCAGGATGGGCCCCTGACTCTGCTGGGCCTCTCCCCTGCTGGCAGCTGTGCTAGAGGCTGCTCTTTGCCCAGGGTGTGTGCAGGTACCTGGGATGTTGGAGGTCAGGCTGTTCCCTCCCAGCCCCGTGTTCCCTCCTCCTCTTGCTCCTGCTGCTGTGCTCTTACAAACACAGATCTGCTCTCTTGGGCTCTTAAGACAGTTGTCTTGGCTGTGAAGAAGAAAACTTTTCCTTTCTTATGCTCAACACATCATAACCATGTATTTTGGGTGGTTTGGATTCTGCTTTTCATCCTGATCTCATTGCGTTTGCTTTTACCTTTGCAGGAATGAATATCACATTTATCTCTGTCTCCCCTTTTATTCAGTATTCCTTCTTCTGTACTTTCTTTTATTCCATTCACTTCTTTTTCTGTTTACTGGCCCCTCCCCACCTGCTTTTTGGTGTTTCTTGCGGGGCTGCTTTATCACATCCTTCCAGTGAGCGGATTAACTTTATTAGTTTCTTTTGTATGTGTCTAATTGACATGCAGTTTCAAAATCTGTTTCATTTCAGCAGAACTGACCTTTATTCCCTTGCAGGAAGACTTTTTTTTTCCTCCAGTCAATACCTTTGCTCCGTTACTGGAAAGGACAGAGAGGTGCAGCAGAGAGTGCGGAGTAGGACAGGGGCAGGAGTCACGCAGCAATTGGACTGGAGAACAGCTCTGAGTTTTCTGCGCCACAGAACCATAAATGAGTGAGCTGAAGAGGGTTTAGTTTTCTTTCCACTTTTATTTCTAACAGAATCTCTTTTCTATGAGAATGTCACTGCCGCATGAGGAACAAAGCTATGCATGGGAGCACCTGAGCCTGGCCCAGTGTTGCAAGCTTTTTCTGGCAGCAGGAAGAGCAATCTGTGTCCAAGAAAAGTGCAAAACTCTCCTCCATAAGTGGTTGGGGGCTGTCCTTGCTTCAGTTACCTGTCTGCCAGGGCCTGTGCTTGTTCTCAAGCACAAATCTTTCTCCCTTGCCTAAAGCCCTAGGGCACACATGGCCCTGTCTGCTGGCCTCCTGGTGGCTTTGCTGGAGGGAAATCCAAGAAGAAATTGCCTTCTTGTTTCTGCTGTCCTGTTGGTCAGAAGGAAGTGAGACCATGCTTGAATGTTGGAGAACATTCCTCTTTTCTTTTAGCTCTTTTGGTGGAAAAGCATCAGCCAGCCCCCAGGAGCCTTTATCTCCTTGGTCAGGGGCTCCTGTTGCAGAACCACGGGCAGTTGGGACCTGCTCTTGCAGGCACTGTCCGTACTCGGAGATGACAACGCTTCTTTCTTCTCCTTATTTCCTCACCCAGCAGAGTAGAAATGGCAGTTGACAGCCCTTTTTATAAGAGGTTTTCATTGTAATTTTAATGGGCTAATTTCTTTCCCCGAATTGCCATAATTCAGATTTAATGAAACATGTCTTATAAAATTAAAAAAAATACAACAATAAAGCGGAACGCCCCATTAAGCTGAAGAACAAGAAAATAACATGTGTAGAAACCAAATCACACTGACCCTGCCATTCCAGCGATGCCAGCAGCCATCATGCATGTGCTTTACATCATCTGCTTCCCACCAGGATTAAATACGTAACAGACTGGTAATAAATAAATGGAACTGGGAGGAGAACCGGCACCTCCTCTCTCTGTGCCTCTGTGCAGGAGCACTGTTCAGTCGTCATTGCTGGATGGCAGCAGCATCTCAATGGTCTTTTCTCTCTGTTGTCTGTGGCTCCTGCTGTGAGATCGCATGCTCTGTGTTCCCAGCAGCCAGTGGTCATCCCCACATGCCATGCCAAGGGGTCCTGATCCTGCTGCCTGCAGCGCTTCCAGTCGCTCCTCTGGGGCCATGGGCTCACCACACATCAACACCAAAGCCCCGAGGGGCAAAGGGTCCTTAGCCGGGGGCCAGTCAGGCCTCCCTCTTGTTGCTGCTTGATGCTAGCTAAGAATTATCTCGTGTCTTTGCCCTCCTTAGGATCTGTATATGTGGAGAGGTGGTTCTTAAGGCAGACACTGAGTAGTCTGTGATGGTCTCTTCTGAGTACCATTAACTAGGAGCTCAGTGTGGTGCAGGTGACAAAGGTTGGGATGTTTATGGACTGCTCTGTCTCCCATGGCTCCAGGCTGCCTTGTGTCCCGCTAAGAGCAGGGAGTTGTGGTATTGAGCAATTGCTTAGAGCCATGAGCCTGGAGGGACCCAGCCATGCCCAGGCTTGAGTTGTCCCTGCTCAGCGATGCCACGTGTGACCCTCCATGTGTCACAGCAGCCGATTTCACAGCGCTCACGGTGAAGCTGCTTGAAAGCACTGTTCCCTGTGAAGCCAAATGTAGTAATGAGAAATTTGGGATTTCCATCCTCATTTGGTGGACGGCTTGCTCCGAAGCCTGTGAGATGTCTCTCAAGTGTCTGTGCACCAGCATGGGACAACACTTGTGTGCCAGTCAGGAGGCAGGTTTGGGCAGTGGTGACATTAGTGCTCCCAAACCTGTACGACGTCTGCTTTGGGAGAATTCCACCCTGAAAATGCTGACCTCCAGCCAAGAGCAAAAGCAGTCGAGGGGTGAAATTTATTGTGATGCTGAGGCAACATGCGAGATTGATGCTTCTCTTTTATCTCACGAGCCTTCATCTCCGTGTTTCAAATCAAGTACTGTGTAAAATATAGCCCCTAGCGTGCTACCTGTGGAAAGAAATACCGAGGGAAATAAGCTGTTTGCAATTGAAGGGCCGCAAGCTGCATCAGGGAGTGGGGAGTTACCTTATTTTCCCTATCTCCTGTGCAGGTGTGTGAGTGGTTGTGCTGGGAGCCTAGCGGCGATTCCCAGAGCATCGTGGTGTGGCGAAGGGGTGTGTCCTGTGGTGGAGTTGGAGCTGTGTTCCTCACCACGATGGTTCAATAGGGGCGAAGGGGCCTTCTGGGAAAGCTACAACGTGCAGTTGGGAAAGACAGAGTGAAAGAAAGGAGGGATGGTTCAGCTTTCTAACATGCTCAGCCAAACGTGTGAGTAGATGAGTTAGATAAAAGTAGAGCCAAGGAAGGGGGAAGGAATCTTTGCTCAAACTTTAACGAGGCACTTATTGCCGAGTAATTACGCACTAGCAACTTATTTACAGGAGAGGAAGGTTGCTATAGTTCAGCTTACTTGTCTTTGTCAATTATGTCCCATTTCTTGGGGATGGGCTAATTGGGCGGTGACATTCAGTGAGATAATGAAATAAATGTCATGTCATATAAAGAGTTAATTAATGATGAAGAAATGTTCCCCCTTCTAGAGGCATTGGGGCTGGCATTGATGCGGTGTTTTGGATGCAGTGCTTGGCCTAAGTGTGACTTGGCATAAATGTAGGTAGGAACACATCTATTGGGGTGGAAATTTTTCTGGGAAGATTGATGAGGTCAGAGAGAGAAGAATGCAAACTGTTCCCTGGGCTGTAGGGTGCCTCCTCTCCAATGCTGGTTTAGGCGATGGCCGTGGTCCCACTGTAAATGAAGGCCTTGAACAGAAGTGGTTTTGCCCCTTGTAGCTGTTGGTTGCAGCTTCACTGGGTGGTGTGGTTTGAACATCATGACTTTGTGACTCGAAACAGACAGGCTGGCTCTGCAAGGTTGTGAGGTCAGCACTGTGGCAACTGCTGATGCTTCTGTTTTTCTTTATGAATGCCATAGAAAATTGTCAGGAAACTGGTCAGGTGGCCCATGTGGGGCTTCTCTGAAGATCATTACTGGACGGGTCTGGTGTGAACTCATCCGCTCCAGAGGTTTTAATGGGCAGATTTCTGGCACCATCTGCTGCGCTCTCTGATCACCAATGCAAGGAGGGAGGAAGAGAAAGTCTTTTCCCGCTTTCAGCAAGAAGGGAATTATTAGTTCCTTAAATGCTCGTATCAAAGCAGTTCCACATGTCCAGCAGCATCTGGCATTTCCCTTCCGTCTTTCCCCATAAAAACTGATGGAGGAAACCTAATTCAGGAGTGGAGCTCCCTGGCCGAGATCTGTGTGATGTGCTGGGAGCTACTGTTTGCTTTTGCTTTCCTGGGGAGGAGGTTGGGTGTCAGAGATCCAAGGCTGTTTCAGGAGGGTCTATCACTGGTCAGCAGAGCTGACACTGCCTTGGCATGTGCATTCCTTGCTGCAGATGGCAAGGGAGCCATATGCTGGCAGACAGAGCAGGAGGCAGTGGAGGGCTCTCTCTGAGTTCACATTGACTGACCCTCTGTAGGAATGAGCTGGCTCTAGGGAGACCCTTCTGCCTCTGGGTTACTGTTACTGAGTCCCTCATGGGGAGGGTCAAGACCAGCCACGAGAGGGATGTTGCTCATGGGCTAGGGACTGCCTGGCACAGCGATGAGATGGTTCAGCATCCACAGCACCCGGGAGGAGGAGGAGATGCTGACACTCCCCAATAAAACAGTATCTGCACGAGTTACAGGGAACAGCCACAGGCATCTGGGAAACCACATGGAGGTCAAGTGGACAAATGAGAGACCCGTCCTCCCATGGCCAATCCTCAGCTAAGGTCTTATTTTCTGTTTTCCAGCCCACCTGATTGCACAAAGCATAGGAATCAGCGTCCACTGGGAACAAAAGTCAGGTAGAGTTTTAAAAAGCTGCAGTAAAATTTAGTGCCAGCTGTCCTCTGAGTGGGCTGTCATTTGTGGGTGTCAAGCCATTTCTGGGCTACAAGCAGCCCACTGTAGGGGGAGCAGACGTGGGTAGAATTGTCACTTGCTACGTGATGTGAGTTCAACACGACACGGGGTGTAACATGCTGTGTCCTGGAGAGGGCTGTGACTCTGCAGAGTGGATGCATCCTGTTGTAACCGCTCAGCGTGGAAGGGGTTGCCAAAGCTCTCAAAGTACAAGAGCTGGGAAAGTGTGTTCTGCTAAGTTGCCTCCTCTCTGTGATGCACTGGAGAGTGTAGTCATCTATATTAACCTAGTTCTCCAAGATAGTGATGGGAAGATGTAGTGCAGCCGTTGAAGGGTTTTCTAGGAAAGTGAGTGGAGTCCTGGGCTTACAGCAAGTCTTGGACAGCTGCCCAGTGTTGAGGGGTTTGTGCTGCTAGTGGCAGTTCTGCAATGCTCACCACTGTGGTGGACCTGGTGGCAGTTGTGATAGGAGTCGGTTCCGAAGGTGAGTGCATCGGGGCTGGGCCCCCCTCACAGTGCAGCATGACAGAGAGTTGTAGGGAATGGCAGTTGTTCTATGTGCAGGGCTGGCTCAAGGTGCCTCCTGAAGACTGTGGGGTAATATGGAATGCAGGGCTGGTAGTACCTTGTTTAACAGTCGGGAGGCTGGCTGGTATTTACTAGTGGGCATGTCATCTGAAAGGTCAGTATGCACCCTTAGGGTTTCTCTGCACGTTTTCTTTGGGCCTGGAATGAGCGGTTGTTCTCTCTCATCCGTGGCAAGCAGCAAAACCATTTATCAGCAGCAAGTAGTTAAAACAAAGATGCTGAGCTGGTTGGAGAACTAAGCCCAGGCAGCAGACGCGGGATCAAAGGAGCTGCTTCTGGTTTTGTACCTGGCTTGAAGTTTGCTTTTCCCTGTAGGGGTCGTCAGGCGGTGGATAAAGATAGCTGTGGGTATGGCTCTAATGGGGCTTAGTCAGGGAAAAGAGGAGCAAATAGGGGAAGAAAGGAAGGGCAGAGACCCAAGAGAGGTAAAAAAGAGGGAGAAAAGACACAGGTATGAGATTTTACTGGGCCTTACCATGAGTTTCTTTTGCATAACCTTCTTTGCTCTCTAATTCTTCCTCTGAGGAGGAAATTAATTAGACGCAGCAGAACCTCCTAACCTCGAAGTGTCTGATTTGAATCGGGCAAAGCTGAACAGAGGCTGGAAGCAGTGCTAAAAGAGCAGGGCGGGCAGGACTGGAGTATGTGAGCTGTTCCTCACGAGTGATCAGCAGCTCTGACTCTCTGCTTGATAAAGGTGCCTGTGCCCTCTGGAGAGTGCTGTCCCCAAGATATCTCCTTGATCTCCACACCCTCGGGAGACTGCAGGCAGCACAGATCTGGATTTGGTGTCGGAAACCACCCCTGAACTTTGTGCTTCCTTCAGGGCTGGTTACTGCTCTGAGGAGCTGGAGATCCCCACTCTGCCTTGTCTCAGGCAAGGCAGCTGAGAATTGAGGGAGGTTTTCATTCAAGGCTTTCTCAGAGTGACAGTAGGCAGCTGCTGCCTCATGAAGAACATGAGGAAAAGAAAATCAGAGATTTTTCCCTTAGTTGCCACCAACCAGCCTTGTAGGTTTGAAATTCTATCAAAACACTGAAGCTGAGAAAAATACTATAACATGAGTACTTCAGTAAAATGTTTGAATCCATACCAGATGCCCCAGATCATTCTTCTCAAAGTGGAATGGAAAGGAAACATCAGAAAAAAAAAACTCACAGCACCTGATATTTGTGAAGTGAAACGTTTCCACTCATCGTATTGGAATGGTGTTGGTATTTAAAGCCTTGCTAAATTTAACATTAAGAAAACCACATCCAAATCTTAAAATTTATTACTGAAAAATAGTAATTACTGTTGTTCTGATTAAAGGAAATTTTTGGTAAGAAAAAGCAGAGGCAATGATAGGAATGGTTGGACTCAATGATCTGGTGGGTCTTTTCCAACCTGGTGATTCTATAATTCTATGATTCAAAGGGGTTTAACTTTGTTAGATGAAAAGTCATAGTCCAGGTGAAAAATACTGGCTTCCAGTGGTTTGCCTGAAACCCTGACGGCAGGGGTCTGCCTCTAAAATCCCCTTTCCCCCGGTGTTTTGCCCAGCTGCGGCAGCCTGGGTTTCTGTGGCACTCCCAGACAGTGAAGTGACGCATCCACCGGTCTGGCTGACAGCGAGCTGGAACTGGCGGTTTGATGTATGGAAATGGTATCAGATCAATTGTGCTGCTCTTCACCTAATTCTTGATTGTGGAGTTACACGGGTAAGGGAGGCCTGATGAGCTTTGCTGCGTGTTCCTGGCACTCTCTTGCAGTAATCACATTGCAGCTGGCCACAGGTCACCAGAGAGTCAAGATCAGACAGCAATCCTGGACGTGAAATGTCATCTCACATTTAGTGCCATAACTGCACTGCTTTCAGAGCTGGGGATGCCGCTTTGGTGGGCAGATACTGGTGCCTGCCCTCGGCACTGAGTGCCGGGTGCTCCAGCAGCGCTTGTGAAGAACAGATCCAGTTACAAGGGGTATCACAGCCTGGGAAGCAGCCAAGAGGCTGCTTCTAACCGTGATTGCGCTTGACACTTGTAATGAAACCAAACTCAGATCGCTGCAATAAATTTCCAAACTGTGAGTGTTCCAAAAAAAAAGTGCTTAATGTTTCCCACAAATTCAGTCTGCATAAGCTCCAAAATAAGTGTATTTTCTACTTTAAACTAATACTTGGCAGCAACTTTCAATTGTCTCATTTAATTAAGTTGGTGTGTAGATCCCGTTTCAGTGTATTTAATGCTGCTAAAATGACAGGCGTGCTGATTGAGGGGTTGTGTTTCTGTATTTCTGTATTTTTTAGTGTAGGCTCACTCCGATTTCTTTTCATGCTGACAGCATCACTGTGGTGAGCACGCGCCTCCAGGAGGGGACACAGCGCAGCACCCACAGCCTGGGGACAGAATGGAGCAGGGCGTGGAATGAGGGGGTTCAGTTAATGCAAGTTAATTAGGACATTTTGTACCAGGAGGATCATCTGGATCAAGAAGGAGCAACGCATGATGACACCTACTTAATGGACTTTCTCTGCTGCCCAGCACGATGTAAGAGGATTTGGTGGCTCCTCACACAGTTCTGAAAGCGCTGGCCAGTAAGCACAACAGCTTCTGAGGCCGGGACGGGCTGGGGCTGTGCCCAGCAGAAAGGAGGGTTTAAAATCAACTTTATCTGCATGGGTGTCTGCTTGGCACACCCTGTTTGTGTCGTCTTGGAGGAAAGGCACCTTTGGAGTTAAACCATGTTATTAGACCCTGGAAAACTGACACAGGAGGAGCCACATGAAAGCAGGTTCAATACTTTCTCCTGCCCCTCAGTTGATTTTTCTGTGTTGCTGCCATTCCTGAGGCTGCATCAGTCTTTCAGCTGCACTGAGCAGTCCCAGCTCCGGGGCGTTGGGCAGTGCTCGGTGCTGTACAGAGGTGGAACCAGGCACAGCTAAGAGGTGGTAGCTGTCTGCAGGCAGGCAGGGAACAGCCTCAGCTCTTGCTGCTTGGATAAACTGCCAGTCCAGTTGGCAGCCGCTGGCTCCATGTCCTCTGCACGGTCTCCACAGGCACGGGAGAGGGATTGGCACAATTGGTCCTGGGCAGGTGATGAGATGAATCCTGTTGTGGACCATCATGTTGAGCTCTGCTCTGGAAGTGGTTAAAAATAGGTCGTTTTAAGTAATTGCAGTTATAAGTAATTGGAAAGAGCTCCAGCTTTCAGCTCTGGGGACCCAGTGGCAAAGCAGAGGCAGCTTCTCCTGGCTCCAACTAACCTGCTATGATTTTGTGAATACATAGATATTTTTTAAAAATTGGTCCTACCTGAGGGGAGAAATGTGTGACTGTTGTGTTACCAGTATTTTTTCTCAGTCTTGCTTTGTGTCAGAGCAACTTTTGATTTTACTGTGATTACTTGGAATGATTTTTGGTTATTTTCACCTGCCTGTGGTCCATTTGCTTCAATCCTCTGTCCTCACAGAGATATTTTTTCCTTTCCTTGCTTTAAGCCTTGAAGTTAATTCCTCCCTCCTTCTCTGTGAGGATTTACTTCCTGAAGTTTTTGTGTGTGTGACTATTTCATCTTCCCTGAACACCACTTTGACATCATATGAACCACAAGGCTATCGTCTGGCCTTGCCGCTCCCGTCCTCCTTTCACAACCTGTAGGAAGCGGTGAATTACCCATAGCCCAGCAGTGCTGCAAAGACGGTTTTCAGCTCAAGTCTGGCCTCTTCTTGACTGATACTTCTCTGAAGCCCCAGAAAGTGCAGTGCTCTCAGGTGGCAGAAGGAAAAGCTTCTCACGGTTTATGTTATGCTTTCGTTTGCAAGTGGCTTATAGAAGATTAATAAATGATTAATAGGCATTATAGACACGAGTAGCATAATTGAGCAGGTGATTCTAAGCATGTCAGGAGAAGGTCTTACAGAATATTATAAGCAACATATTGACTGACTGGGCTTTAGAGTAATCTGTAAGCATTGATTAGTCATTCATTAAAACACCTATTAATCATTCACAAACCTTCTATCACCTGTTTTGTGACTACTTGTCAGAAAACACAACCAGAAATAGTACAAGTGGAAACGGTACTTTCCTCCCTATCAGTTCTGAGGGATTTCAGTGTCAGAGTTGCCAAAGTACAGCCCTAATCTCGACCAGACCTCTGTAGGGACCTCACTGTCCTGCATGCTGGTGGTGAGGTGGATGTAGGCAGGTTAAGGATCCCCAGAGACCTTCCTCTCTGTTTGCTAGCGATGCTGGTTCTGCACATCTGCGTGGGATGGAGGACAGTGGGAGCTGGTGCCCAGGCTGGTTTGCACTTCTCAGAGCATTTTTACACTGAAAATGAACAAGTAGGAAAAGACTTTTTCCCTTAGGCCTCCGTTTATTTTCTTGTCCAGATTTTCAGCTGTGTAACGAGCCAGAAGCACCGTGAACTTACAGAGATGGATGAAGCTGTTTCCTAGAGTGCAGCTTCCTCATCTCTGTCCCATCTTATTCTAAAGTTTGCCAGCTGAGGTTAGTTGGGAGCAGTCAGGAGCTGCCTTTAATGAACCTTCCCCCCTTTTTATAAATAGTGCATTTTAAAGAACTGAGTTGGGCCATTTCAAGTGATTCTTTCCTTTCCTGGTTTGAGTTTCTAAAGAGAGGTAAATATAAAAAACAAGGACAAGTGTTTGCTTTGCTTTTCCTGGAGGAAAAAATCAGAAATGTCTTGGTCCAAGACAAACGACGCAGAATTTGAGTGACATTCTCTGCCTGGTGCTTTTAGAGGGCTGCATGCTGCCCATTCCCGTCTGGACCTGCTTTCATCCTGGCCACTGTTTAGCGTTCTGCATTCTGTTTGTGTCAGTGTCCCTCCCTTGTCTGCGGAGAGCTCATGTGCTGTACTTCCTCACCTCACCTCAGGGATGTGAACCCTCCTTCTGCACCACACTTTGAATGTGAAGGTAGTTCTCATCCCAGAGAGCTCGGTCTGGGATGAGAGGCAAGTCAACAGATGGAACACAGGGACCTGTGTGTGGGAGCAGTGGTACTTGGTGTCTGATGGCTGTGATGAGCTCTGGTCCTGCTGCACCAGCTGCTCTGGCATTGCCGGTGCTTTATAGGCATTGCAGTGGCAGTAATTTTTAAGGAGTGTTGTGAAGGAAGATGAGGGAGGCTTCATAGATCTGTGCAGAGGATTAACATAGGAGAAACTTTTCTCTCCTTGGTCTCTCCTGGCCTCTGACCAAAGGAAACCTGTCAGCTATGCGTTTCCCTTGCAGCACGCATTCTGAGTGCTTTTCTCTGTCGGGACTTGCGTGGTTCAATTACCGGCTTCTTCCCTGTGGAATCCTGCCCCTTTACATTTCTCACTTAATCGATTTGGGTGAAATCTCCCTGAAAATCCTGTTTCTTTTCTTGCTCTTTTTTCGCCTAATGCAGCCTGCTCTAATACCTCAGCAGCCCTCCTCCGGATCCCCGCGTAGTCCATTAGTATGTTTGTGCGGTAAGATCCCCTTCCTCTCCCATAATGCAGAAGAAATAATTTCATGGTGTTTTTCCCTTTCAGGATATTGACAGAGATGCTGCTGAAAGTGTTCCTGCTTGTACCCATTCACACTTGAGCTCACACTCTTGTTGTTTAGTGTTTAACGGTTCCCCCTTTCCTTGGATGAGTGCTAATTGGCTAAAATTAAGCAGAGAGGTATGAAATATCCTTCACACCACATACTCATGCTCCCAGCTTTTCAGTGTGCTGGTGCTTCACTTAATCCTGTTTGATGTGCTGGGCAGTTCCGCATAACTTCTGACCCGTCTGCAGAGTTTCAGGCTCTCGTAGAGATGCTTTACCAACTCCCTGTCATTCTTGCTTAGTTAACATTGCCAAAATGCTGGCGTTTTTTCCTGCTCCTGGGGTGGTGTGATTTGATCCTTGTTCCTCTGCTCTTGTTGCTCCTGCTCAGGGCCGGATTTCTGCCTGTTCTTAGCAGGCCCTGCAGGTGCTCAGGGACATCCAGGGACTTGGCTGGGGCTTGATCTGGTTTGCGTGGCTGGGAAAACTCAAGGTGTCTGTTTGTTTGGTGACCATATTGACTGTCCTGCTGTGACGTGGTTTCCCAGGGCTGAGTGCAACCTACGAGGTAGCACTCAGTGAGAGGAATGCCCGTAGGTACCTGCTGGCTGGCAGCCCTGTAAGGTGGGAGGAAGGTACCTGTGTCCTTTAAGGTCCCAGGTGACCCGGGCATATCTACACAGGTGAGGAGGAATCGACTTTCCTCAATCTGCTCCCACTCATCCTATGCCTCAGCAAGAAGCCTGGGTCTGTTGTCACTGCCAGGCTGCCAGGCAGGGTAAGCTGGAAGAGAGCTGGAGATGGATGCCGTCTTTGCTGCCCAGTAGGTTATTACAGTTGACATGTGGAAGGGCTGAGGAAATACACCAGCTCTCCCGTGAATGCTTTTGAAGAAATGTCATGGTAAGATGGCACTTCCTGATGAATCTCCAAATCTGTTGAGGACTGGGGAGTATGGGGCTATGGACGTTCCCTTGGAGAGACCTTACATCCTCAACTTCCACTGTGTACCCGAGCTTCCAGCAAGATGTGTTTGCAGGTAAACTCATGCTGTCTGAGCTTTGCATCTGAATTTCTTCCTCCCTTACAGAAGGACTGTAAGCAAATAATCTGTGTGCAAAATGGGATCATGGGGGAATGCGGAGGTAGCTGCGCTGAGTGATTTGGACAGTAAAGAGCCATAACCAAAGCCAATTTCTTGCCCTGACCCAGATTCCTCTGGGAACCATGTGCACATCCCATAGTTTTTCAGCTCCCAGCATTAAACGAGCAAGAGAGTAGTGAGAATATGTTCATTTCGAAATGTCAGCCCTTTGGAGATCATGGTGATTCATCAGTGCCGATTAAGTACCAGACACGTGTGGTACCTGGAGTCAGACTGAAGAGAACCACTGCCCTGCAGACTGTGTAGTTGCACATTGGCTCAGCCCAGTCATCTCCGTGCTGACCAGACTCAGAGATCAAGAGTCCTCCTTTGGTGCCCAGACATAACCAGGGAGCAATGTGTGGCACAGCTCGCTTCAGGCTTAGCTGGAAGCAGGTTTCATCTTTTTTCATACACATTGTGAGTTCATCCAGCAGGGAGGACCATCCCTCACGTAGATGATGGAACTGTCAGGCATGCCACGGACTGCTCCCTGTCTCATATTTTACTCTTCTTGTTTGGCTGTGTTGCGTCAGGAAGAGTTGCTCTCTAAGCCGTGCTGCTGGGAAGCCTTTTTTTTTGCCTCTGTTGAGCAGTCAATAATCTACTAAAATCAGAACTATCCATTTACCTTGTTCCTATCAATATAACTCTACTTTTATTGAATCTCTCTGTCGAGCTAGCTGGTGATTTGATCTTTGTCGCTGTAGCATCTGACTGTCACAGAAATATATATGGAGGATGTGGTCTCCTTGGCTTGCGAGATTTATCTGTCTCTGTTGACCTGGCCGGTAGAGAAAGGGAAAAAAAGAATGCAGAAAGAAAAGAGACAGATGATATGAGGTAAAGAGAAACTGAAGAGGCGGATCAAAGATTGATAGGGGGAGAAAGAAGAAGAGGGACGAATGAGGGAAACAGCTGGAGACCGTTCCAGTCCCAGGACTAATGGGGTCTGCAAGGCAGAAGGGCTGATGTCCCAGCAGTGACCAAATGCCCTGGTCAGGCTTGGGTCCCGATGAGCTGGACACCCCAGGGCGATAAGGAGAGTCCTGCCCCTACCCTGAGGAGCTCATTTAGAGAAAGCAGGAAAAGAGGAATTTAAGATGCCATCAGATGGTGTCTGAGGGGACTGCTAACGAGATCGCATGGGGTCAGAGAGAGTGCGTGCAATTTAAAGCAGCAGTTCCTGCGTAGGAAGCTGTTTAATCAAAAATATTGTATCTTGTCAGGAGCCAATGAAGCAAAGTTAAAATAGGCACGTTATTATGTAAATCCCTTGGCAGCCTGCTGGGAGAAGACAGGCCCAAGAAAACCCAGGCCAGGGGTGCTGCTGCGTAGCTAACAAACACGAGAAGCTGCACCATCATTATTACCCTGTTCTGCAGTGCAGCAGGAGCACAGAGCCTCCTGCAGCCCCTCCCGTCTCTCAGACTGTGGAGCTTCCCACAACACTAATCCTTCCCCTCTAGGACCTCCAGTCCCCTGGCAGGCAGGGGCTTGACAACTGTTTTCGCCTCCATCAAAGCCAACCTGGCTTGGCTGTGTGGGAACTGGGGAGTCTTTGGGAGTCCCTGGGGGAAGGTTGTCTTCCCACCTTGTGTTGTTAGCAAGTGAGAGGTTCTACTAAGCCTTCTCCTCCTATCGTTAGGCGCATTTGTCCTGTGGTTGTATCAGCATCCCTGTTCTACAGGCAGAGAACTGTTAATGCCAGGAGTTGAACTCGGAGATTTCAGTCCCCTTTGAGGAGATCAGCCTCTGAATTATTCTTGCCCTTACATCTCTCACCATCTTTTGTTTCTGACATGTCCTCACACCCCTTTTCTTTCCTCCTTTGAGTGAAATCTTCAGCAATAGGCTTCCTTTTCCCTTCCAAGAGACTGTAGACTTGTTAGGTAATTTGTGGCTCAGTTTTTTTACATTTAAACTTTTTTCAGTCTGTCACTTTTCAGGCCGTGCCATCCTGTGGAAAAACAGCATGAACGCAATTAGCAGGCACATCTCAGCCTTTGTCACCTGCTCTGAGTCCTCTTGCTTGGCTGAACTGCTGAGATAAAGCGTTGTCAGCTCTGGTGGTGAGATTCTGCCTCTACAAAATCTCAACATTGAGCGTCCACAGCAGGGATGAAAGACAGCATCATTAGAAAGAAGTAAATAACAGGGGAGCTCAGGCAGCCCCAGCTTTGGTGCTTTCTGTCTGATTCTACATTCCAAAGCTGTTCCCATCACAGAGTTTCCAGGCCACTCTGAACCCTTTTACAGCCTTTGGTCTTCTCTCAGGCAGAGGAGCTCTAGTCCTGGTGGCCTTCGTCAGACCGGCCCCGGGAGGGGTGGAGAAGCAGGGGGTCTTGGAATTTTCTCAGCAGATGCCAACAGCATCCTCATGGGAATTCACGGACAGGTCTTATTCAGCTGAAATCTCTCTCCCATCTCAGTGCAAACAGAGGCTTCACATCAGGTTTTATGGTTCTTGGCCCAGGCCTGCTCCTGTGTAGAGCAGTGGGTGGATTTTGCCTCGTGACAGCAAGAGAGAGGTTAACCAGGCAGCAGCTGCTGAAGAATCAAGGAAAACCTCTTTGGTAGAGGACAGTTTGAATGCCAGGGGAGCTGAGGAGCCTGATTTTCAAAGGAAATAGCTTTGGAAAGTCTTGGAAATAAGGCAGGACAGGTTTCCAGAAACAAATTCTCAGGAGGGAGCAAAGTGAATGAGTTTTTTGGGCAATGCCAACACAGTAGCGTACAGAGGAGCTAAACTTGCATACAAAATCTCTGTGTGCCCTTCATTTCCTATCCTTGTATTTCCCTTTTCCTGCCAATTGGGTTCCGAGTTAATAACTCCGACTGTATGATGAGTGGTTGGAGGGAAGTAGCAGGGCACTGAGCTGGCAGAAAAGATCTCTGTCATCTTCGGCAGAGCCTTGGAGGACTTCTGAGCCAGGAGGTGATCAGAAGGGATCTGGGGGTTGCAGAGGGGCAGAGATTTGATGTGCTGCAGCTGCAGAGGAGGGACTGGTGGCACTTAACGCACACAGCCAGGTGTCAGACTCCCTTTCTCCATGAGACAGCTGTAGTACTGCCTTCCACTGTGCACAGCTCATTATGAGATGGGTATTGACAAACTTGGGAAGTTCAAGAAAGAGCAACAGAATTATTAGGGGTAGGGAGAGTTCAGAGGGTCTGATTAACGAGGAAAGATTAAAAAAATCTAATTATGTGCAGCTTGGCAAAGTGTCAACTAGGAGGGACGTGATGAGCATCTGCACACTGAAATAGAATAAATACCACAGATGGGTAGTATTAATGTTCAGTGACTCAAGGGAAAGTTTTAATAAGAGGAGAAATCTCTCTGGTTATCAGGAAAATATTCTTACATCTGTTGCATTAGGCAGTCAGATAGTTTGCTTAGGGGAGAGGTGAAATCGGCTGGGAATTGTAGATCTGGCAAAGCTGCAGCAGCATAAAATGTAACAAGGGAAGCGGTCCTGAAGTGTCTGGCTGGAGAAGAGGGTGATGCGTATGTTCCCTTCTATCGCTGCATGCAATTGCTTAGCCATTTAGGTTCAGTTTCAGAAACACGGTATGTGTGACAGGGGAGTTGGCTTCATGCCGGATTTCCACTGAATGTCAAACAACTCCATGGATTTATGCTAGTCAAGTATTTGTTCCTGTTCCTCCAACTTTTCTCCCTCAAATCCCTGTGTGAATCCGTCATTAAAACCATTTTAGCGTGTTCCGTGTTCAAGCAAGCTGGGAGGTTTGGTGGAGGTCCAGGCTTTAATGTAACAGCACAGATTAATGAATCCCAGCACTAGAAATAGCCCAGGATGTTCTTCAAAGCTCTGGGCTCTCAAGGTACAGGGGAGCTTTCAAAGGGGACTGGCCCAGGCTGTGTGTAATTGCAGGCAGTTTGGGACTGGCGGGAGCACGAGTCTGTGTGGTACAGAGCCATTTAGGGCTGCTGGTCCTGCTCTCTGCTGGGCGAGACGCGTTCGATCGCTGACAGGCTCTGTTCTTCCCATCCCTGTGGAGGAGGTTGATGGTTTAGCTACTGCTGGAGCACTTTGTGCCCTTCGCAGTGGAAGCCTCAGCCCTGGCTAAGATGGCATCTATCATGCTTGGAAAGGAAAATAACACTGGAACAATCCTACCATGGATTTTCAGCTCCTGTGAAGAAAGTTTGGCAGCTGGAAACATGGAAAAAAAGCCATGTGAGTGGCCAGCGCTCCATGGAGCAGAGCAGGACTGCAGACCAGAATTTAGCACCAGCTGGGGACTACAGGCTTTGGTTCTGCTTTGCGTGGAAATTGGCAGCAGTGAATTTGGATTTCTGTCCCTCCACCGCAGTGTGAGGGGTCTGTAGCCCATCTTGAAACTAATAGCAGGCAGGAAGTCAAATCAGGGCTTTGCCAGCATGAAAGAACTTGGAATACAAAGTTAAGCTCAAAGACTAAGGGGCTAATTCTCATTCATCAAATATCCCCCTGCTCACAGTCCCTAATGAAAACATGTGTAACCAGCCTGCAGGGTTAATTTTACAGGGGAAAAAAATTCCAATAAAGCTCCATAAGATTTTCATGTTAAATTAATGTAATGGATGCTTAAAAGCCTTTCTAATTAGGCATTGTTATTAACAGGAATGTCAGGTGAATGAAGTCAACCCCTCAGCTGACATTTCACTCATATAAACGCCGAAGTTGGTGTTTAATCGCTAGCACATTGCAGCTGCACGGTAATGTCGTCACAGGTTCCGTGTTGTAGCTGTCAAGGGCAGGTGTTTCTGAGGCGCTCTAGTTCTCTCTGCATCTTTTGCCATCCCATCCCTTCCTGCCACGATGCATTCACTGCTTTGTCAGCCTGTTGGAGGGAAAGCGATGTGAGTAAAGCAAAGCAAAACAGGAAAAAGGTAGGGAGAGAAGTGGCACCTCTAGGAGCCGAGCTAAGCAGCGTGCGATTCCTTTGCTGGAGACGTGTCCTCAAGGGACGTCTCACAAGACATGTGGCTGTGCTGTGTTGTGGTGGGTGGAATTGGTCTGGCCTCAGCTGGAAGTATCTTCCAGAGCAAACAGGATTGTGGCTGAACGTGAATCAGCAGGCTTCCACACGGGCTGGGTTTGCTGCCGGAAAAGCACTCGCCCACACAAATGCTATAGGGAAGGAGAGATGAAATCACTGTCTCCTGTGCCACTGCAGCACATTTGGCAGCACAGATCTTTCAGGTGTAGCAGTGCCTGTCTGCTTCAGTGCAGAGTCTGGACACATCCTGGAATTGTGGTGTGAAAGGAAATTAATAGACTGAAGGGTAGGAGGAGGGCACTTGTATTGCATTAGGAGAAGAAACTGGGGCAAACACCTTATCCCAAGTCCTTCTTTTACCTGGTATCTGTGGGAGAACCAAGTTTCTGCTTGGGGTGTGCTGAGACCCAAGCTCACAAGGTTGCTCCCCCTCGCAGGCCTCTCTGGCTTTGTAGTGATGGGGCAGCACTGCTCAAGCTGTCTGCAGGTGTCTGCCTCAAACATCCCTGCTTGGCCAGCCGTGCACAGAGCACACGCCGTCTCCCTGCAGCCAGTTTTATAAGCAGATGAGTATTCGTAATCAGAGTTCTTTTCCTTCCTCCTGAGCTCTGCACACAGAGCTGTGCCACCGATCTCAGCAGGTGCCTGTTCTTCTATTCCAGCTGTAATCACACCACTCTCATACCTTCCTCTATCTCTCCCTACAGAGGAGCCGAATACCAGAAGAAGCTTTGCTGAACTCTCTCTTGTCTGGGAATCTTGTACCCTGGGCACTGACATCCTTGGATTTCACTGCATTTGCTGCATTTGTGGTTTTGCAGCTGCCCATAGTGCTCAGCTGCTTCTTGCCTTGCTGCCAGTTCCTCAAGGAATGCCTGCAGGCTCCCAGGATGCTGGTCTTGGCAGCTCCTTGTGGAAGCCCAAGACAAAGAGCAGAGCTAGGGTGAGGGGATGCTGAATTGTTTCATGATCAGGGGGAAAGGAGGCATATGGGCATGAATTGCTGTTTCTTTCCCAGACAAAGCTGGAGCATGTTGCCAGGGAGAAGAGGCACGAGTGCCTAATGGATTTTCTAGAGAAAGGAGGCATTTAAATCTGTACTCACAGATATGTCCAGTCTTGTTTATCTCGCATTTTATGCTCCCGCACCCACACACACATCTTTCCCTTCCCTGTGCACACCTCATGGTCCCTTCGCAACTTTTCTCAGTCCCTTCCAGCCTGTCTTTCCTCTGCCAGTCTCCATTCAGCTTTTCTCCAAGGAATTGCTGACCCCAAGAGATTAAAACAGAAGCCCCAGTGCTGGATGGTTTGGCGTTGGTAAGGGTTTTACCAGCAGCAACACAACACTGTGTCCCTTTGAATAGCATCCCTGTCCTTGTGTGTCTCTCGGAGGAGGGTGCCCTGGCAGAACCACGAGATGGTTTTCACTTCACCCAGCCCTGTGGGAAGGGGGGCTCCCTGGTAAGATGGGCTGTATGTTATGATGAATGTGCAGTATCTCCAGGAGCACGCTGATTTCCACCAGCCAATGATGTGTCCTATGTCTCTCACACCTTTGCCGAGTCATTTGCAGTGGAAAATGCCTATTAATTTGAATATACTCCCCTTGGGCACAAGGGCAGGAGAATTCCCTGCCTAGTCCTGTCTACTTATTTTCTCATTTCATTTTTTGATGAGGTCTGCATGAGAAAATCGTTTTCAGAGCCAGCTGGCTTTTTGCTATGCACAAGGTATCGTATTGCTCAGAACCTACTGCTTTTCTTATTGAAGGTGTTCGTGAAGCTGTCGGCACACACCTAATAAAGTTCATTGCCATTCTTAAATACAGCTTTTGAATAAGATACTGCTCTGTGCTGGGTCCAAAGGAAATTCAAGGCAAACACTTCACAGATCATCAACACTGAAAATCTCCCCTGACAAAGAAATAGTTTTAGTTCCCCCAGTGGCCTCCTGCTAGTGACTAACCAAGATTGTTAAATCTCTTTCTGCCCAAGTTTTGTGGCTTGAGAGATGGAAAAAATTCTCCTCCCAGCTTCACAGCGGTGTTAAGAAAACAAAAATTTAGGCTATTTTACTACAGTCCTTGTTTTCTAAGGTACCTTAGCAATCTCTTTATTTCTTTCAAAATTGGAGAAGTGGTTTGGAAGAAATAGGATGTAGTTTAACAGATTCTGTATCTTAATAGAGATTCTGCATCTAGGCTGGAATAATGACATGTTCACGTGGCAGATGCAGAAATACAGAATTCAGTTGGCAGAAAAGACATGGGCTCAGTTTTGATCTCTGTGTGAATGAGAGTCAGAGATGTCAGATTGCTGTGAAAAATGACAAACAGGAGAGTCTGGATAGATACAAGCAGCACCAGCGAGGCAGACAGACCAGTGTTTGTGCTCTGCCCAGCATTACGAGGTCTCAGCTGGATGCCGGCGTCCAGTTTTGGTCACAAGTCATCCAGAAACTAGCAAAGCAATAGCAGAAACCACAGAGCAAAGAGGACTCATTGAAGACTAGCAGATATGATCTGCAGAGAAAGATTGAGTAAACTGGGATGGTTTAGTCCAAAGAAGAGGAACATAGGCAAGACAGGAATGGTTCTGAAATATGAAAAGGCTGATGCAAACAAGAATGGGAATAATCACTTTTCCTTGTCCATGAGGAGCGGCACAGCTAACACTGAGCAGCTTGCAGTTCCAATGAAACGCTTGGAAAAGCCTTCCTGAGAGTAAAGAAAGCAAAATGTGACACTGCCTCAGGAGGGGTAGGGCCTGTGTTGGTACAGACCAGCAAGAGCGGCCTAGAGAGACAGCAGGTAAAGGTGATGCAGTTGCATCAGTCCTGTATGGAGACAGGAGCCTGGGCTTGGGAACTTCTTGAGATCCTTTCCAGCTCTGTGATTCCAGGAGCCTCAAAGCGTCACCATTCAGATCAGTGACATCACTTAATGCTTGCTCAGCATCTGCGTTTTGCAGCAAGCAGTACCATTGAGTTGTCTGACAAAGACATCACCATCATTTGGGAGCACTGCTGCCCTGACCTCCCTCTCTAGTCTGTGAGCCCAGGAAAGGAGTCATCTGCCGCGTCCACAGAATGCGCAGTGTCTGGAGGATGTTGCCATGAAGAGCAGTAACTGTTCTGGCTTTATTGCAGGGCGGCAGGCGTTGTGAGCCATGCTCCCAGCCTGCAGGGCTCTAGACCCGTTAGGAATGTCTGTCAGCAGACAGTCCAGTGCTCCAGCAGCTGAGGAGAGAGGTTCCCTTCCAGTCCCTGGTGGATGCAATCCAGTTTCCACTCACTCTGGCCCCCTGCTTGTGTTTTGCAATATTTGATGATGATTTTCTTGGGCGATGTGTAAGGTGTTCCTGCATGGCCCCACGTGAGCGGCTAGGATTTAAACGCTCCTTTTCCTGGCTGTGTTGACTGCAACTGAATAACGCAGCACAGCCCTTGGAGAAAGCAGTGCTGCAAACGGAGAACATTGCTGCATCTGCTTCAAGAACAAGCTTCTCTGCATCTTCCCCTTTAATGCCTGCTTTCCCCTGTTTAACAGAACGAGTAATTAACGATGTTAATTTTAATCTCATTTGCTAATGGAGGCAGCCTAATTGCACAATAATTGGCAGCAGCTATAGCAGAAAACAGAAAATAAACCCTGCATATGTAATTCACTCTAACATCTTTCTAATTGCCTCTCCAATGGCTCTCCATCATCAATGGTGTCTTCAGGGGATTTTGGTAATGAAGAGGAGCATGGGATACAGAAGATGTTGTCACTACAAGGAAGGAGCTGGCATCACAGGCCACTGCCTGCCTTTTTTTCCAGTCATCTGAGCTGGGAGGTGATGAATCTCTGGATGTGCCAGGTAGGGAGACAAGTTATAGTTGGTACAGCTGGATTCCCAGGGACTGGGGGGGGCTATGGTTTGGCCAAAAACTCACCTCAAGGATCTCTCGGGCTCCTTCTTTTCCCAACCATCTGTTGCGCTGCATGCCTTCCCAAGGTCCCAGACTTTGCAAGGAGATTTGTTCTTTTGGAGTCTATTTTGTCTGAACATTTCAAGATGTTTCTATCGCTAATCATTCCTGAATGCAAGCAGAAATTGCATCTGATTTTACGGAAAGGGAAGCTCCAGCCCAAGGAACAACACAGCTTGTCCTGGAGTTCCTGGGGCACCTGGCTGGAAAGACAGTCACAGCCAATAGATGGGTACGTGTCTTGCCTCGCTGTCAGAGTTAAAAGGTGGCTCACAAACTGTTAGCTCACGTGCATCCTTGGTTTTCCTCTCCCACCTTTGGAGCTTTTCTAGCAGCCGCCTCACCAACTTGCACTTGAAGGCGTTTCTCAGTGTGGTCTCTGGCTCTCCTGCATTGTCCTGTCCCATGCTGCAGAAATCCAAGTGTCTGGAGGATGGAGGGAATGCGGGGCGACTGTCTGGCAAGTGGGAGACCTTGCTGGCTCTTCCTGGCCAAGGTCTCACGTGAGTAGAGAGGCAGGAGAGGAGATATCTGCCCATCATCAGTGGGCAGCCTAGAGAAATTATGCTATCTGGAAATCCCAGCAGATGCCTCACAAAGCTTCACCTGATTCACATCTCTCTTAGCCTGATGGCCTTTGATTTAAAATTATCTAATTAGTGGAACTCACTATGATCAGTGTCTCAGACTGCTGAAGATCTGGAATGGAGGCTGATTCCTGAGCTTCTTAACAAGGTCTGAATTCAGATGGTGTTAGTGGGGTTTCCAGAGATCTCTGAAGATGCGGGACCATCATGGTGTCAACCTGCATGGACAGTGTCCCTTGGAAAGGCAGGCTCCCTCAGGAGCCATGAACATGGAGGATTCCAATGAGGCCCTTGGCTTTGAGACAGCTCAAGGGAGCAGGACTCTGTGGACTAACAAACAGGATAAAGCCAGGAGAGGATGCATTTGGATTCTGTTTCTTTAGAGGAAAGGTGTAGTTTGTGCATTCCAGGCTCAGAAGGCAGATGACGCCGCCTTCTCCCTGAACCCGCTGGAAAGGATTGTTAAAGCACTCATTTCCCACCAGTCCCGACAGGATCTGCCCAAGCATCTCTCTGTTGCTGCAGAAAGTGAAGCCCACAAGGAACATCGTTATGGCATCACTGTCTCCATCAGTGAGTACTGCTCCCTCCCCCCTTGCTGGAGGTGATTCCCGACAGCCTGCTAAGCACAGGAGAACTCAAGATTGGCCATGCTGAGTTGATCCAAACCTAGCCTACAGGATAAACACCTTCCTGCAGGAGGGCTGTGAACTGGGAATCCCTCCTCTGGCAGCTTCTGTGCTCTGCTTTGGGTTCTTCAGCTTGTTGCTCAAGCCAGAAGCAGCTTTCATCGCTCCATACCCACTCACATGCCCCAGGATGAGCAGAGCTAAAAGGAGAGTGGAGGGACTCCAGCCTCGCCCGATGCTGGATTGCATTGGTGGCATCTCTGCATCGGGCAGCAACTCCCACATAACTGAGCAGATGCACAGAGCCTGATGCAAGTGCATCTGGAATGCCGAGCCTCCTCTGAGCAGCAGGATCTGTTCTCTCTCTGACTGGGCTGGAGCTCTCGCTGACATTTGTGGGCTGACATGTGAGAAGAAAGGCCAGGCAGCCGGCAGTGGCGGTGTCAGCAGATGCGAACTGGGAATGCCCTGAGGCCTGGACTTGTTTTCTTCTCCAGGGATTCTTCAGTGCCAGCTTGCAGGCAGGGGAGGCAGAGGGACGGTCTGGGGCTGTTTGTCACTATCGGAAGGGGTCACTGCTGACAGATGTCTCAGAGCTCTTAGAGCCTGCGAAGCTGCTAAACACTAATTTTTTAAATGAAGTTGTCAACTGATCTGTGATTTGATTGCGCAATTGCAGCGTTCAGGATAAATCATGCAGAAAATCATCTAATTAAACTAATAAGGAGTCTGAGGCAGGAGATGTTCTCTGATTGTTGCCTTGGTCACAGGGGGGAAGAGAAAAGGCCCCTTTGGACAAATTTTTCTTTAAGACAGGAATGGAAATGAGAGTGACAGATAGTTGCACCTGGGCCTTGATGCATGTATGCCACAGCACCAGGGGCTCTGGGGCTGCATCAAGGCCCAGGTGCAACTATCTGTAGCAGCAGCTAATTACCCAGCCCAGAATCTGGGCAGGGTGGCAGATAGAAGACTCTGAGTCCTGTTAAAATGCAGCAGGAGCTTTTTACCGACTGCAGCTGTACATGAAAACAAGGCACCAGGAGCCCCGCACCAATGCTGCCCTGGCTGTCCTTGTTCAGTGCTCATGGAAAGAAACACCACTGCTTTCATGGGCATCTGAATACCCGTGCCAGGAGCAAAGCTAATAGATTCCCAGAGCTGAGCACCACCTGGCTCTGCGTCTGTCCCAGTCTGCCCCCTGAGGGTCTGGCCTTTACAAAACAGCTGGGAAATGCAGGGGCATGTCTGGAGGATGCTCAAGACCTCTTGTTCACCCGAGTCCTAGGTGTCTCCCTTTAAATGACCCCATGCACTGGGAGGTGATCCCTTTGGGGAGGTGTTTTTAAATCCTCTGGGAATTGTGATGTCCCAGCTCTGGGATGGGCTGCCCCAGGCTGGGTTCAGTGCAGCGAGCATGGTGGCTTTGGCTAAGGAGCAGCAAAGGATGGGAGTGACGTGGAGAGCTGAACGGCTTGAGTCAGGGTTATGTGAGTCTGATGTTTTGTCCTGAGGTAGCACCTTCCCACCGGTGCTGCTTTTAACAAGCACATAGAAATACTGGAGTGGGAGTCAGTAGCTGTTAAATCACCCCAAACGACAACATTTTGGGTTTGCCTTACATAAAGTGGGTAGGGTGGTTCTCCTCTCCCTTTTTCTTGTCTTGATTATTTCTGGTTTGGTCACTGAACTGAAAAATTGGTCCTTTGTGCTCCTTTAAGTAGAATTCCATGTCAGAGATTCTCTCAAGAAACCATAACAGTGGGGATGTTGGCAGGAAAGGCGACAAGGACAGCAGGGAGACCAGCTCTGTGCTTTGGGCCTGAGGGAGTCATTAACTCTCCATAACACCTTGGGGTATCATTGATTTTCAGAGTGACTGTCTTGTTTTTGATAACATGATTTTTACCCTCTCTGAGTCATTTTACTTTTTAATGGGAAGAAAAGTGAGGGGATGAGGCTCCTCATAAATGAAGAAAGGGTGTCCTGTCTGTCCAGCTGTTTTTTGGCACTGGGAAGTACATACTTGCGAGAGCTGGGAGGGGATCCTGCACAACTGCTCTCATGCTTGCTAGAGAGACCTTGGAATCTTTATTAAGACCTGTGAGTTAATAACAAGAGAATGCACTAGACAGAAAACATGAAGACAAGGGGCACATCTGTGGAAAATAGGGGGTTGCACTCTATGGCTGTACTGCGGGATACTCACAGGCGGTAATTCACTGGGATAGCTGTTACTGGATACAGAAGCACTATGTAAGGTTTGCATCCTCTCAATAAAGTTGGTCTCACTTGTTGCCTCATCGACAGGGTCCGTGCCTTAATCGCTACATGACAACGTGAGTTTGCCTGTTCTTCATGCGAATGGAGCCAGAGGCTTCTCCATTCTGCTCTGCAGGGCATGAGAGTGGTCACAAGGACTGAAAAGCCTTTGTACCTTCTCAGAACAGCTCCCTCAGTGGCAGAGTTGTTTAAATGTGTTGGCCTGAGTTAGTGTTCCTTTACGGACTCGAACTGTAACTCTCCAGTTATCAACTTCCCTAGTGTTTACTTGAGGGTCTTGAGGGGAAAGGGAGTTAGTGTGGATGGGGAGAGACCTTTGCCAGATGAGTTTCCAGCAGCTCATTATCTGCTGGGAGAGTTTTCAATGCATGCAAAATATGAAGCTGCTAATTTGTATTTTAATATTCCTCTTGTGTCCCATCCTCCTTATAAATTAAGTAAATTCAATGGAAGGCTATCCCTAATCTTCGGCATGTGCGTGCCTTGCTGGGGAGTTGGATCGGTTACTGAGTGGGAGAGGATGGGAATAGAAATCTGAGATCTCTCCCGATAAATCAGAGTCAGACAGAGGAAGAGCATTGATCGCAAGCGGAGAGACAACAGCCTGGGCAATAAAAGAAAGAGAGAAGACGAAAGAGGAGGAAGAAGCAGCAGACAGAACAATCTCTTTTGTCTTCCCCATCAGCATCCCGAGCTTTGAATTACAAGTGAATGAGAGCTGACTTATTCCTTTTCTGAGGGAGAAACGCACGCACAGGAGTCAGGGTGGCTGGAGTTATGGCTCCCCTGGCTATCATAGATTGCCCCCCCTGTGTGCGTGTAGTATTTTGTGTTACTGTTTATGGGGCTAACTTTAATGTCTTAATATATATGTGCCGAGTGCCAGAATTACAGCTGGAGGGGGAACCATAACTTTGAACTTCCTGACTTTTGTGCATGTGAAACTTCAGCTGCAATGTTAATTTACTCGGGATTTTTTTTTCTGTTGTTGCTGTTGTCGTTAGTCAATCCCCACCTGGTTTCTTTATAGATACAAGAAGGACAATAAAGGGAGGTGTCAACATGCTTATCGGATGCTGCGAATGACAGCCGATCACTGGTGGTTCCCAGCACTGCCGTGACGGTTGGTGCTGGGGGACGCAGGGGGTTTTAGGCTGCACTGTGGTCAGAACAGTGAGACCTGGAGCTGTTGTGGTAGCAAGGTGTAACAGTGCTTGTGGGGAGCAGGATGGTTCAGGAGGGTTTGGTGTTGCTGTAGCCCTCGGGGTGAGGGTGTGGGAGGCAACGCTGTGAAGCCGAGGGTCAGCTTATCTGAGGGTCAGCTTATCTTCCTCACGGGACCAGGGAGGCAGAGCCTGGGAGAGAAGCCAAACGCTGGCAGCTCTTGTGCCACTCTTAATATCAAACCAAGGAGAAAAGTAAAGAAACAGTTCTCTTGAATGGTGGATCCAGATTTCTGTGTCTCTATCCTATGCTGTTCCCTAATGGCTCAGCAAGAGAACACTCAAAGGGAGCCTCTCTCTTCTGTTCCAGCTGTGTCTCTTCACTCATTGGTGTCTCCAGGGCTGAAGGATTCTGTGTAGAATGCACTTGAAATCAGCTCAAAAGCTTTGAGGGCAGGCAGGCAGACGGACTGACAGATGGACAGACTCACGCACTGAAACAGTTTGATTGCTGCAGTGTTACTTCCATCAGCAACCTGATTGGAAAATAAATTACAGCAAATAAGAATTTGAAGGGAAAAACTCCTATGGACCAGTTTAAGGAAAGTTGAAGTGAAAAACTTAAGCCCTCCTGCAGATGTGTGTTTCCTTCGGGCGGCAGAGCCTGTCTCTTGGAGAGTCCCATCCTGTGGGCAGCAGAGGAGGCACGGAAAGAGCGGGTGCCTTGCAAGGCTGGTGGGGGAGCCTGGTGCACAGAGCTGGGCTGTCATTGCCTGCCAGGCACAGTTGCTGCTGTCAAACCAGGAGTACACCCCTCAAACCAGAGCACTCCCCTGCTGCTGTTGCTCCAGAGCCTGACAAGAACTTTGCTTCTCTCCTTTTCCTCTTAAACACATACCCAAATACCCTAAATAATCAACAGCATCATAATCAATGAGACACAGAAGGAGTGACCCACTCTCCTGAGGACCCTTCTTTCCTCCCTTCTCACTGTGCAGGGAAGGAGGAGGCTCAGAGGCACCTGCTCTGCCCCGGAGCCTTGCACTTCAGCAGTGCACGGCAAATCCTGCAGCCCTCCCAAGGATCGCAGTTTGTTTTCCCCAAGGCTGGTGTAGCATTAAGTTCTTATATCTGAAAGCAGCCTTTCAAACTGCTGCCTGGTGTGTTACATAAATCCTCACCAGGATCCGCAGAGACCGCAAGCAATTACACTAGGTGCTGAGGAAGCAAGCAAGAGCTCAAAGAAAGGTTAAAAGAAGGAGGAGAGGAAAAAAGAAACATCAAAAATCCCAGCACTGGTAGCAGCTTGGAGTGGGAGGGGAGGCCACATGCACAAGACAGCTGCGTGACTTGTGTGGGAATTGCTTCATTCTGGACCATTGCAGCTAGGGCCCAGGGGAATTTCACCCATCTCTTAACCATGATGCTGTTTGGTGAAGATCTGGAACATTCATTTAGGCCCTAAAACAAGAGCAGCAGTTGTCAACAGAGCCCAGAGAGTCTGTAGGTGGTTCCTAGATGTCACTGCTTATGTAGGCATTGTCTGGATGCTCTGCAGTCAAGGACTATCTCCTCTTCTGCTCACTTATCTGGACATACCTGGATGCTCTGGGCAGGGCCATTCACACCATCTCACCTTGCTCTTCAGCAATAAATGGCAAACAGCTGAAGTCTGACTTCTTACAGCCCACAGACTGTGCAAGAGGTTTCTCTGGAGAGCAGTTCAAGGCTGAGGCTGGCCTTCTCTAGGCACGTGTTGGGAACCCTTCCAAGGTCTGTCTGCAACCTGAGATCAAGCGAGGAACCAGGACCCAGAGTCTGAGCTGAAAGACCTGAAATCCCCTGGGTTAGGTCCGTAGTCAGATGTCATCTCCAGTTGTGGGCTGAGGTCCTCCATCCTCCTGGTGGGCTCCTCAGCTCTGCCAGTGAGTTCACTCAGGTCTGGCTCAGTCAGAGCCAGTGAGGCACTGCCTTAAAATCAGCTGAAATGTAAGCTGTTACCTTCCTTGCCTTCCCATCTCCCCTCAGGGCAATAATCTCCATTAGCGAATGTCTCCAAAGTGCTTCCAGATCAGCGCATGGAGCCTGATGTCTCAAAAGCTTCCCCTGCACTTGATGCAGAAGTGCTGTTTTCCCAGAGCTGCCCTGTGCCTAATGCAGGCAGCAAGAAGCAAACCTGCCTTCCCTAATGTTTTGCTCTCTGTTGGTCCCATAATATTATCCCTCACTGACCTGACGGCTCTAATGCCTGGCCGACAGGCAACTTGGCGGGGAAAGGGGGATTAGGGTTGCAGTGAGTGCATCACATAGATTTAACAGAGCTGCCTGGATTCATGGTGCTCATAACACATGCATTTCCCTAATAGACACAGGCATGGATTTCACTGTCAGGCAGCTGCATTAAGAAAATGGATTGCAGAACCTGGAGACATCTGAGCTCTGAGTGAAGGACATTTAATCCAGCTATGCTGTTCTGGCAAATATGTCCCTCCCTGATTGGAGGATCCAATAATAACTATTGTTCTTAGCTATTCCCTGGCGGCAAGGCAGGTCCAGATAACCAACCTCTATGATAGGTGAAGGCAGAGCACAGAGAAGCTGGAGCAGCAAGTCAATAGCAAGAAAAGAACCCGTGTGCTTTCCCACCGCACATGACCAGCTCTGTGGGACCCTGGAAGTGAGCGCAGTCAGCCTGTGGGCAAGTGAGTTAGCAAAGCATCCAGAGCTCTTCAAGAGACGTACCAGGAGCCACAGGACAAGTGGGTGATGCACAGCCATTGGTCAGTCAGAGAGGGTGGCTGGTGTTCCCCAAGCATCCCACAAAGCAACACCCATCAGCACTGTGTTGCTGCTTTGTTCTCTCTGCAGGTGGAAACATGGCTTCAGAGCTGAGCCAAAACCTGGGTTTGGGACCTCTAGGTGGCATGCAGCCCCCTTCCCTTGGGCTGTGGTCCAGGCCCAGCAGCACCTGTAAAGGAACCTCACTTCCATCATCTTTTAGTTGCTTCCCATTTCACGTCAGGCCCTTTCCCAGGTGGGTGTAGTCAGCAGAACTGCCACGCTCCTCCTCAGCACAAGCTGGCAGAGACAGGGAACTACAGGGGCTAAAGAAAATCTAAGAAAAGTAGGAAGAAAAGGAGGATCTGTGGGCCACTGACATCTTTCCTGGTATCTCCAAGTGTCTTTGAAAGACTTCTTTTGACAGAGCCAGCTAGCCCTTCATCTGGGAACTGCACGAGTCTCAGACAGCTTCAAAGCAGGATGGCTACATTCACATTCCCAGCTGCAGGCACTTTCAGAATCTATATTTAGGCTTTTCTATAGGATAAGGGGCAGACAGCATGGCTTCTGCTGGAGAAAATTGTGTTTCTCCGACCCATTTAAATCCTTTGGATGAGCTCAGAGAGCAGTGGATGAAAGGGGATGTGAGAGTATATATACACATGCTCCTTTTGAATTCCCAAAGCCTTGTTTGATAAAGACCCTGATAGAGAGCTATCAAAAGCTTGATGGTGACCAGGGGGTGCAAGTTAAAATCCCTGTGCTAGATTAATGCTGTTGGAGAGAATAGGAAGAAATGAGCAATTCTCAGCAGGGGAAATGGTGATTGTCAAGGGGTTCTTGCAGGTCAGTGTTAGATGGGGATGTTGCTCAGTCCATTTACTAGCAGTGGTGGCTGGGTCTCACTAGGGAGATGGGTGAGTTTGATGATAGCATGGGTTTGTATTTATTTTCAAGACTGAAAGGGAGTGGAGAGTAAGCTGGGGGTCTGGTGTCCTGATATGCACCTCTGACTTAAGCTGGCCCAGCCCTGCTACCAAGAAGTACCTCTGGTTTGCACTCAAGGCCCTTTTGTTTGCAGGCAGTGAGGGAAGCAGACTGGGGAGGCTTGTGATGGAGCTGGACTGCTCATTCCCAGCTGCCGACAGTCTCTGACAAGTTGTGCTGCTTTGTCTGGCACATTCGGCTGCCATATGTCACCAATCTGAGGGCTGCGGCCGTGAGTGCCCAAGTCAGGACAGCTTCCCAGCATAGGAGAGGGGGTTCTAATTAGTCTGCAGCCCTGCCAGGATGTTGTGAGAGGACGTAAATTAGCAGAATCCATTTGGACAGCTTCCCAGGGAGGCTGGACTTGTGCCTCATCTTTTACACCTAGTCTCTCTGTTTCCCTGTCCTCCCATCCCTATGCCCAGCCCTCGGCAGAGCTGTCTGTCTGTATCCATCCAACCATCCATCATCATTGTGCTGCTCTTCGTCTCTTGTTCTTAGACAGATGTTAGGGCTCTTCCCATAGAGCACTGTTTGGGATCCCACTTTTCCCTGTTTCCCAGGCTCTGCACGTCAGGCAGGACCAGGCTGTGCCAGGTGTCCCCTTGGAGCAGAGATCTCAAGATCTTATTCTTCAGGCGATACTGCCACAGCTCTTCTGCCTTTGCTCCCTTCTCTATTCCCCCACAGGAACTGTAGCTAAATTGAATTAGAGTAATTAACTTCTGGTCTCACTTTCAACCGAGTACTCAGAAGGGAGAAAAAGGGAGGGAAGTTAATTGAGATGAAAGAAGGTGCCATCAAGCAACAAATTCCAGTTAATGTATGTTGGTGAAGCCCAGGCAAGTGCTGCAGTGTTTGTAGTGGTCATGGGAAACCTCTGACATCTTATTCATAGACCTTGTGTCAGACTGTACTCTGGATCTAGTGATGGCAGGGATTCTCCTCTCCAGAAGGGACTGTCAGGATCACATTATCTTGTCATTCTTCCCCAAATTTTCTTTGCACCATGTTGATAATTCCAACAGTCCTTCTCTGCCACCACACTGAAAGGGAGGTGGTTAGCAGGGCAAAAGCAGGGGAAGTGTGAAAAAGAAAGCTCTCTGAAGCCTGGTATTAGGCAGGGATTTGGGAAGGCTGGGAAGATGTAGAAAGAACTTGAGAGATGTGTTTTCTCTGGGATTAAGACCACAGAGTACATCTCGCTCTGGCTTTCAGCTGCCTCGAGGCTGTGCAGCACAGCAGCTTCAAAGAGGAGAGCTGGAAGAACAGAAGACTAATGGGAATTCCTCTCCCACCTCCCCACCAGTCCCACTGTTCTCTGAAAGGGAGAGCTTTGTGAAAACTCGGGATGAGCACTGAATTTTGGAGATATAGCTGTTTCGGAGGTCACCAGCAGCTTGGCTCCTGTTGGAGTGTTTGGACTCCATGCAAGGCCGTGAGCTGCTCAACCAGACTCGTTGCAGACACTCCCTCCTATCCACATGCATTGTGCAGGCGTCCCCCATGCCTGCTCCTGTGTGAGCAAATAGTAGGGGATAAAACCTTGCATACATGCTCAGAGCGTATTTTTGCCTTCTCCCTTTCTTGGCGTATCATTGCTGAGCATCTCCTTCTTTGGAACGCAGTTAAACCCAATAAAATAATCATTATTGCTGCAATTATTTCCAAACAGATTAAATGTCTGCCATGTTCCCAGTTACGGTATAAACCAGGAGGAACTATAAACCATCTCGTGCATAGAAATGGAGCAGGGAGAAGGGAGGGATGACATTTCATCTGGCTTCCTCATGGGTCTGTGTAGTTACTGGGAAAATTTGCATATTTTTAATGCAGTGCCTTTTTAATAAATGCCTCCCTCCAGATGCATTAAAAATGGTGCGCTTGCCTGAGCATCGCTGACGGGTAGGGAGTGTTACCAACTTCCAACTTATATTTCAGCTGCAGAACAAATGTGATGGGGTACTCGTGTGGTATTTCGTTCGGGGGGTGTGGGTGGGGAGTGCAGGTGTGGAAGGAGAGCAGGTCGCTTTCTGCTTTGTCTACACCACCAGAGCACGACGTCTGTTTAATTTGTGACCTTCTTGTTGTCTGACCTCCTTTGAACTTCACCAGAATTCTCCAGGGTAATATATTTTCCTTGCATTCAAGGGCAGGATTATTTGCTATTAAATTGGAATTCAGGAAAGAAGGAGACTTAAATTCTTCTCCTGACCCGTTAATCTTCCACGGAGTAAAAATATTGCCTGTAATTACAGGGTGTTCTTTTTTTTTCCCTTTTTTCTTTTTTTTTTTTCATTTTGGCTTGAGTTCAGGCCAGACCCCAAACTTGCACTTTAAGCCTCTTAAGGCAAATTCCTCTTTGCTGCGAGTAGGCTGTGCTGTTATGCTGCCCTGCGGCACAGAGGCCCCGTGCCCTCTGCATTACCACCAGCAATGCTGCTGTGGGGCCAGTGAACTCAAAGGGAAGGGGGCAAACCAGCCCTGGGCTTCCATGTCTGCTGGGACCAGGAGCTTGACAACAGCTCCCACACAAGCCCAAGAAGGTTTGAATAATCCCAGGTCCATCAGGATGATGTTTGGGGTGTCTGCACACATAGTAAGGATGAGTCTGCTCCCTTTGTCCTGCCACTGGCTCTCACTTAGACATCAGGGGGACGTCCTCATCATACCTGTTTCCCTGGTGCCACCAATGCTGTTTTTCTTCTACCCTTTTTTAGAATCACAGAATCACCAGGTTGGAAAGGACCCACTGGATCATTGAGTCCAACCAGTCCCATCAATCGCTAAACCATGTCCCTCAGCACCTCATCCGCCTCTCTTTTAAACACCCCCAGGGAAGGTGACTCAAACCCCTCTCTGTGCAGCCTTATCCTCTTGTTCAGTTCTGCCTGCCCTGGTGGGGCTGCTTGGGGTGACGTTCCTGTCAGTGTGAGGGTGGAGAGTGGGCTGGCAGACAGGCTCCACAGCCATAATAGACCATGCTCCTCTGCAGTTCCTGATTGGTGGGGATCGGTCACCTGAAATGGTGGCTTGTTCCTAGAAAATCTCTTGTCTCCTGAACACTGCCATCTCTGCCCAGAAAAGTTGCTTTCACTTTTCTCCCAAGACACCTGAAAAGTGGAAGGTGTCCAGTCTACACCTGCTGTTATTCCAGCCAAATGGCACAATTTCTGTCTTGGTGGACTGACATGATGCTAGGCAAGACCCCTAATTTGGAGGCAATTGGTTCTTTATGTCCTCTTTGGGCCAGGGGATCCCAAGTAGGCTCCCGTCTCCAATGATGCATTGCACTTGACATTTCTTGACTACTGAGGGTTGAGGAAGATTGCAGTATATCTCAAGAAAGGGTGAACTTCGCCTCTCTTGGAGCATTATAGCATCCTCACAAAGCTGAAGTGTCTTGAGGTTGGCTTGAAAATCGAGTGTTCTCATTGAGTTTTGTTCTCCACTCTTTTGTTGTCCCTGCTTCCTGGCCAGCTTAAATGCCACTATCAGAGAAATGTTAATAAATCAAGAGGGCTACATTCCAGGGTCCTTTATGTACTGTATGCGTAATGGGTCTAATTCTACCTGGGAGGCCGAAGGCACAGAGAAGGCATACCGAATCAAGAATAAGAAGAGCTTTAGTTAATGCACTCCAGCAGGTTGCTTTCCAGTGCCCCTCAACCGACTACTTTATCAGCAGAACAGAGCACAAGAGAAATTGTAGATGAAACAAATGCATAAAATACATTAAGAGAGTAAGTAATGAGATCTGGGTGAAATTGCATCTTATGAAAATGTAATCCACAGCTCAGTGTGCAAGGAGGAGGAATTTGATGGAATAGTGGGACTCTCAAGAAAGGAACGAAGGAGCACATTACAAACAGAAAAAGACAGCTGAGTGTGTTGTGCAGCACAGGAAATGGTTAAATTAGGATGTAATGGGAAAGGTTATTTTAGTGTTCTCCTTTATGGCTATTCATGTCAGTGTTGTCTCATGGAGGGAGAGTGAGGGAGGAGGAAAGGTGTAGGGGTGTTTGGGAAAAAAAAGGCAAGTAAATTGTATCATGTACAAATTTACAAGTCCTTTCATCGGGAAAAACAAAGATGCAAGTGGAAGATAGTGCTACTGGTATTGTGGTAGGACACAGAGTCGCAGGGTTTGTGGCATTACCCGTACGCACAGCAGCTCTGGCTTAGGCTGGACTTGAAGGCAGTGAGGGAGTGTCCCACGCAGCACTCAGCCAGGACACGGCCACTGGCATTAGAAAAGCCCGACCGTTTCTTAGGCCTGATCTAGGAAGCTTTGGGAGGACATGCTTTTCAAAGGCCTTCCCTGAGAACCACGTCCTGAAGTCCACTCAGCAGCACAACCCTCATGTCAGCCTCTGCTTAGGAAAAAATAGTTTTTCCTTCCTCTCCAGGCTGTTCTGTGGTTTCCTCCTCTCCCAGACCCCACTTGACTTTTGCTGTCTAGCAAATCGTGTCCTTTGGCTCCTTTTCCAGGGCACTTCGTGCGTGTCACAAAATCCACAAGATCTGAAGAAGGGAAGGAAAGGGAAAAACACAACTTAACAGCACAGGCAGCAAGTTTATTATTTATAACGCTCAGCTGTAAGCAATAAACACAGGCACCAAATGTAAATTCTGCCACTTCCCTTACCCTCTCTATGTAATTCCCTGGTAAATTCACATCATTCACTGTCAGCCTTAATGTGTTTCTGTTTGTCTGAGCTGCAGATTTCTTTGTGTGATTCTTTTTCCTGAGGAAATAATCTCTCCATGGATAGTTCTCTTCTTCCATCCTCAGTCTTGTAAATTAAATTCATTTAAAATTCAAAGGGATGATATTCTGCTGCGATGATCTGTGTATCATTGCAGGTCATAGTGCTGGACCCTAAAATAAAAGCCTATAACTCATCATTCGTGAAGCTTTCTTCTCCCAGGAGCCAGCACTGCGCTGGGCAGAATCATCAGAGGGTCTGGAAAGGCGAGATGCCCGTTTCTTTATACCAGAGGGAGGTGGTCATACATCCTGGCCTGTGGCATCCCAAAGGTGATCTAAGTGGTGTTTAAGAACCCAGCATACCATTGTTTGCCCTTCCCAAGGCTTTAACTTTGCTCTGCAGAGCAGTGCTTTGGGGAGTTCAGGGAAATCCAGGAGTGGGAATCCCATGGTTCCCTTGCTCCTGGTTGCTATCACTTGAACACTGTGGTCCCAAGTGGCAGCAAAGCCAGGAGGAAGGACAAAAGAACCATATCCTGTTTTCCTGTCATGGATCTGCTCGTCAGGCTGCTGCATTCCAGGGACACAAAACGTGATTTTTGTGGGTGAGGTGTGTGTGTGTATGTGTGAAAACTTGTTTTTTTTTTTCAAATTTCCTCATATCTTTAAAACAGCAAAAACTTCTGTCAGAATCACCCAAGATAATTTTCTTCAATTTTTCATTTTCCTGGTTTCTATTAAAGTGAAAGTAAAAGGAAAGATTGACGAGAACAACCTCACTTAGGTTTGTAATGAGCTAGAAAGATTACTGCTGTCGAAAAAGGCTCCACTCCCACAAAATCCCTTCAGCTGCAAATACCAAGGAGTCCTTGGCTCCTCCAACTCCTGAGCACAAACGCGCAGGTACGAAATCCACAACGGGTTTCGCGAAGCATCTCTGGATTCTCCTGTCCTTGGCACTGGGCAATTCAGTAAACGTGGGCGAGAGGCACAGGCGTGTGGCGTCCATTTTGTGGAGAGATTGTGGAGAAAAGAGTGGGTTTCACCCAGGCTCCCTCTGCAGTGGGGTGAGGTTTTCTGGCTGAAGAGCCATGGGATTTGCAACCATTCCAGGCGCTGTGGATGCTGTGTCCTGAAGGGAGGGAAGGCCAGTTCCTGCCACCCACCCTCAGCTACAGGTGGCTGTGTTGACCAGACAGCAGCAAAACGTGGTTCTGATGTGATGCAGTGTGACTGACTTTAAGGTTTCTTCACAGCATGACCAATCTGTAATGGTTTTGTTTCAGTTTCTTAATGAAGACTGTTCACTCATGCTCCTCATACATCATCTCTGTGATGGTTCCTTTGGTGTGGTTGGTGCTTCAGTGGTAATTTTGTAATTTATGAGACTCTTAGTGGCTTAATTATGCCGTCAGCTCCATCTGTCACTTAACTGATATGAGGAATGATGGGATGCCATTAGTCAGCTAATAGTTGCTGTAAAGAGTATTGTTTTATGCCGTTAAATAGCAAGAACATAAACAGGTTTTGTTCCCCAATATCCATGCTTGCTTTGGTAATGATATTTAAGAGGCCGTTCTTGAAATCTACCCTTCTGCCTAAAAAAGTGCAGGAGGAAATAAGAGGGAACTTTCAGCAACCACTCTAATTAGACTTACCATCAAGACAACGATCATTTGGCTTCATTTTTTTTTTCTGTGGTGGTGGAACTTTTTACTTGAACCTTGGGGCCTTCCTTCTTATCTTGATCTCTCATGACTGAGGCAAGAATGTGGTGTTTTCATCCTCATGAGGTCATTACTGGGCTTGCAAAACTTGCACCCAAGCCCCTCAGGTCCTTTAGCATCTGCCCTCTTTGCATGTCCATGAAGTATTGTTCATTTAATGGACAGAGAGCTGAGGAATAGGAAACTGAATTAGATCTGCTGGAGGACAGAGGCGCTTGGTTTTCATTTAGATGTCAAAGTTAAAAATTTAAAACCTATTAACTCCTCTCAGTTATTCTTTAACCCTGGAGCTACCTAACTTTCAGCACTAAAGATTCTCGGGCGCCAGTATTCCTGCTCCTGAGCTCATCAAAGGTGGTTTCAGCCCCAGCAGGACCTGGCTGCTCTGAGCCTCACCTGAACTTCTGCACGACTGGAGGCTGTGGCGGGATGCTTGGTGCCAGTGGATGGTGGGCAGTTGTGGTGGGTGAAGGACCGGTAGGAGGGAACTGGAGCCACAGAAGACTATGTACCTTCCTCAGTTCTGCTGTTTTAATCCCACACAGACCTGTCGCACCCACCCTCGTGCTTCCGTTCCCACTCATCCCACATTTGATTTGGTTTCTGCAAACCTCACCTTCACCCCACCTGACAGCATTTGCTGCACTGAGCCGGGAGAAACCCTCCTGGTTCAGCTGTGTGGTGTTTCCGCCTTTTTCATTTCCAAAAGATGCTTAAGGAGTGCTCAGAACCAGAGGCACGAAACCTCATGCCTGATGGGTTAAGGAGGCAGCATCCTGCGTGTGCAGTGATGCTCTGTGCAACGAGGCAGTGAGCCCCTTTCCCAGGATACATCAGGGCCTGGAAAGAGGCAAATTGCTGAGAACACACTGTTCAGTTCTTTTGGACGGTGCCCAGATTTCCATTAAACTGCCACAACTTTTTGGCGTGACCTACATCCTCTTCCGCAAGGGGTTAATGCACGTTGGCTGCTGGTCACTCTGCCCAGGATAAGCAGCCATCAATCAGCAGGGATCTGCTGCAGTCACACAGTAATAAAACTAGAGAGATTATTTGCTACTGTGTCATTCATAATAAATGTATCCCAAAGTGCTTTGTAGAATTAATTAACAGGCAAAGGAGAGAGAAATTAAGAGCCGGAGCCTAGGAATAAAAGCCAAGGCTTGAAGTGACTTGTGGAAATACCTCGTGAAGTCAATGTCTGCGGTGGGTGGTGGTGTGTGCCATGCAGTGGGGTACTCAGATCCCCCTAGATGGCCAGGTGGGAAAAGCAGGTGAGGGTTTGACCCATGAGCGTGTTGTCCCCTGTGTCACTGGTGACAATGGAGGCTGCAGGTCAGTGCAGGTGTGCAGAGGAGGGTGTGGGTCCTCCTGCCAGCCTCTTTCCTTCGTGGAACCGCTGCTTCCTACGTGCCCCAGTTTCCTTCACAGCAGGCAGAGACTGCTGCATTTTGCAGGACACCACGTGGCTTTGTTCATCAGTGGCTGTAAAGTACACAGTAGTATCTAGGTGAAAGCACTCCATAAACCCAGATTTTATGGGTTATTACTATTTATGGGAACATGCCACTTGGGGACTACCCCTCCATAAAAATGTTGCAACGCATCGGGGTCAGCCAAGATCATGAGCTGCCCTTGGTCGTGACAAGCAGGGAGCCAACAGAGAAAGAAGGGAAGAATTTGCTGTGTTTCTAAGGAGTATCTGTTTGCCCCCCAGTTCCCTCTGGCACGGTGCAGAAAGCCTTGGCAGGCCACCAGCATCTTCACATTCTGCACTGTTCACGGAAGTAGGTAGAGGAAATGAGTGGTGTTAGCAATGCTGCAAAGGAGCAGGCTGCATGCGTGCTCAGCCTTATCAGGCACTGGAGAATCCACTTGGGAGCTAGGCATTTGGTTACCCTTAGTGGTAGGAAAGGCTCAGCAGCAGGAAATTCGCCTCTGCCAGCGTTACTGCTCACCGAGTGAGTTACTGTGGGATGTGACGCGCCCAGCCCTAGGGCAAGGCTTCTGGTTTCTGGGACAGACCAAGACTTGCCCTTCATTAGTGGTGGATTCAGATCCACCTTAAACTGCAGCAGAGCCTGGAGCTGCTGCTGAGCCCGTGCTGGGCATAAGTTCCGTGCCCAAAGCATGACCTTCAGCCCCAGGGTCCTGGGGGCCACCGTTCCCCAAAGGTGGGGGATGTTGCTTGGGGCTGGGAACAGGATGAGTCCCGTGCAGCCCTGCTGAAGCAGCTGTGCGAGGACCCTCATTCTCCCTTTGTTAAATCACAGTGCTATAAAACAAAATGTCAATTTTCTTTTTAAATGTCTTTTATGGCAGATTTGATGTGGCTTGGCAGATTGATAGCCCTGATGACTGGCGGCTCTCATTTATCCTCACTGCGCGTGAGTCAGGCTTGCAGGATTCCCTGGTGCAGGCACCCTGATGAGGAAGGAGAATCGGGAGGGGGCAGTGGGCCAAGGAGGAGATTGTGGCACTCTCAGTCGACCCAGGCACTGTCCGCGTTGCTGCACTGCAGGGCTGGCATCTGCATTCTATCAGGCTGACTTTCTTCACCATGAGAGTGATGAGGCACTGGAACAGGTTGCCCAGGGAAGTTGTGGTTGCCCCATCCCTGGAGGTGTTCAAGGCCAGGCTGGATGGAGACTTGGGCAGCCTGATCCAGTGGGACATGTCCCTGCCCATGTCCCAGGTCCCTTCCAGTGCAGACTATACTGTGATTATATGACTTATCCAACACAGCACGAGCGCCATCCCTTGCAGTCAGCAGCTGGCTCTGAACGTACCCATGCCACTGTGGCAGAAGGCCCTTAATGAAGGTTGCAAGCAGACCACATCTCAGATCGTCCTTCTCTTAGACGCCACGAGCCCTGTCCTAACCCCTGTCCTTCTCTTTGTGAAGGCCTACATGCCTGCAAACTCTCCCTGATCTTCTGATGGAGTTGTGTCCCCTAATGAGATCCATCCAGCTTCCGCAACAGCTGAATGATGCCAGGCTTTGTGGGAGCAGTCAGGAAGGTCTCGCTGTCACAGGGCAGCAGAGAGGTGGGCAGAGCTGCACAAACACAGCCATTGCCAAGCACATTGGTGGGGAGGGGTGTGCTGTGTCTATGTGGAGCGTTTCCCTGCAAGTGGGGGTCTTTATCCATTTTCGACCTCATACAGCCTGTGGAGCTGACAGCCCAAACAGACCCCACGTCCTCCCATTCTAACCCATCAGGGCACTAGACCAGTGAATGCTGCCTGTAGGGGCTGGGCAGTGCTGCAGCACTTGAACTGCCTCCCAGACTTCTCTGGCATATGTGCACCCTCTTTTTGTCTCCTCCATTCATTTTTCCCCCTATGGGTTCAGACGGAGAAGAAGAAAGAAGGAAGCTGAAACAGCAGAGTCCCTGCAGTTACAGGCTGTGGGTAGAGATGGTCCCGTCTGTTCTGCTGACTTGGTGCTTCCACTGGAGTGAGAAGGTACCCGGGAGCTGGCAGAGGGAAGGATGGGAGCAGCCCTGCCTTTTGTACTGAACAGAGTAATATTAGCGTAACAAAGACTAATTTTTTCAGCATCCTGTAGATAAGCTCAGAGATGCAGAACCAGCAAATGCAGCCCCAAGTAAATAGGCTCTTTTCTCTCTTTCCTCATCTGTTCTTTCCTCTTTTCTTCCCTAACTTTGTCACCAGGCTTCATAGCACCTCCAACACACACCAGCTGCCAGCAGTGTCCAAAATAATCCAAGCAGGTTTATCTGTGCTGCTGTGTTCCCCCCTCCCTGAGAATGGAAACACAGAGAGCTCCTCCGAGTGAGAGTGCCAGCTGGAGAACCAAAACCCGCCGTATGGGGGAAGGAGGAGGAGACAATGGTCATGCATTGGCCAGTGAGGATGCATTGAAGGCCGCCCTGGCAAGGGGGTCCAGGTTGTTGGCCAGATTGGCCCAGTCTTCAACTGACAGGGCACAGTGGGAGTCAAGGATGTGATGACTCCAAGACAGACTGCCAGTAGATAGATAGCTTTGCGCGGGGGTCGCCAGCCGATGGAGGTGTTGCCTCGAGCTGGGCAGTTGTGCACCCAGCAGTTCCTCTTCCCATCCACCACAGCTGTCTTTCATCGCAGTCCTTCCCTCAGAGGGTGAGCTATGAACAAGAGGTCAGATTCCGCTCCTTGCTGCGGAAAACACAGTCGTGTCAATTATTCATTTAACACATTCTTTGGCAGCAGTTGCTCAATTCACTGTGAAACAGGGTGAGAAAGCAGAAAACAAAGGAGCTATTGTATAATTGAACTGCGTCTCTTCAGTACAGCACACTTTAAAAATGGCACTTTCTCTCCAAAAATTCTAACAGGATTATTTTTTCCAACGGCCTAATTAAAAAAACTCAAAAACCCAGCATCTCTCATTAAATACTTAGCAGCAGTGAACCCTCAAGTTTTAATTTCTTGACTTAAATGCTTTTCTTAGGTGACTGGATGCGGTCAGCGTTTGACCTCAGACATCTCAGTCACAATGCTCTCAGGGTTTTGGAGGACAAGGCAATACTTCCCAGAGCTGCAGACACTGCTGAAGCTTTGGTTTCATCTGCAATCTGGCTCTGGAGAAGCTCTATCATTAGGAAAGACTCACCTATGCTCCCCTATTGATACCAGGGACTCTCAGTGTTAATTTTAGTGCCTGTGCAGTGGGGGAAAGCAGCCAAGCTCTGTGGAGTTCATATCAAATGGACTCCAGTGGGTTTGCTCTTTTTTTTTTTTTTTTTTTTCTCTAAAGCAAAGTATAAATACCAGCCTTCACTGCGTCTTCAAAGGGGAGGAGGATTGGGCTGCCAGGTGAGCAAAACTACAGAAATAGTCTATTCCTTGTTGGGCCTTTAATGAAGCATTTACAAGATGAAACGGGAAGAGGTGCCCTCCCACGGCCTTCTTAAAGCTGTAATTAATTGCAAAGTAACTAGCATATAATTGCTTTCCCAAGAGCACCCCAGAGAGCAGGGTGATACCTTGACAAAGGTGCTAGAGCAAGCGAAAGTTAATTAACATTAAGAATTAAGTGGCTAATTGCATTGTTCTGACAGTACAGCTCACCCTCTAGGCGAGGTGATGTTGGGAGAGTCATCCTGGCACCGGCCTGGGGGCTGTTTCTGGCCACATCCTTCCGTGTAGGCCAAGTCCACACGGACATGTTGAGTCAGGCGATGCTGGTGGCATCATGGTTTCTGTGATGACCCAAAGGATGATCCTGCAAATGAGATTTCACTGTGGCAGATAGGCTTGTCATCTTGTGTCCTGCTGGGTTTTGGTGGGTTGGCCCCAGTTCTTGGTCCGCCACCTCCACAGGGCATGCGGCAGAGTTGATGCTGTGGCTGCTTCTCAGCCAGCAACAACATTAACGCCAAACAATTGTGGTTAAAGTAGAGAGTAGAGGACACACCAGTTGCCTTCCCATGCAATAACCCTTGTGACTCCTAATTTCCTTGTAGGCCTTCACGTATTCTAGGTGATTGCAATGAGCCAGAGTGATCAGAGCTCCAAAATGTTAAAGGGCTCAGCTGCCTGCTCCTAACAGGATAGAGCTGCTTCAACCTTCCCATCACTGAGACAATGAGAAGTACGTGTGTGAGGACCCCTGATCCCAGGGTTTAGGGCGTTATAGGGGGGTGGGTGTCGATGCTGTACTGTTAGGAGCTATGAGGATGCTCAGAGCTTGAAACAGCTCTTGAGTTCCAGAAAGCATCTGCATGACCTTTGGAGAAAGGGCAAGCGTGCCCCCTTACATCACAGCGGCTCTGAGCATGGGCCTCCTGTGTGGAGGGATGGCCTGGGGCATGCCAAGTGGGCTGGGATGAGCTGTGGCCTTCGATCAGTCAAAGAGGAACATGGTTTTCAGCTGAGGATGTATTGCCTGCTTCCTCCCCTGCTGGTCCTCTCAGTGGAATTTGCATGGACCAGCTCTGTCCATGGTGTTATCTCTTGATTTCCTAGATAAAACAAAAGCATGAGCTAGAAAATACCTGTGCAGGTGAGAAGGTCTTGGTTAGGGAGTGGTGAAAAGGAAATTCATTCTGGTGCCAAGCGCGAATGGCAGCTCAGTCAGCTTCACACTGCAGACTGCTTTCCACTGTTTGATGTATAAGGATGTGGAGAGATGGCCTGCAGGTCCCTTCCAGTCTGTTTCATTCCCATTCGTATTCAGGTCCCTTTGGAAGCAATAATATACTGAGCCCTGGTGCTTTTTATAGCTGGGACTTGCATTCCTGCTGCTGCAGGGGTCTCACAAAGGCCTGAGTACAGTACTTCATTCTAGCAGTGCTGTAGTTGCATGACACGGCTCATAGCCCACTCACAGCACTGCAGGGTCATAAACTGCGAGGAGAAACTGTGAAGGCTTCGTGGCTTTCCTCCTATCTGTGAAAGACCAAGGCATCACCAGCTCCATAGGATCCTGGCAAGGAGAGGATGGACGGCTCTGAGTCCTGCTGAGAGATGCAGACTTTTCCCACATAACATGGTTCGTAGCAGTCAAGCAGTAGAATCGTAGAATCATAGAATCATAGTACACTCAGTGTGCGCTTCTTTGAAAGCCGCCTCCAGAACAAGTGGGGATGCCTTGCTGGACACTGGAAAGCTCTTCATCCAAACCTTGGAGTCTTGATGGCTCTGGATCTGTGAGCAACACTGGATTTGTTTTACCTAAGATCATATGTACTTGACTGAGCTTATCCTGCCCTCTGTTTCTGCTGCTGCTGCTCCCAACCAGACAGTCCCCTCTCTGAAGGGCACATCATGCCTCAGCCAGCAAAAACAAATGTTTTTCCAATACCATCTTCTTGAGCTGTTCAATTCTTCATCCTTTGTCTTCATTTTGGCCCTTCCTGTGTTCCCCTAGTGTGTTCTGTGCATTTAACTGCCTTCTGGACTGGGTGACACCTCCCTCGGCTCAGAGATCCCACCTTTAGTCTAGTGGAGTCCCTTCTGTCCAGTCTTTAATTTCTCTTGCTGAGAGTTTACAGTCCAGCACTGGGTGCAAATGGCTGCCTCGTCTGCCTGTGACCAGGCTGCCTGAAAGCTCTGATCTGTAGCTCATTTTGTCATGTTAAGCACTGTAGGGACAGAAAAACTGCTCAGGCCTTCAGGGACTGAATCTTAGCTCTGTCTGGGAATGTTTTTCATGAGACGAGGCACGTTTTCATGGTCTGAGCATTAGCGTCCATGAAGGCAAAAGTGATGGGGGAGCCTGGTTCTCTCCAGTACCTTGCACCCAGCCTGATGTGTGTTGAGGTGCTGCCATGGGGAAGAGGGACCACAGATCTCCACTCAGGCACCAGGAGGGGTGTTACCATCTAAGCACAAGTCGTTTTCAGTGAAGAGGGTTTATGAGCCTATTTCTTAGATAACAGCACTTGCCTTAACCTCTCCCCTGACTCTTCTCCCTCTGTTATGTTACTGTTAATTCTGGGGATATTTCTTCATCTCATGACAGTCTGAACGCAGCAGCGAAGGTAATAAACACAACATTAGCTGTGCTTTGTCAGGGCGAACAAGTCTTCCCTGATAAAGAGGTGCTGGGACCCGGTGAGAGGCATTGCTCTCGCGGGCAACATCTTCATCATGTACGTCTCTGAGTCATTCCCTCCTGTTCAAGAGCCCCTTTTGCTGCCCTAACTCTGGGTGAAACGGTGATGGCCTCACTCCCCGGTTTGCTGCAGCAGGAGAAGAACAGGCTGGTGCTGTGGCAGAGACTCTGTCTGGGTCTGGGGGAGGTGGAGATGGGAGTGAAAGAACAGGAGGAATCAGGTGTGATTCCCAGCAAGCCCAAGGGAGCCCTTAGTTGCTATAGCAATAGCTGGGATGCTCAAATTGGGCAGAGTTGGTCCTTAATGTGTGGGCAAAGGTGATGTGAGAGACTTCATCAGTCAAATTGAGGATTTGGTGGTGGTTTGTCTCTCAGGTTCCATTCCTTGTCTCCAAGGGGGCATGTGGAGTTCAGGTCTGGGTGGGTGGCTTTAAGGAGGTCCCTTTAGCCAGATCCCCAGAAAGGAGCAGTTGAGTCTATGCTGAGATGAGATACCTCCCCGCATTGCCAAGCCCTTACCTGCTTGCTGCCCTGACCCCGAGGTGGGCACAGCAGAGGGCCCAGGAGACAGAAGAGCATTAAGATCTGATTCACTGATGGAAGAGCAAAAAGTCCATGTTCCAGTTTCACTCAAACGCACCTGTGAAGACACACGTGCCTGTGAGCTGGGGAGACAGGGTAGTTGGGCAGTTGGGCAGCTGCTGTGCTCCTCGTCGTGCCCTCTGAGACAGAAAGCGGCAGATGGATGATGCAAACAAATCACTGTCTGGCACAATTCTCCCTGTGCCACCAGAAACCATTGACCTGCCCTTAGACTGAGACAAATTCCCTGTCCCCTGCCCTTCCTCTTCCAAAACATTCTCTCCGAGCACCCTCCTGCCCTTGCTGTCTCCCAGTCACATCTCACCCACCACAAGTGAGTTAATGCTGGAATGGGGAGGATAAAGCACATCAGGCTGGAGGGGAGAGGAGGCTGCTCTGACATTTGGCCTCTTGCATTTCCATTGTGGATGTGAAATATCTGCCCGAAGGGGCCTAATCTGGTGGTGCACCAGAAATGCTTCCAGGCTGTTAGGTCGCTGCCCGATGTGGTATTACCCCAACAGCTTATTAAACTAGTGCCCATCCCAAAGTGATGAGCTTGCAGGGAGACTGCGGTTCTGAAAGTGATTGATGTTCTATGGTTTATCAATTTTCAATCTCAACACAGCAAGATATTTATCAGGCTGCAGAGAACAAACACTTGTAATGTCTAAGGGGGAAAGACTTTAATGGAATCCATTGCATATCACCAATTTCTGTTCCCCTGGGCTCATTCCTTTCCTCTGCTTTCAGTTGTTTTCTTTTTTTGAAGCTTATTTCCCTTTTTTTTAGCATATGGTGGTCAATGACAGAAAGAGATTTTAATTTAAAATGCTGCTTGCCTTCATCTCCCCCGCCCTCTTTCCCTTCCTAGAGGTTTATGCATTTATTTGGATAAAAGGTTTTAAACAATAAAGAACCGTCTGCAGTAATTTGTGGAGATAATAGATGGTCCTGGGAGGAGGCCTAGGCTGAAAAATTTCCTTCTGCAGGATTCAGTCCTTGTCATTTAGTTATTTTATTAGGAAAGAAAAAGAAGGAGGGCAAGAGAGTAGGAGAGAGAAGAATACAATTACTGGGCTGAATTATTTGCTGGAATAAATCCTCCCGGTTTTATTGAGCAGAATCGGAGTCTGGTCCATTCACACACTTGCCCTCAGGTCAAGGCCATGCAATCAGCGCTGAGGGCTGCCAGGTAATTTTACCAAAGTCACCTCAGTGGGAAATAGCACAGTGGCTCCATCCCTGAGAAGTCAATTGGATATGGTCTTGGGTGAAAAACACTCTGCAGCTTTCTCCGAGGGGACCTGGAGAAAAATTGCCTGATGCGCAGGAGCAGCCCCTGGCGTGGGATCCGACGAGACCAGGCTGAAATGTGTCTGCAGTTCAGGACTGGACCCACACTTGCCATTTAAAAACTGTGCTTTAGATTACAGGTCTGTTCCCCTGTGCTCATTAGTATGCCAGGAAGAGATATTGTAATGAGTGCTCTGGATAAATCACTAATCAATAGCTAAAGGCTTAGCTGATTCTTCTCAGCTGCAGCGCGTGATGGCCTTGAACACCTTCACTGATGGCTCCGCCGAGCACATGCTGCTCCTGCCTGGAACACGCGTCCGAGAGTGACTGATCACTGATAAACAGCGTGTAAATGAGGACTGCCTGAAGAACTGCTTCTTCATTTCACTGCCTAACCAGAAAAAAAATGCAAAGTGAGATTTCTTTTTTGGAATACCTCAAAATAGAAAGTTTTTCAGCTTTTTCTTGCCACAAAGGATCTTGCACACATGACCCTCTCTGCCTTCACAAAGCCTTTGAGGTGAAATGGAAGGGTCTGTATAATCCAAAATAAATCTTTTGTTTTAGACTCATTTTCCTCACTTTGGAAAGCATTTTAAAAGTTAAATTGAGGCGAATGAAATCTTTGAATAGTGTTTCGAATTGAAATGGTTTTATTTTCCTGTTCTGGGAGTAAAAGATTTTTTTGAAACTGCGTGCAAAAATCTTCTGGCACAGAGCAGAAAAAACACGTTCTATCAGTCATTAAAGCTGGCTGAGGGAATCTGAGATCACCGTGTTCTTCGAGCACACCTGTCATTCCTCCTACAGCTCTGTCACTAGAAAGATGATATGATTGTAACCCGCGTGTGAATCTGACCTCCAAGAATATTTACTTGTGGACAGTTTGGCATTTCCATGGGCTTTCTGGATTCATCAGGTTGACTGTTGTCTTCTCCCACAGAAAGTTTCACCTCCGGAACTCAGAAAGTGGCACACACTGAATGCAAACAGGATCTGTATCCACTTTATTTGCACTTGCTCAGAGGTCTGTGTGGATATTTTATTCTTTTTTAATGGTAAATTTGGGTTCAGCTTATAAAACTAGGCCCTAACTGAGCGAAAGAAATTCAAGAAGTTTCAAATACCCTAAACTAGACTAGCTCGCACCAGGCTTTAAGCCTATTTTGCATTAAATCAGGTTTTCTGCGTAATGAGACCTTCACTATAACTGCTCTGGAGCAGCTTATTCTAATTTCTGTGCCTCTTTGGTTCTGGCAGTTGCCTCCAGGGAAACACTGCACACAGACACACCATGGTGGCAGCAGGGATGCTCAGCAAGACCCATCTCACAGGCATGAGTTTTCCTCTCTTCTGCTCCCATCTCGGAGCTGAGCAGCTCCTCACCTGCCTCAGTAGAACACTGCATGGGGAGATTGTGCCCAGCCCAGTGTCGACCCTGACGAGTTATGAACCTCGCTCCTCGGTGTCAGGGCGGTTCTCTGTGTCTGTAAGCCTGGTGGTTCAAATGTCTGCAGCCACCAGTCCTTGCTGGGGTGACAGCAAACGGGTGCAGGACGGGAGGCTGGGCAAGCGAGATTGAAAAATGAGTGCTTTTTGTTTCCAGTAGGTGGAAAAATCCTGTGTTCTTAACGGGGTGGATTTTGCACATCCAGACAAACGCAGTCTCACCTTGTACACTGGGAATGGGTTTTCATGTCTCTTTATGCACATCAGGGCCTCCGCACAGCATCTCTTGGCATGCTCTAGCCCTTGCTGTGACCCAAACCAACCCCTCTGTGTGGGAGTGCAGTGTGTGAACCCAGCTCTGCGCACCCAGACACATCTGGGCACATGCACATCTGGGCAGCTGCATCCTACTCCTGGTCTCATGCCCTCTCGAGGTCAGAACACTCCTGGGACATGGGCCAGGCTGTGCCTTCTCACACCGCCTGCATCTTCTGCCTTACAACCTCGACGGCTGCGGAGGGGAGGGATTAAACACAGTATCTGCTGGAGGTATTCCCTGTTGCATGGATAAGAAGAAGAGGAAACACTGGCGATGCAGTAATCCGTGTGGTAAACAGCACCAGTAAACATCCTCAGCAGGAAGGCGCTGGCAGGATTTCTGCGACCAACCCGTGAATGGTGCCTCTGGTGCAGGACTTGGGGTGGCGGCTGTGGTTCTACCCGTATGTGCACCACGTACAGACCTCCAGTCCATGTGATGGGGTCAACCTGTAATAATCCAGGAGGGCAAACCTCCTGGAGGCAGCGGAATAAATCAGCTAGTATAGCGACTTCCACCACAGTTTAGTGAGCACAGCTGGTCTCTCAGAAGGAGTTCAGAGATAATTCCACCTCTGCATTGAAGACTTTGGATGACTGTTAATGAATTTAAATGATGGGGATTTTCTTTTCATGCTTCATTGCATATGCTCCTCACATTAAGATGCTAATTAAGAAAACTTCAACCCAAGCTGGGAATGATGCAGACGCTGAGTAAATTGGAGCTGAGGCAGCGTCTTTGGGGCTGCTCAGTGGGACTTGTTATGGGTGTCTGATAAATTATTTGCTTCCGTAGGTCTGCTAGGCACAGGTCGCAGAGTGAGTTAAGATTTGCTGTGGCTCTTGTGTCTTGATGTCTTCTTTGTGCCCACTGAGATGTCTGAGGGCAGTGAGGGGATGCTCAGGCGTTGGGACGTGCTCTGGCAACTGGGCTGTCAGCACTGAGCAGGGATGTGTGCATGAGCAGGGCAGAGGAGGGGGCCCACCTCAGGGCACAGGACAAATCCTTCCAGGGCTGATGGATAAAAAAATCACCCTCACTGGCTGGGCAAGTCCCTGAGCTGCAGGTTGCTGGAATTTCTGAGATATTTGAGATAACACCACAACACGTTTGTGCTTTTCTGCTCTTTTCCCATGTAGCAACTCTGGAGATGTGTGTTCTGGCCTGTGGTAAAGGTGATCTTTTTTCAGGGGATTCAGGGCAAGGTCTTCACTGGAGACAGCACACGCCTTCTGTCTGGATGGTGCTTCCTAGCAGCCTGGGGCTGATACACCTCACCACCAAGCATGCCCTTTGTAAGAAGGGTTTGGCACCGGCATGTCTTGATGTTCTGGGTGGGAAATCCGATGTAGACAACCCTGCTGGGACATCGTGACAGTGGTGACTGAGAAGATTTGGCCTGAGCTAAAGTCTACGATCACTTCTTGAAGTCAAGGGGAGGGTAAGAGAGAATAAAAGGTTTATTCATCGTGAAACCTATTAATCTAATCCTAGAACAAATTTACAAATTCTAAAATGGATTTGCAGAGCCAGCGGAAAAAAATTGATTTTGTTAATCTTAACAACGACTCCTCAGCGAAAAGTGTGGTGCTTTCCAGAGCAGCTTTGTGTTTGGGACAGTTCAGTGGGAGATTGTTCCAGCAGGCTGCCCAGGGCTCATCTTAGAGAGGGTATTGCAAATGCTAATTCTTCCTCTGGAAGGCTGTGCTCCAGCCCAGGAAGCTCTGCTGCTGTGCTGCTGTGCGAGGAGATGATTTCTTACACTTAACCACTTAACTGCTGCTCTACTTTCTAATGATATCATGGCAGAAAATAGCTCTAATTGCAGATGATTTCTGAAACAGTGACAACACTCTTAATGGCAGTAATTGGCTTCCAGGCTTTATAACCAGGTCTCTATCCATATGCACCGTGTGACTTCAGTTGAAAGAATTAAAAAAAATGGTTTGCCTGAAAACATGCAGGATTTGGAGATATTCTCTCACAGCTGCTGGGAAAGGGCACAAGGAGGTCCCAGGGGATCTGGGCTCAGGGAGGATGAGAGAGCCATGAGAGCCATGTGGGAGGGAACACAGCCACCAGCCCAGCAGTGCAGTCACCCCAGTTAATGTCTCCTGAAGGATACAGGGCAACGAAGTCACCAGGAGAGGAATTGAAGATCTGCCAATGTGGAGGGAGCAAACTAGGAGACAGAAAAGCAAGGAGGTGTGCAGCTGAAATCTTGGATCTGGCTTCAGGTCCCTGAACCTCAGGAGACTATTAGAAGGAAATGTTACCTTCCCCAGTTCACATCCAAGTTTTGGGTACAGCTACAGTCTCAGGTTCTCTCCTACAAAGGAGAAAAGGCTTGTGCAGTCACTTCAGAGAAGCTTGTTAAAGGTTTTCAAATTATCTCTGTTTTTGTGGCATCCATCAGAAAACCGGAAGAGCAGAAAACAAGTCTGGCCGGAGGAGTAAGAAGCATGTTTTGCAGTGGAGACTCCCAGTTTATTAAACTTAGCAAAGTAGAAGTTGAGTGGGAACAGGATCGCTCTATCTGTTTACATCATAGCGAATAGCACGACGAAGGGAGAAGGACTTGGACACTTAAATAGAAAAGTGGGACAGGAGGAAATGGGCATAAATACATTTCAGATGGAAATTTTAAAAGGATTCTGCTGTGAGAGGAGGGAGCTGGTTGTCTTTGGCCATGATGACCTACAGGAGAGATGTAGTATTGGTTCTTGCCTCCTGAGCAACATGTGGTACCACACGGTGCCAGAGGCAGCAGACATCGACAGAAGGAAACATGTGGCACAGTAACATAGGCTTCTGCTGGGGAGACAGTTTATCTCTGTGGTGAAAATCCAGGACCCAGTTGGTGGCAGAGATATGGAGAGAAAGTACACATGCGGCTGCACGTGTGACAAATCAAAAGGGACACGATAAATTAGGAAAGGGAAACATTTATTTTCTAGCATTTGAATGTGCTTCGCACCCAGTTGAGAAGTAAATTAATTCATTCATTAAATCCAGTGGCTGCATCAGGCGGAGCAGCAGCCACAGATTGCAGGAGAGCTGCTGGCAGGCGGGAGCCAAGTGGGCCCACAGCCGTGGGCACGGCATGGCCATGTGATGAAAGCATGGGGGAAGCTGAGCTCCCAGCCAGGAATCCCAAGGGGGAAATTTGTCTAAATCAAAGATATGTTTACACAGCTTTTTTTCCTCTTTGCTACAAAACTACACACGGTGTCTCAGATTTTTGGCTCCTGTGGTATCTGTATAAGCTTCCACCTTTTCCCTTCCTGTTGTCAGTCTCAAGAGAGACCACGCCGTGTGCTGGCTGCTCATGCCTGGGGGTTATTCCTTCTTCAAGGGAGGCTCTTCTCGTTGTGCTGGCACAGCAATGAGAAGCGCTTCCCCAGGGCTTTATGAACAAAAACATGAGCTGTGAAAAGAATGAGTTGTGCCCTCTACCTGGCCTCGGAACCGGCCATGTCCCCACACGCCCTGTTCGGGAACGCAGGGAAGGCAACGTGCGCCAACATGGCCTGTCTCGCATTGGCCTCAGTGAGATTCCAGCACTCTAAATTATGCACTGGAGTTCTGAGCACACTTCTCCCAGCCTGATGCTCAGCAGCCCAGCTGGCTACCTCTCCTTCCTTCTGCAGCCCTACTCCCAGCCCAGACAGGTCCCACCTCTCTGGATCCACGTTGCACTGCGTGACGAGCATAGCACTCACAGTTATCTCCAGGCAGTCCAATCTCTGTGGTGGATGCACACATCTTACTGGGCTTTCCAGCTTTCTGGAGGTGAGGGATTGGGATTTACTGGTGCAGAGATTGCCCTGCGATGTGTTGCATATTGTGTTTATTTGGAGGGTAATGAATTGCACAGATGCCTGAAAACCAGTATCTCGCATGTTATTCAAAGGCCACCTACAGTCCACAGCCGATGTCCCAGCCTCTTGGCAACTGGATCCAGGCCAGAGCATGGGCTGAAGCAGCCCAGTGACAGCTCCTGTCCCACTGTCAGGAGGTGGCTGGTGCTCACATGCGTCCTTGTGCTTCATTCTGTATCAGACAGGATGGTGGTGCTTCACCTGGGAGGGGTGGCATGGGCCAGGGCATGACACACGTGTTCAGGATTGCATCGCTGCGGCAGCTGGCCTCCCTTGCAGCCCTGGACTCAGACCTTTGTACCCCTCTGTGGGCATAACACAAACCACTCCAGCAAGAGACCTTGAGGTTAGTGGGGTGCGAAGAGTGGCACAGCTTCCCGCAAGCCTGAGACTCCGGCTCTTGGATGGCTGACAGCAACCAGGAGCTGCACAAGGCAGGGTGGCTGGATCTGCACAACACAGGGAAAAAAGCACTTTGGAGAGTTTGCAGCTTCCACCAAAAAGAAAGCCTCTTCTTGGTCAGAGGTTCACATCTACAATCAGTGACCTGTTTTTTTGCTGTACTTCAGATTCCTTTCACATAGGAATGGCCATGAGTGATGTTTCCTGTCATCCCGAACTGGCAAGGAGATTTTGCCTCATCCTGGCAGATAACGACCTGGCTTAAGATATTCATGACTTCATCACCCCTTGGCCAGGCTCCCAGGCACAGCACCGGGAGCCAGTCCCACACTGAGCATCAACACTGAGCCTGATGGCTGCTCCTGCCAGTTGAACTCAATGATTTTAAAGGCCTTTTGCAACCTAAGCTATTCTGTGATTCTGCCCTTCAAGTGTTGAAACCTGCACGGGACACCCCCATCTGCAGGGCTCCCGATGCTGTGTGCAGCTGCAAGGAGGCAGTGCCTGTGCTGGACGTGAGCCAGGCTGAAGCAGGAAAATAAAGACTCCATCACCTTTCAGAGCAGTGTGGATATTGCGGTTATTCCTGCACTGGGCAGGAGAGGGTACAGTCAGTGTGCTCAGGCAGTGCTAAGGGTGAGATGTGTCCTTCTTGGGCCCTGAAATCCACCTTCTGCCAAGGGTCATCTGAAGTTCTGTGCTGAAGAAGACTGCTCTGAGCAGGTCTTTCCTGCAGACATACAGAAGGAGTCACATTTTGGGGATCAAAGTGGAGCCTTACTTCCTTCTCTTCTCTGGCCCATGGTCTGGGAGCAAGATCCGTGGCATGTGTGAGTCCCAGCAGAGGGAGAAGAAGGCATCGCTGTGTGACTGACACCCGGTTTTGTCTTATTGAGTAGACATTGATCCGTTGTCTCTGCCCATAGTAATGATAATGGAGTCAATGCTAATGAGTCCGTCTGTTTCCAGAGCTAGATGTGCAGGTGTGTGAGTGTGTGCCAGTGAGGCTTATTTGGGCTGAGAAATTACAAATGGAATCGATGCATTAATTCAGCCGGTGCATTACCTTGCAGTCCTTGGACACCCCATAATCTCCCCCAGCTCGTGGCACACAGAGCCTTCCCGCGTCTCTGGGTTGCAGGGCAGGGAGAGGCAGCAAAGGCCTGGAAACAAGATACAGATTTGAACTTGCAGCCTTTACCTTCTGTCCCCGTTTGTAGCCCAGATTCAGTGCCTTAACTTGAACCAGGGTTTTCTGATCCCGTAAGCGCAGAGCTACCAGCCCGCTCTGGAGGAATACAAACAAAATCTGTGCAGTGTGCACAGAATCTGTGCACCATGTGCTGTGACCACAATTATTTTCATTTATTGCTTCTATTCCTTTTTCTCCATCCACAATTTGATTTATACACTCGCAGAGGAAGCATCCCTTCTTCCTCTTATTCCACAGGGATGTTGGCTGGTCCACTGTGAGGTTGTGAGATAATCTTCGATAGGTAAGTCACTGCCTTTATGCAGTCAGTGTCTGCTCATGCAGTCCTTGGCCAAAAGAGCTGGCTCTTTCCTGTGCTGAGCGCAATGGGCTTCTGTTACCAGCAGCTTCTATCTGCAAAGCAATTGTTAATAACAGATAATTAACAATGCATTTCAGCAGCCTCTGGCTGCCCTCCCTAGCTAAAAAAAGAGCTTGTCAGTGTGAAGGGCCATAAGAAAACCTGTTTTTCTCAGCTGTGAAGTGCTCCTGAGTCCTTTTTTCATTCCGTTCTGTGTCCACTTCATCTTTTGCTTCAGGTCAGGGCTGTATATTCTCCAGCTCTGCACTGTGGGATGCCAAATGCAGGCAGTTAGTTGTTATTTTTCCATGCTGTTTGCTTGGTTGCTTGATTTTGGGGCTGAAGTGACGTGTGGAGTCGATGGAAAAGCTCTGTTTCCACTCTTAAATAACTCCCTGGGTAGATGGCCTTCTTCTGGAATGCGAATGGGATTTCCTGATTTAGCTAAATCCAATTCTAACCCCCTTCTTTGCTGGGAGTTGAGTTGTCTGTGAAGACAGTTGAGTTGTCTGTCACAGGACAGCTCACCTGGATGGCAGGTCCATGGAGCTCTGTCCTGAAATCCCAGCCTCCATCCCGCATTGTCTGTGCTCTGCAGAGGCTGGAGCTGACCACCCAGAGCTGAGTCTGGGCAGCAGTGAACAGAACGTCCCCGAAGAAACTAACCCTGGCTTCTCTTCCCCTTCTGCCCACCAGTGTTTTTGTGGCAGTTCAAGCCATTTGTTTATCTGGTGTAGATGAACTCTGAGCAGTGGAAGTGGCTGGGATAAGGGTAAGGAGGCTGCAGAGCATCTCACCAGAGGAGCACCTGCCTCCCCTGTGTCCCATCTCCAAAATCCTGTTTCCAGGGTCTTTCTGCCAGTTGTGCCGCAGGTGCATGGTCAACCGTGGGCTCCAAGCCCTGGCTCTTTGGATGAGCGTCCGAAGAAACAAGATCCCCCAAAGACCATGCCCTCACCACCGGCAGAGCATAGCCACCTCTCCACCTGCGCAGGAGCCAGGTCTGCAGGATGCATGGAGCCACTGGGTGTCAGCAGCATCCCGCTTCCCAGCCGCTAGTGGAGTGGAGGCAGGAGGATGAGGCTTCTCCATGGAGAGCAGAGCTCTCCCTGCACACGTGCTCCAGAGAGCGGGTGGTGCTGCACGCCCACTCAGGGAAAGGCAGCTTGCTCCTGTCTTCAGGAGAAGGTGGTACCAGCCCTGTCCCACTGGAATTCCTGGTTGTGGGTTGGGTTTTCCAGTGCTGTGGAGCCACAAGGAGGGATGTTACTGCTCCAGGAGATGCAGCAATAGACTCTGAGCCGCGGGATGCCCAAACCGTGAAGGAAAAAAATCCTGTGCCCTATCACAGCCGGTAAATCAATAATTCCACCTCATTTGAGTGGTAGCTGTAGCTGCAGTCATCCTCATCTGCAGGTAGGATCTGACCCGCCGTCTTTCATGTAATGCATGAAAACCTGACTAAAGAGCTTCCACTGTTGCAGGTTGAGTCCTCACAGTTTCTCCTGGTAGAGATGTTCCTCCTGATGCCTTTCGTGGATTGAAAGGAGGCTGTGTCCACGGTCTGTTGGTTCAGCTTCACCAGCAGGATAAGATGCAGTTGTTCACACAGCCCTCTCTCCCCACGCAGCCCTATGGGTCTCACATACCAGCTGTATCCACCGGTCTGTCCACAGATGGGAGATGTGTTTACTGGGGTCTTGAAGACCCCTCGGTTCTCAAGGCATTGGGGAAATTATGATGGTGTGGGACACCTGCCTGCTCCTGGCAGACTGACTGGGCACCAGTTCTGCAACCCATTGGTTTCATTGTCTTGCCTGGTCACAGATGGTGGGATTTCCATCCATTCCCTGGGATGCATTTTTTTGTCAGGCACAGACACACTGTGACTTGCCCAGACTCATGCAGGGCAGTAGTGTTCCTACACAGTCCTCTGCTCATGCATGTGGGAGAGCAATGCCCCCCCAATCTCCTTGTGTGGCAGGTCTCTGATGTCCCTGGAGCACCTCGGGGTGGAAGTACCCATTTCTTTGTTCCCTTGCTTCCCAGTGATTGCTCTGTAATGCAGTTTCCAGGGCCATTATTTCTTGGCTGCTGATACCAGTCCGGGCACTCAGCTTGGGGAGTTAATGGTGTAATCGGAGCCGTAGTGTGAGGCCATGAGGGAGACAAGCTCCATCAATCCTTTTCCATGTACACAAGCCCTTGATTAAAGGTTACAGGGTTAACTCGCTCTTGCTCACCATGCCGAGGCAGGGAGAGTGGAAGGTGGAAGGAAGAGAACCAGCTAAAAGCCCTGTTTTGAGATGAATGCTGGGCTGTAGGCACTCAGGCCTGACACACAGCTGTTCTCCACCATCCCACTCACCCTCCAAACCCTCTCCACCTCATGAGAGCTGTTTGTGCCTCTCCATGCTAGGAGGAAAGGAGCTTTGTGAGAAGTCAGGGCAACAGAGGAAGGAGAGGCTAACTTTTTCCCTCTCCTTGCTTCTCCTCTCCCCCTGCACAGCAGCTTTTGGTCTGTCAGTTTATCCCCCCTGCACAGGGTCCCTGCCAGCCATTCCACACTGGATTACGTACCCCTGGGAGAGGAGCTTCGCTAGTCCCAGAGTGGGTTGGAGGAAAGGCAGATGTGTCCAGTTCAGGCGGGGACACAACTGGCATCACCCTTTACAGGACAGGGAGAGGATAAGTCAGAGCAGCCCCAAGGCTGTTGTAGGTGATGCCGAGCACTGGATTCACACTGACTGGTCCCAAGCTTCAGACCTCTCAACTTCCTTCTCCTTGTGAGCGGTAGCAAAGCCTGGGCCAGTGGTCTAGGCTCAGCATGTGCCCTGCAGAGCCTCGACTCTGCTTCAGCCTAGGGGACACTGGCACCAATAATCCCAGAGATGCAAAACCCAGCTCCAATCTCATGTGACATCAGGTGCCAAACAAGGCTTACCCTGCACAGATAGGCACTGATTTGCCTTCACTTAAACTTGATTGATAGCTGTCTCATGCAGCAGTCAGCAGGGAGATCTATCATACCCATCCAAGGCCACAGGTTCTGCTGCCAGAGGATTTGATTTAAGATGGGCATGCTCAGCCAACGCATTGTAGTGCTACGGCCTATGGGATCAGCCAGCTCCCGGCTTGCTGCTGGCAGTGAGCATCTTCACATCAACCTGGCCCTGGCCCACCTCAGCTGGAGATGAGCAGCATGTTTTCCTGATGCTCTTTCTCTGGGCAAACAGGGATTGCTTTTAGCCTGGCAAACATGATGTATCGGCCTGCGGGGAGCATGCGTCCCTGCGAGCCTCTGCCAAGGCAGAGTAGAGAAGAAGAAAACGGAGCAGCAGTGTCCCAGGGCAGAAAAATGCTCTCTTTCCCTTCTGAGGGATTGTCCTTCCTCTAGACAGGCTTGTGTAGACGTATCTGCAGATATGAATTTATTTGGTAGCAAAATGTTGTGTTAAGATTAGAGAGGATTTAAATGTTCTCCAGTTCAGGTCAAGGACTCATTGGCCCAGGGGCCTGGAGGCAATTTGAAGAGAAGTGTGCTGAGGCCACAAAACACCATTCCAGTGCTCAGCTTGGGTGCTGCTTTGTTCAGAGACAGAGCCATGGTTTGATGCCACTGGCCCACACTGGCCTGGTGGAGAACACTGCAGGGAGCTAACTGTTGCTGAAAGAAGAGCTCTCCTCATCACTTATCTCATTTTTGTGCTTCCTACTATCCTTGTTTTTCTTTGTTTACTTAAGCAGCTTCAACAACCAGCATTGTTAACACTTGGTGTTTGGGGTTTGTTTTTTTTTTTTTCTTTTTTCCTTCTGGCCCAGAATATTTCAAACTTTATTGTTTTTCTGGAAATAGCTGTTTATTTTCCTCTGCTGTTGTTTTCTGCTTTCATCTCTTCTATTCAAGTCAGTAGTGCCACTTCTTATGAATCTCTTTTCTCCTGAGGCCTTCCTGATATTTTATCCCCTTTTCCATACTTTCTCCTGTCAGCTCAGTAGTTCTTCAGACTTTTTTTCCTCATTTCCAGCCCTTTAAATTTATTTTTCATTACATCCTCTCTGAAACCCTTCCATACGTCACTGCACAGCTTCTGCAAAGCAGCCCTCCATCCTGGGGAAGGGCAAGGAGCGTATGTTGGAGGGCAGAGCCTATATCAGCGGCCTCTGCCGTGCCTTTCCCACTTCATGCAGGTACCCTGCACAAGGTGCCTCAGTGACCTGCAGCCTCCATCAGACCCAGGGGCCTGCAGGTTTTCCAGGGGGCAAACCCATAAAAAGGTTTGTAGCTGGAGCTTGGGCCGAAAATGCTCCTGTGAAATCTACAGAGCATCCAGGGTGTTTGTGTGTTGCTGCATCCCATCCTGTCACTGTCAGTGTGCTGCAGATGGTGTCTCCTGATACCCGTGGTGAGGCCTCACAGGAGTATGTAGAATCCCGTATGCTTTGAATGATGCTGTCAAGCCCCTGTGTTCAGACTTACTGTCTCTGTAGCTGTGGAGCCTGGTTCTGAGGATAATCCTGATACCATCCTCCATGGGCCTTTCATATATATAACCCTGGTGTGTCTGAGGGTGAAGGCTGAACTGGGGGAACTGTAAGTCTTTCAGTGGCTGTACTGGTGCATCTGGGTCATTGCTGCAGGTGGAGCTCTCCTAGTTGCATGGGAACATGCTTGCAGCTCTGTTCCCACAGTGCCTTGCACATCCCAGTATAACATTTTACGTAGGCTGCTCTGGGCTTCTTTCTCCCTTTGTCCCTCTCCCACAGCCTTGGGGCGCTGCTTCTCTGGCCTGGCCTCTGTGGCCATCACACTCCCCAGGGCTCCTGCTGTCTCTTAACCCAGCCCCAACCTAACAGCAGTGGTGGTGGCTCCTGCAGCTTTCAGGAGCATTTGGACCTCAGGAAGAGGTGCTGCCTGACATTTTCCACACCTTTGTCTTGGCACAGGCATGAGAGAGTGCACAGGGGAGGATCCCCCAGCCCCATGAGGGTAGCTCAGCCAGCAGCAGGCACAATGGAAGGATGGAGTCACCCGTCAGCCCACATGGGTTCTCAGGGAGGATTTGATCCATGTCTCCCTGGATCATAAGTCTCTGGGTGGTGGAGCCACCCTCTTGAGCTCTTTTAAGTGTTTGCTTTTCCTTTTTTTTCCCCTCCTCTGATTTTTATTTGTGAATCTCGTTTCAGCGATTAACCTCAGGGCCTAAGAAAGATGCTCTCACTTCATTAAGAGATAATGGAAGCTGTCAGAGATTTGAAGGATTGCACTCATGATGGGAGCAGGAGGGGGAAGAAATATATTTGCAGCAAAGTTACATTTTCATGTAAATTGTTTAAAGATTTAAATGGTTTCTATTAGGAGGGGTCACTGGGGCTGTGCAGAGGGCTAAATTAGTCCTTCTGTGCAGAAGCATAATATTGTCTAGAAATGAAAAGGAATAAAGAAAGCTGTTAATTTTTTTCCCTCTCTCTCATTTCATTGCTCCCTCTGCGTCTCCAGGAGCCTTTGCTCTGCCTTTCTTCGATTCTCAGGTCTTTCTTCTGCTCCATTTTCATCCGCAGACTGTATGTGGCCAGTGGGGTTTGGCTTGGCCCTGCCTAGCACTGACTCATGGCCACACCAGCTCAGGTGTCAGTGTAGCGATCACCTCCACTGCAAATGCAAATCTACTGGTTTGGGTTTTGAGGCAGACAGAGCCCCCACCAGGAGGGAGAGACCTGAGAGATCAGTTAATTTGTTAATGACTATCCCAAGTGGGTTGTTGGTTTGCCTGCTGACATGTTAGGTGGAGTCATTTCTCTGTTTTTCTGCTCCAGGCTGGTTGGTAATTCATCCACAAACACATCTTCATATAAATAATCACAAGATAGTAATTTGCACCGATATTCACAGATGATCATATTTTTGCACACACCATCGTTTGTCTATATGTGATGACACCTGTGGGGAATAGGTCTTCCCGCTGCATACGGATCCCAGCCTTGCTCAGGATTCAGACTGCTTACAAAGGGATCCAACTGAGTAGGGAGAAGGTGATTTGTCTTCCCAGGAGGGCACTGGCTTCTTGTGTATCCTGATGAACCCCCCGCAGATATTCACTCTTAGACATCTGTCTCACCTTTTCAGGATCACTTAGGGGCAAACCTGCAGTCCCTCGTGTAGGTACAGGCCAGCAGAGATTTGCACAAGTGCTCCCATACTGTGTTCATCCTTGAAACTTTGTGGCTTTCTGCAGAAGTGCAGGGATCGTGTCCACACTGGTGCGTTGTTGAAGTGGTTAATCTGTGCTGCAAAGAGCAGTCCTGTTCCGCGCACCAGTACCTTGCTGGCATTCACATCAGTGAATGAAAAAGGCTAGAGGAGTAAAACAGCTTTAGAGCAGTCAGTGGTTTTCATTTCCAGGGCGCGGGACAGACATTCCTGGTGGAGGGCAGGAGCAGAGCACAAGGTGCAGGCACCAAGGTGGGGAAAGGTGTGTGCACATGTCCTGCATTGGTCCTTGGTAGGATGTCCTGATTTCCCTGGTGTGCCATAAAGCCTCCTAAACACTAAAGCTTGTTTTATTCAGCCCCCTGGCTTGTCCCTCACCTGCAGAACAGCAGAGATTAAATTAATCTTTCAGCTCCAAGGCTCAACTCCAATTATTGGAATTGAGGCATTGATTGCTCTTCACACACACGCACAAGGCAGCTGTGGAGACCTTAGGGGTGGGAGGTTTTTGGAGAATAGCAGGAGATACAGGCTTTTACATGCTGATGACTGGGAAGGGAGGAAAAGCAAAGGAAAACAGGAAGAAAGTTACAAATGCTGAGCAAATTCCAAGTCAGTTGGCAGAGCACATAGGGAGACATGCACCCAAACACATGCATCAACATGACAGCATTACCAAAAATAACAGATCTTGCAACTGCAGGAGATGGAGAGAAATTGTGTGCTGATTAGGATCTCATGGTTATCAAGCTGAAATTCCCCTCAGTGAGAGATAGCAGCTCCGTCCTCCCCTTCCTAAACAGATCTAGCTTCGTGCCCTCTTTTCTAGTGCCAACCTCAAATAGCTCTTCATCCTGTCCCTGTGGAATGGTCCTCTCTCAACCTTTTGTCCAGGCTGCATCACCTCCATTTGGTGTCGACCTGTGCCAGGCTGAATGAGCCAAACCTTTGCGAGTTCCTCAAGGAAGGATCTTCATCCCACCCATTTGTCCCACTCGTCCTGGTTTTGATTTATCTCTGCTGAACATGGTTGATTTGAGTCCTAACAGGAACCAAACAAGACCTCCTCAGGGCTTTGTGCAATGACAGAAGCAGTCTCCTTTCCATAAAGGGAATATCTCCCCTGACGCCTTTGACTGTCATACGTGTGTTTTTTCAGAACCACGTGCATCGGAGATCTGTCATTATCCTATGATTGGCAAGTTCATCTCTGCCTTTCTCTCCCTTACTCATTTCCAATAGATGAGCTCTCAGCTTAGAGGAGAAGCTCCTTTTAAAGGAGATTTTGTGCAATTGTTGTTCCTCAAGGTCACCTGATTTCTCCCATAGGAGAAATAGATTCCTTTCAGCTTTGGGGAATCAGCAATCTTCCTAAATCCAATACGTCTTTCTGTGCCAGATCCATCAATGGAGATGCCAAGGAGACAAGTCCCTTGGCCACTTGTAGTCATTGAATCTGTCTCCTGCACTGCAGAGCCAGGGCAGATGTCTGTGTGGATAGATGTACCAGGATTTGCATGCCTAAAGGAATTAGTCCCCTTTTCAAAGAAGGGTTTCAGTTAGTGTTGGGCCCTCATGGGTCAGCTCAAAGTCTGCCAGAGAAACCTCATTTTCATCACAGGAGCAGCAACAATGAGTGCCTGCCTGCCAAGGGCAGCACCTTGTAGAGGTGGGTTTTGCTCCTGGACTGCTCAATGGAAGGAATTTTGGCTGTTGATATAGACTTGTATGTCATTTCTGGCTTGTTACTGGGATCCTGTTTGCAGAGTGTGGCCTTGGGCGTGGATTGTGGCCATTGGGTGGTCTGTTTGCACAGCCAGCGTGGCATGACCTCTCCTCCACAAAAGCGCATTATGTACGACCCTGCTCACCTTCAAAATTGGCTGGAGGTGAAAGCGTACGATTAGGTCAGGATAAAGGCTCTTTAGCTGTCACAATTGCTCTTGCCCCATTTCCTTAAGCATAGGTGCTGTGTTTGGTAAACTCCAGATATGGTTCCACTCCCTGTTTGTTACATGCAGTAAAATTCTTTGTTGCCATATTGGTAATTTCATATGCTAATTCATTGCTAATAGCCTCGCTACTGACCTGTTTTAATATCTCCTTCTGTTTAATTTAAATGGCATTGACTTTCGATCACTGGGCTTATGTTTATTTTCTAGGTCAACCTCTTCTGTAATGTCTTCACAGTCACTGAAATACTACTAAAATAGCCTTGTGTCTTCCTGGATCAGTAACCATTTGGAGACAAAGTCTGTTTATTATCGTGCTCAGGAATAAGTGGTGCCTGCAATAAGCAACATTTGCTCTGCAATCTGTGCCTCAAAAATTAAAGCCTCCATGATGACTCAATCCCAGCCTGACTGGGGAGATCTAAACTCAGACTCCAGTACGACCTACAAATTCTTGCAGTGTCCTTCTCCCAGACAACTTTTATTTCAGGCAGCCTTGCCCACCCTTATCCTTTGGTCTATCCTTGCTGTCTGATTCCACTCCCTGTGCTGCTAAGGGAGGTATGGTTGTGACGTGATTCTCTCCTGTCTCTGGTCCCTATATTTGTTACAGCACTCTTCTGAGATCTGTCAGTGATAACCTCATGCAACACCCAAACTGCACCAGGGGAACATACTTCCTGGGGATTATTCTCCTCCCTTTACCAGCTCAGCATCCTCAAACTTTTCGTTTGGCATCAGCGTTTTGGTCGGCCTATGCCCACCACTTGGTGTGAGTGGCTGGCTGCAAGAGCAACCTCTGGCCATCGTTCAAGCCTCTCTTCTTTGAAAACCTTGCAAGTTGGTGCTGGCATCACCAATAAATTCCTGTGGGATTCAGCCACTGCCCAAGGTAAAGGACCATCAACAGCTTCTAACTGAAATCCATAAGATCTCCCTGCCTCTTTGACAGACAGCACAGTTTTCTGTTCTTTAGGTGGTAGCTCATCATTTCTCCGTAACAAGCCCCCGCACACAGATACCTGCCTATTTCCAAGGTTGTGCCAGTCTTTTTTTCCCCCCATCTGTTTTTCATCCTGTTTTCTGATTACCCTGTGTTCCCTGAATTCCTCTGAGTATCATCCTACCCCTCCTTAGGCTTCAAATGATTGTGTTCTCCATGGTCTCTTCCTCCTTTCTGCTTGGACTGGTTTCACATACCCATTGAGGAGGTCCCTGTTTGTCTAGGACCTTCCAAATATAAACAGTTTCTTTCAGAAACACATCTAAGAGTAATACTTGTGCCTGAACTCCTGAATCTCATTACATTTATTGGCTTTTTCTTTGTGGGACATTTCTTCTAATTGTCTTCGTTTTCCCAGTCTCTAAACTTTAGCAGGGAGCATCTCACATTCCCTCCTCAACACTCACGCATGAGATTTCTTGTTTGCTCTCTCCTCTCTGTCACGTGTTTTGTTTTCCCACAGTGTTTATTTCTTGCTCTGCCATAGTCTGCACTCAGCACTTTGTTTAGCAGCAGCTAGAGAGGTTTCTTGGTTGAGGGGCTTTGGGTGTCAGTACAGGAAATGCTGCTGGGCTTCAGGACATGGAGCAGGAAGTTCCTTTTTATTTCCAGCATGCTGGAGTGACTGAGTGAAAGAAATGGAGCCGGATGGCTGTCCTTGTACAAACTGCCAGTCTCTAGGACTGCCAGTCTGCCATGGCACCTGGACCAGAAGGGGTATCCTGGGTAGACAGTATTGTACCTCTCCTTCCTCCCATTTACAAACCCTCAACTGCCAGTGAACCTGAGCTCACACTGTGTCTTCAGTGACCTGGTAACATAAGGACACCAATATTTGTGTATTTTTATTCAGAAGCTATCTCAGAGTCCATTCATGCTTTGTTACAAGGGGAGCACTCCAATGCCTGCCTCATCCTCCAGCCTTTCTCGTCTACCCTTTGTGCTTTGGTGTCAGGCAGCTCTGTCAGCTCTTGGCTTGAGATTTGAAGATGTACATCTGCCAGAGCCATGTCTGGCATGACCTTCCCACACAGCTGCAGAAACACCAGCAGCCTTTTCTCCAGGCTCTTGCCTTGATTCTCCAGGTCCATGGGGAAGATAAAAAAGATGGCGAGGTAGTCGGGAAGTGGGGGGCAGGAGTCTGAAGGTGTGCTGTGTTTTCATTTCACCTTGGGGTGGCAGGAGCCAGATCCCTTGTAGGCCTTGGGAGTGCCTGGAGCATCCAGGGTGTGAGACGGATGCAGCCATTGAGGAAGATGTATTTGATGTTGCGGGATGTGTGAGGGAGCTTGCGCTCAGAGGAGGGGACGAGGCTCCTAGCTGCACACTGGGAAGCTGGTGTCGACGTCGTTGCAGGCCTTGTCTAATTAGGAAGAATTTCTTCACTGTGAGAGTGATGAGACACTGGAACAGGTTGCCAAGGGAAGCTGTGGATGCTCCATCCCTGGTGGTGTTTAAGGCCAGGTTGGATGGGGCCTTGGGCAGCCTGATCTAGTGGTATGTAACTGCCCATGGCAGAGTTGTTGGAACTAGATAATCTTTAAGGTCCCTTCCAATCCTAACTATTCTAATTCTAATTCTCTTCCACTACCTTCTCCAAACAGTCCATCTTTGACTAAATTTATGTCAAGAACAGTAACACAGCTATGGCATGGACTTTCATGTCAAGATCAGAAGTATATTTGCACCAAAATTAAGACTTTGTGGTTTGTTGTAAAGAAGAGACCTGAATCTCAATCTCCACTTCAGGGCTGACTGCAGTCACCACCAGCCTGGCTGTGGGAGGGTGTGATCAGAGACAGACAAGTTGTCTCTACCATTCTTGGAGCTACTGTTCATTGCAGGAGTGAATAACCACTGCGTTGATTTAGGATCTGAAACTGCATCTTGGTGGGAAGGCTGACCCTCTGCACTCTTGAGAAGCCTTCTGTGTTCTTCCATCATGACCCACTGAATATTTAAGCTCTCTCCCAGGTTTTGTATAGTGCTGTGTGAAATACAACTTCACTGGGGGGGAAAGAAACCTGAACTGATGTGGCCTGCTCTGTGCTTTGATACCTGGCAAAAACCAACAGAGTTGACAGAGGGAGAAAGCAACCAACCCAGTTCATGGATAATTCATCTCATGCATAACTCACACCCACACATTTCATGGATAATTTAGGATAAGGGCTTACAGGATCAGGATCTCACATGGAAGTGAAGGGTCTCTCATGAACAAAGCTGGTGGGAAACTCTAGCAGGGGGGCAGAGGGTTTCTGAAAGTGGCAATGTGCTGATGTCTGGGAGAGCAGAAAGTGACACGGTTCCTTAAACGCTGTTGTCTCCCAGCCCAGCCAAACTCAAAACAAGTTCAGCCCAGTCTCATTGCTCTGAGAATGGCCAAAAACAGATTAAAGGAGGTTTGAGTATCCCAGCTCCACTGAAGTGTGTGGGAGCAGGAGGTCCAATATCCTGGGGCTTGTCCAGAAATCCAGAAAAATCACTTCCCTCCACTGTCCACATGCCCAGTTGTAGCAGAGAGGTGATGCTGCTGAAGGGACCTTCTACTACCCCAGAGCTGTGCACAGACCAGCACCTGCCACTAAAACGTGGTTTAACTGCAGCTGGTGGAGACCAACCTGAGGCCCTGTCGGCCCTGTCCATACCAGGAGTATTGTCTGGTTTCCATCCTTTTTGCTGCAGCACTGGTTGGTAGCTCTAGTATGAGCAGATTGTAATTAAACATTTTTGTCCTTATTCATCATTACTACTTTTTCTTGTTTCTGCTTTTCCAAGCACAAACCAGAATGGGTTGGTTGATATTTTTCTCATGTGTGAGAGTGACAGAATTCTGTTTAGTGAAAGAAGAAATCTCTGCTGTCGCTTAGACCCAGGCCATGCTGTGGTAACATGTTTAAGCTACCAGCGAGGAAGGCAGATAGTGCCCAACTGGAGTCCAGCTTCTTGGATTTGTAGGAGGCCGGATCTTAAAGCTCAACTCGAAGGCATCAAACATTTAAACAGACCAGTCGAAGGCTGAATTATTAAAAACACCCTATGTGAAATACTTCTCTGCAAGAAGATGAGCACTCTCCTTCCCTGGTTCATTGTCTCTGAGGGGTGTCAGAAATGCTAAGACTCATTCTGCCTTTCCCATCCCCCTTGAGATACTCGGAACAACTGAAACACTCCCAGCTGCCAAGAAACATTGAATATTTATGAATCCCCATAATCACAGAGACAGGGACCACTCCAGCCAGCCTGGTTTGGCATGCTTTTGGCCTTACCTCCTTCCATGGATCAGAACCATAAACCCAGAAGGTTTATTCACCATGCTGGAGCCAGTCAACACTTTGCAGTTCAGGAGGCTAACCCTAGCAGTGGCTTCTGGGACAGAGGTACTTCATACCTGCTCCTGCATCTCCTTTTAGGGTAAGAAATGCAACTGAAATACCTTGAGAGGTGCCTCCACAGCTTCAACCTTGCAAGCAGAGAAGCAGCAAACTGCAGAGAAAGTCTCCTGATTCCTTACCATTTTCTCACCGTTGCCGTCCCGTGATTGCACTGCATAGGATGTTTGTTTCCACTTCCAAAGGAAATTCAAGCCAAATACAGCCATGGAAGTGAAACAAGCAGTGATTTTTTTTCTTACTCATTCTTCTGTATTTTCCCTTTCCCCAGCAAACAGCCACAGAGGAAACAGGGAGAATTAATCATGAGAAAAGAGGTTGTTGTTTGGTCAAAATGAAATCCAACTGAGAAGAGCAATGTTTTCTCTTCTGTCTTCTGGTTTGTGTTCCAGCATGCAGAGAAATAATTTTTTTTTTAAATCTCCATAAGCATTTAGTATAAAAGAAAAAGTCCTTGGATTTTCAGGTTTGGGGATTTTTTTTTTTTTTTTCATTTTTAGTTAAACATGCGTTTCCTTCTTTCAATCCACTCTATCACGCAATGCATTCAGAGGCTCTGATTGGAGGAAGCTTCTGAAAGTGTGTGTCTTTGACTGGTGCAGGCACCTGTGAGGACTCTTTGTGGGTGCTTGCAGCCTCACAGATAAGAGATTTGCCAAGGTGAAAGGCAAGGTATTTCCAGTTGAGTTCACTGAGAAAACATCTGCCTTTTAAACAGATGTCTAGGTAGAAAACATAAGGCTTGCGCTGTGGTGGAAGGGCTGACAGAGCACTTCTGTCTGACCCATTGACCAGTTCTTTTGAGTGAGAGAGTAGCATGGGCTTTCACTGGATCTGGGAGTCTGTGCAGAAGGCACAGGGACAGCACGGTGCGTGAATTATTCCCAGTGCTCACCAGCAAGGGACTACGATCTCTTAAACCCAAACTGTAAGAGAAGCTGCAGTGAGAGTGGTTCTGATCATGTAGCAACTTGGATAACTCTCAACAAGGAATCTGTGTGCAGGAAGCTGAGATGGGTTGACGATAGCTGACTTGCAGCAGTCAGCTGCCTCACTGCTCTCCTGAGGCCATCTGGTTTTCTGGTGACTTCCCTGCACTCTGCATTGGCCTCCCTTGACCCAGCAGGGGTGGGAAAGCTGCTCAATGTTTATTAAAAAATCTAATGTTTTGGACGACTCACCGAAATCCTGGGTGCTTTTCTGTTTGGTCCTGCCTTGTGAATAACGTCTTCAAAACACTTTTGCAAGGGGCTGGCTGCCATCCTCCCTGGCCTTGGGAGGATTCTGGAGAGGGGTGTGCGTTGCCATGGTGATGTCCTGTTGTCAAACTGGGTGGAATTCTGGGTGCCAGCTCACAAGGGACAGAGCTCTGACCTCATGTGGCACCACAGCAAAAGCAGGGCACCTTCATCTCAGTTTTGATGCTGTCTGTTGCCAGGACAGGAAGGATTTGAGGCCTGTTTCTATCGCGTGACTTCCCTCCACCTGACTGGAGGTGCCACTGTTCTCCGATTGAGATGTGGTATCTCTGGGTCCCTTGGAGAGCTTGTGTCTTACCCGATATTGGAGGACCCCTGTGATGTGGTCGCAGGAGGGATGTAGCTCACATGAAAACTGTGATGGAACTGTTAACACAGCCCTGTTTCCTCCAACACAAGGCCAGCAATCACCCGCAGGGACACCTATGTTCTGGGGATGCATCTGCTCCCATGTGGCTGTGCTTGCACATGGAGGATTGAGGATTTTGGGGAACTCTGGATATTTAATTTCCTCTGAACAGACTTTGCCTATCCCATTTATAGCTCCCTAGTGAGCAAAGGTCTCTATGATGCTGCTACTCAGCCAAGTGGAAAAAAAAAATTCAGTGCCTCATATCGTATCAGAGCTACGTAACTCCCTGTGCCGAAGGTAGAGCAGAGACTGGTGCACTTCTGCAGGGCTCAGGATTCTTGTCCTAAAACATTCTTTGCAGCTGTTGAACAGCTTGCTGCATTAAAACTCATGAATGAATTGAAGCCATTCTTGTAAAGAAATAGGTTGCAGGATTTTTAGCACTCTGGGAATTGGGAGCAACATTGCTTTGTAAATTAGATCTATTAAATACTTAGTAATATCAAAGTTTCATGTGTACTTTCCTTCAAGGAAGCCTGAGGTGGCTCTGTTCATCAGGCAGTTTTCCCTTACCCTGACCTGGCCTTTTGGAATCATAGAATCACTAGGTTGGAAAGGATCCACTGGATCATTGAGTGCAACCATTTCCATTCCCAGACTCACCTCGTCTGATCCCAAGTTAATTCCTAGTGAGATTTTCTACTTCCCCGAGGTTTTCTGCTGATGTATACAAAAAGACGGACCAGAAAAGAGCCTTTAATCCAGGTGTTTCTCAGCTTTGAAGAAGTTTCTGTGACACCAAGCATTGCCAATCACATCTTCCTCCAACAGGTTTGAATGGAATAGTTCTGGTCCTTGGGAACCGTGAGCCTGGGCCTGAGGGAGATGGTTGATTCCAGTAGGGAGTGATCCTCACTGCTGCGTGTATTTTATTGGAGTTGTGTCTGAGGTGGTCCTACTGCGTTCTGGCTCAGTTCAACGCCTGGTGGGCAATGCCTGCAGAGCTCCGTCTGTGGCTGACAGGCCATGGGGTACCCAAACAAACAGCGTGAAATGATGACTTTGTCTCAGCACATCTTTGTCGTAAATGAGACCATGGCCTCTGAATATGAGTGCTGCTACTGGTGCCAGTGGTGTTTGGTGGCATTATCAGTTCATTCCAGGGCTCCCCAAGGCTGCTTTAGCTGCAGATCTCACGCAGTACAGCACACAAATCACCCTGCCCTCTGTGAAACAGAACTACTGTGGGATGGAGCTTTAGGAAATATTTAGCAGTGCACAACGGATTTGTGAAGAAGGCAGCCCAGGTACTGGACTGCTGGAAATTCAGTTTCAAGATCTCTCCAACTGGAGATGTGCTGGTGGAGAGAGAAGCCCTCCTGCCTGGAGCTTACCTGACACAGGCTGAGTGTGGGGAGCCCACACACCGAACTCACCCAACCCCCCTCAGCTGACAAATAGAGCCCTCCTCTTGCAGCTGCATAATTTCATAAGGTGCTTTTGTTCCTCTGCATGTGTTTGTCTTGTTTATTCCTGCCATGCATTGATACAGCAGGTCATACGTTTGGAGAAGGCTGCCAAAGATAATACACATCCTGTCATAGTAACAAGATCATCAGAAAGAAAACTAAGGAGATAATAAACTGGCAGGAAAGCTGAAGAGTGAGAAACAGAAGAAGAACAGAGGAGAACTGACAATGTTATCTTTCTTTAACGCTCCTCTGAGTCACCATTAGTTAAGATACTCATCTGCTAGCTCCCAGCCCTGTCACGTTTGAGAGCCAAGGGGTAATGGTTTTTCCCGTCGCCAAACAAGATGCTATGGCCCAAAGGGAAAGGAAGCTTTTATGAATGATGGATGCATATTGTTGCAGCTCACTTTGGAGGTTGGAGGGAGGCAATTTACCTTTTCATGGCATCATGGCACACGGGCATTCTTCTGGGTATGAATGGTTCTGCGGTGGCTAGTCCACAGATGCCATAAGGGAAGGAGGGTAAGGATAAAGAGGACAACAACACCCAGGAGATAAACCACCAGACTGTTCCTGTTGCTGGAAACCAGATGCTGCATGGATGAGACAGGGGGCTGGGAGCAGCCTGGGTCACCTCCCCTTTGGAGAGAGGTTGTCACATGCTGGGGAAGAGCCCCAAATCAGCTGCTGCATTACCCAAGGAGAGTGAGTGCAGGTCCGTCATAGGGTGACCACAGACATCCAGAAGTGATGCTGTGACAGCTGAGTGGGCAACCAAAATGTTTTCATGGAGCATCAAACCTGACCACCAGCCGCCCAGACCTGGACCAGGCAACATTTCTGAGTCATCATTTCTGTCATCCCGCTTCTCCTTCACTCCCAAAGACAGTTCTCTAAGCAAGGAGACCCAGCATCCATCTGTCCTGCTGCCCGATGAGGCTGCAGCACACCAGAGCACACGTGTACCCACTTGTGTCTGTGTGTTTGGGGAAGCACCTCTTCCCTCTACCTCTTGCTCTTCTCAGTTAGCCCCAGATCCAGGAGAGTAGCAAGAACATTTAAGTAATATAGGGGCTCAAAATAGTCAAGGCAGGCTGAGGGTCTGCAGAGAGAGAAGAGGCACCTGGCAGGGACAAGTGGTGATGAGGAAAGAAAAGAAAGGAAACACAACTGGCTGGAGGCTTCCCTTGAGTTGTGTCTAGGGAAGAGGAGAGGGCAAAAACTCTAGAGGGAGGGTTGGGGAGCCCGGGCTGGGTGACTGCTTTCCTTGGAAGGGGACAGCTCTGCAGAGCACGTTGGACAGACCTTGGAGTAGCATCTACCCCCAGAGCCCCCTCGGGATGCAGAGGCCTGCAAACTGGTGAGGCATGGGATTAAATAAATTAATGATCTGAGGAAGGCAAATAGAAACCATCACCTTGCTGGTAGAAAAAAAAAAAAAAACAAACAACAAAACACAAGAATTGAGAATTTATGGCAGAGGTCAAAGGCTCGTAGTCTGTTCCAGATCTAGGCTGGAATCTCCATTGGGTCTCTCATCCCCGAGTAGCAGCACATTCACTGCTAGCATGAAGGAGCAGGACAAAAATTATCGCAATCAAATAATTAGCCACATAGCAGCCCAGAGGGCTGCACAAACAGATAATGTGGCAAAACTTTTAAGCAGCAGATTTTAGCGTTGGCAGGGGTTTCCTGCTGAAGCCAAGAGTAACAGGGGAGGCTCTGGGGCACCAGGTAGGGAATTCTCCATACAGCTCTGTTGTCAGTGGCCCGTTTGGGCCACGGGTAGCTCCATTTGCACGCTTTGCCTGTTCTGTAATCTGCTCTGTGGGGCCGTCTTGGCACAAATCAATTCCAGCAGATGCTTGCTGGTGTCTTCTTAAAACCTCAAATAATGAAGGGTAGAACCCATGCTGGTCCTCAGAGCAGCCCATGCCAGAGGTGCTGTGAGCAGGTTTCCTTGTGCTAATTTGGGCAAATCCCTGGGGACCCACAGCACAGGGTTTGACATGAGATAATGGGGCTGCCATGCGGCCCTGCTTTCCAGAAGGGAAAAAGCGATGCAAGAGCAGAACCATCCCTCCCATGGAGAGGATTTTATTGATGCCAGGAGGGACCCCGTTGCTTGTCCTGGGCATGGGCCCAGCATGGTGCCAGGAAGCCCTCGTCTCCTGCTTGGACAATGGGGTTAATGGGGTCTGCCCACGCAGACAGTAATCTGCGACACAGCTACTGTCCTGGCCAGAACCCCCAGCCTGCTGCACGCGTGCTATCAAACATCTGCTCGGCTGTAATGGCTCTTCTTCACTGCCAACCAGGGCCATATTCTAGGCAGTGACCTCGGGCTGGAAGGCACCGGAGCCCATCACCAATCTGCCGGACCAGCTGTCGGCTGCGTTAGCGAGCCACTGCAGGCAGAGCGGGGCCAGCCAAAAGCTTCCTTCAACTACACACGAGGCTCAAACCGAGGCCTCTGTTCTGGGAGCAACGTGGGTGCAGGTGGCTGTAAATATCACCCGTGTGGGCCGACAGCTGCGGGGGTCTTTGGAAAAGGTGTTGGAGACCTTGATGCTCTTGTCTAGCAAAGCCTTTACTTTGTTTGTAGTGGAAAGAACCAAACATAAAACCTGCAGTGTCCTCTGCTTTTGTTTTATGTGTTTATTTTATTTTGTGCATTTATTTTCAAGGGGATTACCAATAAATTTAGTTTCAATACAGTTAATCCCATCTCTATTTACTGAGGGCAATTAGTTGGCATTTATATTAAATATACACGATAGAGAGTTGAATATACAGTTTATATAGTATAATTAGATATATATGCACATATAAATAGATGCATAACTCTGTCTGCAGTGTGTACTGGTGAGGAAGGACCAGGGTAATGTGCCGTGACAATATTTATCTCATACCATATTTATACCCTGATAGTGAGTGGAGCACGGCAGGGCTACAGGAGCGGTGCTGGGAGCAACCACAGGCAGCGTGGGTGCTGTATGGCAGACAGGCAGATGGGTGCCGTGCCGGGGCAGTTCTGAGGGGAGTAAGGGGGTCCAGGGAGCTGAGAAGGCAGCAGCAAGGGAAGACCGGGCAGAGTAGAGGACCCAGACCGAGGGAAGGAGCTGCCGACCCTGGGCAGAGGCTCAGGAACTGCCCTGAGGAACACCTCCCCACTTTGCTCACAGGATCTCTGTGCGTTCTGCTGTAGTGGATGCATTGCGGGTCCTGCATGTGAGCAGCATAGCTGCCACAGCATGGAGGGAAGCTTCTGCCCCAGGTTGGTGCAGGGCATCACATTGCTGCAGCATCAGCCCCGTGAGCAGGCAGGAGAGGCTGGTTTGCTTCGGAACCAGGACAGGGCTGCACAAGCCCCAGCCTGGGTCCAGGTGTGGGAGCAGATGCTGGAGGGAAAGCTCATCTCTGAAATGCAAAGGCTGCCAATCGCCTTTGGCTTTTTCTCCAGTGTTTTTTCCAGCGGTGAAACTCTCCTCGTTCCAGCTGGAGCCTCGCTGGCTGATGTGGAACTGGCTGGCTGTTTTCCCATTCCAACCTGGTAGCTATGCTTGGCTTGCAGAGTCCACAGCCTTCCCAGAGTGGAGAGAATGGGGGAGACCTGACATGCCATGGGTCTTACAGGACTTGATCCCTCTGGAAACACGGGACAGCAGCTGAAAGTGGCAACTTGGGAGATTTCCCTTTACTTCCCACCCCTCCTTTAAGGAGTCACGTGTGAACTGGAGTCCACTGCCATCTCTAAACCTCATTCTGCCAGGAGGAGAGAGGACTTTGGAGATGGTTGGAGACATGGAACAAGCTACCCAGGGAGGTGGTTGATTCACCTTCCCTGGAGGAGTTTCAGGCACAGGTGGACGAGGGGCTAAGGAGTGTAGTTTAATCTTTGATAGGAATGGTTGGACTCAATTATCCGGTGGGCCTTTTCCAACCTGGTTATTCTATGATTCTATAGATTTTCATACCCAGACAAGTCTGCAGAAAAAATCACACCCCCTGGCATTAAGGCTGGGTACAAGAGGTTTACCAGTGTGCCTCTTCCAGAAAGGCCATACGTTACCTGAATGTAGCAAAGCCTTGTGTTTTGCAAACTTGCAAAGCATGCAAGATTTGCTAAACATGCAAATTAGCAGTTTATCACTAACACTAATAAAGACAAACACTGTGGTTTCCTGCTCAACCGATCTAGCAGTCATTCCTGCTCCTCCTGGAACTGCACGGCTGAACGATGGGGGCTGATCATGTGCGTGCCTTCAACTCCATCATCTGAAACCCCTGCGAGAGCAAACAGCCTCCCTCTTTCTGCTTCCAAAAGCTGCGGACCATCCTCAGGCAAACCATCCCAGAGCTCAGTGCACAGCTGAGTCATCCCAAGGCTAAATCTTTGTTTGCTTTTTTTAAAAAAAATGAATTTACTTCTTTGTGTGCCTTCTGCCTGCTCCTGTTTGGCTGGCACCAGCCTGGTTTTTAATCACATGCAGCTTTCACTCTGGATTGCATAGACAGTGTTAAACTCCGGCCTGGAGCTGCAGCTATATGTGGTGTGACGCTGTGGTGCATTTGGACTCTCAGAGCCCTCAGTGTCCCTTCATACCTATGGGCTTCTTCAGCCTTGGTCCAAAAATAAAGGCCCAGCTGAATTCTTGAAGTGCGTTGCCTCTCGCCTCCCTTCAGCTCTGTCCTGCTCCTTCAGGGCAAAGTAAGCCAGACGACAGCATAATTAAACCTTCTCCTCACTTAAAGTACTGTTCAGGGAATTTGATTCCCAACCACTATTTATGCCTATTGATTTCTGCACTTCTTATTACCACAGTAAGTGACCTGTAACCAGAGCGGCAGCTGGTGGGTTTATCAATCTCTTTCAGATAATTAGTAACACAGGAAGCTGGAGAAGGGAATAAATGATGCAGTTGAGAAAAGTTTACTTACCACTCAAAGGGGGCTACTGGAACCAGCAAAGACACAACGCAGGCTGCATGTCATCGTGTCCAGCCTGCAGGAGCTGGCCTCAGGGGTGACTCCCAGCACCTGCTTATGATTTGGGCAGTAGAGGGGACAGTGTCCGTCCTGGGCTCTTGTCCCATCAGAAGCAGATGCAAAGTCCTGCCTTACAAATGCCTCCTTGTCTTGGGTGAGCCTACCCTCTGTTGAAAATCCCTCTGCACAGGAGCGCAGCCCAGGGGGACAGGGGTGGGGGAGTTGAGCAAACACGAGTATCTTTGTGATCGTCGATGGGGCCAAAACACAGTAACACCCTCTCAGGCAGAGCCCATGTGTTGTTCCCTGGAGACTAACCTAGGCTGCTGAGATGAGGGCTGGCTGGTTCTCTTGGAACCAGGGCCAGGGGAATAATTATCTTTTTGACCTCTTTCCTCCTGAAATGTAGGCTTCAGTTAACTCCTACCAGAGGAGCCAAACAGATTGTGTCCCCTGCTCAGGCCCTAGCGGATCGACCCGTGGAGCAGGACGGGATGCAGGGGTCTCCTGGGGTGAGCCGAGGGGCTGCCCATGAGTAGGTGCAGGGCTTGGTTGCATTGATCTCACGCTGCTTGTCATTACACTGCTGTAAGCAAACTTGGCAATTTGAAGATGATTAAATGAACCAGTCCTGCCAGAATAAACCCAGAGCTTTTATTAGCCAGGCAGGAGCAGCAGATTATCTGCAGGTACATTTGAAGTCCCTGTGATCCCTTTACCCTTCTGCACGGAGCACTCTCCCCACCCATTAGAGCTGGGGACAAAGAGATTTCAAGGGTACCAAAGGTGGCTGGAAATTGAGAGTTAAAAGTGAGAATTAAAGCCATGTCTCCTCAAGGTGGGGACAGGGTCTTACCCCTAAATAATCACTTTGCTGCTCCTAGCTGACCTTTTTCCCATGCAAATAGCTTTTCAGTGGAAGGCTAATTCATTCTCACAGCTAAAAATCATCATTGCTGTGAGAAAGTGTTCTGTGTGTGAATCCTTTTTGCAGCAAATAGCAGCATTAACAGATCCATTTTCTCCTAGCCATGCTATCAAAATCTCTTTAAGCTGCTTCCAGTGAGTACCACAGATGCACTAAAGCAAGCCTGAAAGTGGGTGGGAGATGTGATTGCAGCTAGACCTCCCACCTTAGCCTCCCAAACCAGCTCAACCTCGTGCCGAGCAGCATCCGTGCCTGATGACTGCTAGAGTCCATGCTCCCTCCTGAAGTGCCCTGGGACCACATACTAGAGTCAGCTCCGTTTCTTAGGAAATGTGCAGGAGATGCCTTCCTGCCTGCAGCGGGATATGCAGGAGAACTGCTGGAGAGCTGAGTGGTTTCCCTGTGCATTAAAGCTTTGTGTGCTCCTGCCCCAGCTGACTGGTTTCTGGACATTGTGGTTTGTCTGCTTTCAGTTGCCGCCTCCTGCTAACACTAGTGCCTTGCCCTCCATGCCCCCAGGCAAACTGGCCCTGGTTACTCTGTCTGTGTCCCCCAGCATTGTTGAAATCCTGGTGTAAGCCCTTATCACCTGGAGTTCTCCCAGAAGCTGAAGGAATAAATTAAATCCCTGAAATCATCAGGAGGATTGTTGCCAGAACTGAGAAAGAGCTATTGATCCTGTGCTTTCTCCATCAAGCAAAGCGTGGCTCGCTGCCACAGCTGGGTGCTGGCGCTGTAACACAGGCACATGGACTGCTCCCACTCAGGTGCGGGATTTGGAGCCGTGTTACAGACTGTTGTAAACTTCATTTGGGGCAAATTCCAGCAGCTTACTAGACTTCTTGAGCAGAGGGAACATATTCCCAGGGACTCGCTGGCCTTTGTGCAATGTCAAATGCTGGCTCAGATCTTGAGGATCAAAGAATCAAGGAATGGTTTGTGTTGGAAAGGACATGGCGTAGTAGAGGTTTCTTCTGGCTCTGGAAGAAGCATGGAGGTACAGCTCTGACAGTCAAGTTTTGAAGCAAGAAGAACAACAGATCTGAGCAGCATTTCGCTGCAAGCAGCCGCAGCGCTGTGAGTCCACAAAGCCCAGTGATGTGCTGAATGCAGCAGCTGGCTCTGAGCAAACACTATCCAAAGGTCATCAACAATGCTCTGTTATCAAAAGAGCCCACACGCCTTCCCCATGACAACCTGTTACATGCTCCAAAGGAAAACAATATTGCTCTTTTTTTGTTATTTACATTGAGACTGAATTGCCTCTCGCATCCATTGAAACTGCTGATGCCTCCTAAATCCCAATTGTGACTCTTCGGGGTGATGTGAGTCAGTCCCTCCACAGGCTAAACTGGTCATTTTTGTTGACGCTGTGGTGCTCTGCCAGCTGAGGAGAGCTGGCTGCATTTCTTTGGCCTTGCTCGGCAATGGTCCATATAAACCTCCTTGTGCTCCAGTTTTGTATCACAGTGATGCAAGCCTGGAGGAGCTTAACCTCATTTTGCCGTGGCTATGATTTTACTCATCCCCGTCTTTCCCCCTGCAAGCCTTAGGACCTGGCTCTTCTGCCTTGCTCCCTTCTGAAAGGCATCCAAATGACATGCAAGTGTTCCCAGGCTGGTCTTGTTAAGCACTCTGCTCACTCAATAGATGATTCAGTCTCTTAGATAAATGGCCCTGTCCCTTCCCTTCCTCTGAGGTGGTGGATGTATCTCTGCCCATCAAGGTCCCAGGGCAGCTATGCACCAGCCCCTCAGCAGGGAACGCATGAATCACCCTCTGCGACCAGGCACGCTGGCTGCTCGATGGCACTGTGCAAAGACCTGGGCAGTCCCGGGCTGCAGCAGGGACGGGGAGGGCTGGAACTCTGGAAATTCAGGATAACTCACAGTGACCACAAAAAAAAAAAAAAAAAAAAAAAAGCAGAACTGGAGCCAGAACTATGGCACAAAGATTTTGAAGGGAGTTTGACAGAGATGTCACTGTCACCAATAGCATCTGCTTGGCATGAAGAGCAACTCAGAGGTGGAGGAGAGGAGCTCAAGCACTGCACCAACCTGATACTGCTATGTGGGATGGTGCCCAGACCTGTACAGCACTGGATATGGCCCCTGGGGCCAAGGGGACATTTGATTGCCCCAGCCCCAGGGGTAGGCTGACTAGAGCACAACAAAGAAGGAAGTGAACTCAAAACCCAGGTCTTATTCACGCACCCTGTCAACTACCTTGGGCAAATGGCTTAAGCTCTCTTAGCAGCAGAACAGCATTAACATTGCTGTCCTACTTTGCAGTGATGTTTTGAAGACAAATTTGTGTTTCCCTGGGGAGAGAGACTAGTGGAAAACCTGTTCACCAACCAAGCAGGGTTGAGCCAGCTTATTTGTTAATGGCAGGCTATGGAGCTGGACTCCTGGGAGAACCTTGCTTTTTTCCCCCTCCTTTTTCCAGTAGAAGAAAAATCATCAAGATAAATTCATGGATATAAATCAAAAGATCTTTGGTGACCTGTGTGGCCTTTAAAGAAACTAAAAGGTAATAATGAGCATTGCAGTCTCACTCATCTCAGAAGATAAAAAAAAAAAAGAAAATTCAGGCCAATTTCTTTTTGCTCGACAGCAGATGAGAGCCTGACCCAGATCAGCAGAGCTCAGTTCCCTCTGCAGCTTTGATTGTCCCGAGGGAGGCTTCATCCTGGCTGCCAGACCCCTGACTCCAAGGCTGCAAACCAGTTGCCAAACGAGCAAATGAGCTGCCAGTTGCTCGCGCGCCCCAGTGGGCTGGTGGGGAGGATAGGGTGGAGGGCTTTGGGTTGGGTTTCTGACGGGGAGCACCACTCTTTGCTCTTCTGCCTTGGATGCCACTGAATCTCTGCTGGTCTGCCCATCAGGCTCACAATGAGAACTGCTGGGTTCTGAACACACAATCTGGCAATTTATTCAAGTGACTGAATAAAAGGAAAGGGAAGAAAAATACCCTGCCTCAAGTTGTGAGCACTGAGCCCTTGGGAATCACAGCGCGGGGCACAGAGAAATAGCAAATGTGTGCTGAGGAGAGGACAAGGTTTGTTCTGTTCCTCCTGCAGACATAATGCCCTTACGTTAATTAGAGTTAGAAGTAATTTCTGCCAAACCTTACAGTTCAGTATTATAAAAAAGTTCCTTTTGTCACTTTTCCCCCTTTTATTCTGCACCACTTTGAAATGGCAAGTTAGATGGAATAGGTTGAAGTAATGTGATCTGATTGAATAATGAATAAAGATTAATGAATTTTTGCTAACGTAAATGATAACATGGTAATTGCTTTAATAATATAAAACTATTTTCTGCTACAAACTGTGATTAATGATACCAACTGAGCACTTGAATCATGTGCCTTGTTTTTCCTAAGTTCAGTGATTAAATAACTAATAAAATAGTTTACTCCTGATTTTTCTATAGGCAGCGATCACTGGTTAATTGATTTGGACACAAGGCTTGAGCAAATCTACAGTTTTATATATCAGAACTCTTAGTCACTTCTTGGCTCCTCAGCAGCAAAATTAAAGGAGCAATAGCTTCTTTTCCACATCGTGAACTTGTTCATTAGTGGTATTCCCAGGATAGTGGGTTGTTGTGATCTGTGATCTGGGATCTGGTTTGAGGGTGAGGTGGAGAAAGACTGAGCCGTGTCACATCACAAAGCATGGAGGCCAAGGAAGGAAAGAAAGAAAAAGGGATTCCCGCTCCCTCATTTTGTGGGGCAGCAGTCCCCCTATGCAGATGGTTTATGCTCACAGGACCTTCTGGGACAAGGGGGCCTCACTGCCCCGCAGCCTGGTTGCACCCAGCTTTTGGCATCCATCTCAACACCTCTGAACTATTTGTCTCTTTGGCGACAGAGATAAATAAGCCGTGGCCGCCTCCCCTTTGCAGGACGTTAATGAAGCGTTTAATCATTTGGTGTTTCTTTTGATTGGGCTTCTCTTTATTTTAGTTTGCAGGAATCAGAGAAACACTTAAGCGTGGAGAAAGGCAGCTATTGAACGTCTGGATCTGTTATTTGCCCCCATGATGGTGAATTAATTGCCTTTTGATTAATGAGCCCTTCTGAGCTGGGACTGAGGGAAAGGAGGAGAGAGAAGGGGGAGAAAATCGGCTGCTCTGCTCTAACCTTGATGTTTTCTGGAATGTCAAGAAGGTGTTAAAGAGCCAAATGCCAATGCTGCCATGGGGTGGTGGTGATGGTTGGAAGGCAGAGAGGGAAATCATAGTTTTGGTGTGTGTCAGAGGAGAGAGAGAGAGAGAGAAACTCAAGCAGCAGTTTAATTTTATGAGTGCTTTCATGCCCCTTGAATGGAGAAGGGGAAAATGATTTAATTAAAAATATATTTACTTTTAATGCAACCATCAATATTTCCATCCGTGCCGATTGTTAAGAGGGTTTGTGTGTTTGCATGTTTAAACACTTCCAGGCTCTGCTTGTCACTTACTCCTCCATCAGGAGCCATTTGTGCACGCTCACCGGGATCCCCTGTGTGCTCACCCATGCTGCTGCGCACACTTATCCTGCCCCCAGTGTTTTTCAGCTTTGGGCTTGGGTAGTCCCTGGCAATTCCCCAAAAGAAGACTTTTAGCAGGCTCCTGCCTCCATATCCAGCTCTGACTGCTCTGGATTTCAGGCCCCATGTCCTTTGTCCTGTGATCAGTGTGTTTTGCTGTTGCACGACCTTGCTGGGTTCCTTGTGGAGGCACCCAGCGCAGCCCAGACTCTGGTCCCACAGCACTGGGGGGCTGGCTGGGGTGTCTGCAGCAGACGGAGGCTGTGGGGCCAGCTGGGTGCTCTGCCCTGCTGAGTGAAGGTGCTGCAGGAGCAGAGGCTGGGCAGGCAGGTAGGCATGAACATCCCCTAAAGATGGGAGCCGGGAGCTGCCCCTGTTGCAATTTCCTAGATAATGTAATCAATTGAAAATGGCAGGATTCAGGGATTTTGGCAACAACATGCGAAGAGTTGTACAGTAAAGCTCCAGCAGCCTTTCTGATTTGTATTCCTTCCTAGCGTCAAAAAGCTTCCCAGTTACCCATTTGCCTTTCTTGTTCCTAGTCTACACGGATGGATTTAAAGGATTTCTTCACAATAGCCTTTAAATCTCCTTGCCAGGTGCTGCTGAATGGTGGCATAGTTTGATGCAGCTCTGCTGTCTTGGGTCCTCCCCACACTGCTTTGCGGCTGACCACATGAGGACAGGGGCTTTGTGTGAAATACAGCTGGAGGAAGGTGTGTTTGGGAAACAAAGTTTTCCTTTTGAGTGAAACAAATCACCCTTGTCAGTCTGACCTTGAAGCTCAGCCACCATGCCCCTCGAAATGGCAGTGCTTACTGGGTTATCATCTTTCTTTCTCCGAAGAAGTCCTTGTCTCCCAAGACTGGCAGCATCATTCTTTATTTCTGAGGCTTGGACTGCATTGGTTTGGTTGATCTTATTGTGTTGTTTATTTATTGCTTTTTTAATATTTGCAAAGCCACCAGGATCAAGCCCTACTTTCCACAAGGCGGAGTAGGTTGGTCTGACAATTTTCAGCCCTTTCTTACCTTTTCAGAGGTTATCATAGTCAGAGATGAGGCTCTTGGTAGAGTTCACAGGGGTAACGATCCTCTTAGGTCTGAGCTAAGGCATGAGGTCCTGTAGGACCCATGCAGGTATTGCTGACGGGCTCCAAGCTCTCATCCTCTCCAGTGCCACAGAGCCAAAGCAGCAGCTCTGCTTCTCTTTACTGATGCAGCTCACAGCTTCATTTCCACTCTCATATTTCAAGTGGAAAATCTGGTGAAAACAAAAAATTAGCAGGACATTCTTAGTAGAGCAGCAACAAATAGTGCCATCTATTAGCAGCAGCTTTTTTTGCGCATGCACAGTTATTGCTCGGCATGTGTTTACAGCAGAGCTGCTAAAGGACAGAGCCATCACTGAGGTCTGAGAGACTGTGAATCTTCTTTGTGCTGGCAGGTTCCTGGTAGCAGCCCATCGCAGCACCACATCACTCCACGTCTCCCTGGAGGAGATGTCTGGGCTGGAGCCTGTTTTCTCCCATGAGGTGCAAAGGCAATTTGCTGATTTTTCTGAAAATGATGTTGAAATTATATTAATCCCTGTCTTCATATGAAGGATCAAAACTGCTGGAGAGGCAGTGTCAGGCACGGGATGGAAATCATGCTCTACAGAAAGAAGAGAGAGAATTGGAAACTTCCTGGAGGAAGTACCTGTGTGTTTAAACCAAACCCAGTGGCAGCCAGCATTGCCTTTGCTGGACCCAAACCATTGAACAAAAACAAAGACAGAGAGCCACAAAGGGCTTCTGTATTTCACTCCCGTGTCCAGAGAAGGCTCTTTCTGAGCCATTTCTAAGATAATGCTGTAGTCAACCCTTTGCCTTTTATTGCCACAGTCTGTTCCACTTCTCATCAAATACAGCCCTGGATCTTTTTCTGCCAAGCTGCTGCCCAGCCCATTGCAGCCCATCTGGTGTTTGTGTGAGCAACTTGCTGTTGAGCAGCAAGCTGGTCTTCCCTGAATTTCATCAGCTTTATAGGATATCTTAGGCCCTTTCTCCAATTTGCCATCACTGGGTCTCAAATCTGGTCTGAATTTGGTTTCACATCCACCAAACTCATTCTCCTCCCCCTCTTTCAAACAGGCAGGTGTTGCCTCTGCCCTTTTCCACTTTTTTGTATCATCATCTTCTCAAATATCATTGTGTTGGCTCTAAAATCATGTTTGCTGGTTCACGGTGCACCCAGAGATGGAACTGGCATGGTGCAAATGACTCAAAAACACCTGCCTTGGCTAAGCATGCTCAGAAGTGGTGTCCCTTCTGAGCCTGATATCTTACTCCTCAGTGTTAATCGTGTCAGACACCTACTCACAGCTGATCTGTTTAGTAAAGACTAAACCGAAAGAGGCTTTAGTCTTCTCGGCGTTGTCTGTCAATAGCTTTTCCTCTTCAGCCACTCTGACATTTTCAAATGGGACTTTACTTTTTGCAATTCAAAGTGACTTTTTCTGCTGTTTCAAAATGTAAATCAATTTCTTCTAAAAAATAGAAGCATTTTAAAAACAAGGCTGCAAAGGTTGAAAATAATGCTTTCAAATAGCTGAAGCAAAATGTTTCTTGCTACTTGCAATTGATTATCTTTGGAATAAGTATAAATGGTTGGACCAGAAATTGAGGGTTTTCTCCCCGTTTGAGAAAGTGAAAAGATTCAAACCCCCAATTCCGCATAATGTTGTTTCTCAGTACTCAGAAACTCCATACTCACCTTGCCACGCGCCAGCTCAGCCAGAGTGTTCAGTGCCGCTGCAGTTATTTCCCTGTAGGATTTCTCCCAGCCGGAAAACGCTAGATCCTCTCGGATCTCCATCTGTATCAACAGCAATCGGTGCTGCCAGCCTGAATCCACAACAGGGAGAATTGGATGGGTATTGAGCAGAAATGTGTCTTGTCCCACGCACAGCATCTGAAAGCTAGTTTTAAATGCAAATAGGATGGAGAAGACTATGGAAATTCAATAGCAAATGTTCCTTAAGTTTCATTCTGTATAGCACGGATCGTTAGGCAGAGCTCTCACTGCCCAGAGACCTCTGACACGAGACAGAAATATAAAATCACATCTCTGTGCCTCACTCAAGTTGAAGTCAGCACCATCACGTGTGATGCTGCACAAACTTACCTGTGTCGGCTCCATCTTAGGAAATGGTGGCATTTCTTATCTACATCAAGGGATCATTACAAGAGCCACCTGCTCATGTTAAAATCTTCTCCTGACTTCCAGCATGAATTAATTTGTGGCTTTGTTCCTCTTACGCAAACATTGTCCTTTAACTGAAGTAGCTCCTCTTTCCTTGTGCCTGAGTGATGGATTGAGTGAGAGCATGTTTGCCGTTTCAGCTGTCTCTCACAATGGCTGGTGCTTCGAGCAAGAGAAGGATAGCGGTTATCTATATGAACAGCTTTCTCTAATAAGTGATTGTTTCCAAAAAGCAACGATCAACTTTCTGAAATCAACACTAACACTCTTTCAGTGAATTGGAGATTTTCACTGGAGAGCTGAGTCAGGGGTTTGGCGTAAAGAAAACGATATCTTTCTTCCATAAGGCAAAGTTCCCTTTTTTTTCCTTCCTTGACTTCTGGCTCAAAAACTATCTGAAACAGGAAAAATAGAAGTGTTTCGTTGTTTCAGGAGATATCTCCAGGCTGTGCCCCCTAGCTGAGATATAAAAATCTGGTTCAGGGTCTCAGGGTCAATTCCTGCATCTACCATTGGGTTTGGTGGATGACTTGGAGTGAGTCCTTTGCCCCCTGCCTACATTTTCCCATCTTTGAAGAGCTGTCAGAAAGCCAGAGAGGTGGGAACAACAGCCACGAAGAATCCTGTGCAGAGAAGAGGGGCAAAAATGGAGTAGAAGAGTCCCAGTTCTGTTCAGGGCAGGTGATGGGAAGGTGTAGGGACTGTTGAACTGGGAACCTGGATGCCCTATCCCGTAACTGCCGCTGTTTTACCACTCAGATTTCACTGCAGCAGGTGTTAGGGCCAGTGAGCGTGGAGTTTTGCACTGGCAAACACAATCACGGGAACTGATGTTCAGAACTCTTCACCCACAGCTCTGCTTCACTCAGTGCTGTTTTGGAGGTAAATGAAGTCCCACTGCTGCATCGTGCTGATGTACTTGAGAGGAGGAAGAGCAGGGGAAGGATGTGCTTTGCCTCACCCACAGCAGCATGGCCATTTCCCAAGAGCACCAAGAGAGCACGGTCTCTGGTGGAGGGTACTTAAATCAGTAATTAAAGCTGTTACCCTCTGGATGACACTAGTACAGCCTCTTCTGAGCCTGCATGGAGGCTGAGAGGGTGGAAGAGATGGATCATCAGCATGATGTTTTTCTGTATTGCGCCTTTGCTTTTTTCCCTCATCCACATTGCCTGGGAATTTACTCCTTTATCCTGACACACATCTCATTAAACTCCCATGGTTTAAAATTAATATAGTATTGATTGGAAGGGTTTGGAGGGATTGCGGGTCATTTGCATTCACTCGTCCCTCTTCATTTCTTCCAGGCTGGTCTAGGGGAAGTTTGGCAGCTGGAGTGAAGGAGGTCTGGTTGCTATGGCTACCAGCTCTGCCTTCCTCCTGGAGAGGAGGAGGAGACCACAGGACTTAAGAGCAAAGCCCTTTTGCACAAACTTCTGCCTCTGAAAGTCAGACAGGGGCCCTGCGGCATCTATGGGTCACTTTTCCTCTTACCTCCTCTCCGATGGCAGTGCAGTGCTGGGAAGAAGGATCCAATGCCTGCTACCTGTGGGCAAGCAGGACTGGGCTGGAAAGCTGGGGATGGGCAGCGTCTCTGAAAAAATCCTGCCTGTCCCATTTTTGACTGGGCACCTAATTCAAAGGCCAGTTATGTACTGCTGGAGGATGTATGGACCATGCTGAAGGGCTTGAGGGATAGTTTACAGTACCTACGCCCCTTCGGGACTCTGTAGGGTGTCGCAGGCTCCTTCCTGGGGCTGACAGGTCTGACCTCGCTCTCTGCAGTTGCCAGGGATGCAAAGGAGTCGTGCCACATCTCAGATGGTATTGGACACCCAAGTGTGGAAGACTGATCCCTTTTTTTTGGCTTTTCCTGGTGCATCCCCTGAATCTATAGAAAGAACTGAGCACTGCACTAACCCCCTGTGCCCCAAAACCTGTGGTTTCATCTTGGTTTGTGCTGCGCAGGGTACAGGGCTCATGAGGAGGCATAGACTGAGTAGGTCTTGTATGACATGGACTCTCTTTGTTTGCAGGTTACTCTGGATTGTCTGTAGCTATGTCTAGGGATGCATGCCACGATAATTGTTGATTATTTGCAGCTCCTATGGGACTGCTTCATTGTGAAAGACAGGCAAAGAGCCTGCACGTAGCATAGACGAGAAATACAGATCAGCAGCGTATTTCTGGAGCAGGCACAAGAACTGAATAAATACGTGAATAAATTAAATAAATAAAAGGTGTGGGGGAGTGAGTGAGATGGCCTTGCTGTGTCAAGATAACTGTACCTTGTCCCCCTGCTCTGCAAACTCTGTTGAGCAGATTTATTAGTTTTAATTAACGGGAGGGGAGGAAAGGAGCTGGGAATACATCCAAATTCCACCTCACAAAATCACTGCTCCTTCCTCAAGATTGAGAGAGAAAGAGGGTGAATGACCAGAATAATAATCAGAAAAGAGATCTAGGTGCCAAGAAAACCACTTTGCTGCCCAGCCTTTGCACTGGCTGCTGGGACAGGAAGGAACTTGTTCAAAGCTGAATGGAAAGTCCTGGCAAGGTCAGAGATTAGGGCTGGAGCTTGCACAGAGTTTGGAGTGAGGTGCCTTAAATCTCCTATCAAAATTTCTTTACTAGAAACCTGAGCTGGGTTTAAGCTTCCATTAGTGTGTAAAGCACTGCTTTTCAGAGAAAATGTAATTTTTTCCCTTTATTTATAAATCTCCTCCCCAAGAATGAGAGGCTTAGGGTCAGGCAGTAGCTGACATGCCCGCAGTGGGCAGCGATGCTGTGCATGCACACCCTCCTCTGGACCAGGCTCTCTCCACAGCCACCAGCACTCAGGGCACCAAAGCGACGTAGTGACCTTCTGGGGTGTTTCAGAACTTAGGTGTTTCCTGTTTTCCATCCTCCAGCCCTGGCTTGCAGGCAAACCCAGGACCTTGGAGAGGCTGTTGTGGAGGTGCATCCTGGCTGAGGGCTCGGTATCCCTGCTGGAGGCCCTGTGAGCGGCCAGCTCTCCCAGGACTGACCAATGAGGTGGCAGGTACCTGCAGGGAGGATCTGGGTGTACAATATCGCGCTCTGCTGCTGCAGAGATTAGCGTTGCTGGTGGTCCCTCTACATCCCAGTGACACGATGGCCAGCCCCTCATCGCAGGGATGTGTCCCCTTCATGCCTGTTAGCATCAAGTCAGCATTTCCTGCCAAGGATTTGCTAAGGGTGAAATACATTTTCTCCCTGTCAAAATCATCTGTAAGGGAGTCCCAGTCTGTAAGTGTCTCCTCCCTCCCGCAAGGTGCAGCACCCCTGAGCAGCTGCCTGCTCCAGGACCAGCAAAAATGCAGCCTTGTTAGCCCAGCACATCTATCAGCTCACTAGCCTTGATGAGCACCAAGAGCTTAAGTGCCCCATGGCTTCTCCTGCAGACAGTATTGTTTCCTGGCATGGTAGGCCCTCATCCAGGGAACTTGCCTCTTACCTGGTGCAGAAATTACCTTTAGAGGCTCTGCACCATCAGCAGGGCTGAACCTCTTCATATGGCCCCATGAAGGTCTTGAGATCTGCAGAGCAGTAAGTCAGCCACAAAGCATAGACTGGAAAGGAAGATGGGCTTTCGTTTCTCTCCCACTTTGAAGCTGTTCCCTTTCAAGTGTTTTTTCAGCCCATTAGGATCCATCTCAGAAGAAAAACTGCAAAGAATGGACTTGGATCTGGCTGCCGACATCACTGGGGTTCATAGTTACTTGGACCACAGATCGTGCCACAGATCTCTGCCCTTTACAGATGTTCATTAGAGTTTCACAAGAAAACACAGCATCACTCTCCAGGAAACAGCAGCTGCAACATTTTATCTTTGACTTTCGCAGCTTCCAACAAGTCCCTTGGGGAAGAGCATAAGTGAGTTTTATTAAAAATAAAAAACCCTCATGGAGAGGACTAACGCTTTGTCTTAGGGATTTAGCTGGAGCTGCTAGAGACAGTAAAAACACTTCAGAAAGGCTCCTGGGGCAGAGCAGAACATATATAAATGGTCCTAATAAAGGCTGGAGCAACCAGCACTGTGATGAATGCACGGGGGCGCTAAGGCCACAGCAAGGTCTGATCTGTCTTGTGTCCAAAACGCTGGAAACAGTAAGAGTCCCGGGGGAAGCACAGTGTGATGTAACACAACTGTGGAACTCCCCACAGTCCCACAAGGAAAAACTCCAACTGAAAACTCAGCACAGAGCCACATTCTGGCCCTGGGATGAAGATCGATCACTTGGTTTATCCTCATTTCATTGAGTTGTCAAGGCTGGTCTGGCAGAGGATGCACGTTGTGGCAAACACTGTCCCAGGCATGATTCTGTGGATGCAGCAGGCAGAGCTCTTGATGAGGGAAAGTACGTTTGAGCTCCACTGGCTGGCTTGCAGGCCAGGAAAGTGCAGAGTCCAACCGATGGCTGCTTGCCACCTGGGAAACGTTAAGGTCTTTTGTCCACCTGGGATTCTTTTGTGCCTAATAAAAGCTACACCCCTACTACCGATCACCTTTTCTTCAGTTAGAAAACCAAATATAATTGAGTCTGGACCATGATTTTTGAGAAGTTTGTCACAATTCAATTATCTCCAAGATCGCATCACGTCTGTGCTTCAAATCCATCCAGGTACACCTGGAGTATGGTCGTGGAAAGGTGATGAATAGACACAGACAAGGTGTGATTTTACAGCCTCATTTCTCCAAGGAAGCAGTCCAACAAGGGATACTGGAAGAGGTCAGATCTCAGGTCTGATGGCGTATGTTCAGGTTACTTCATCAGAGACCTATTTGAAACATTTCCATGGATCCTGCTGGCAGAAAATTGTTCTTTTTTTTTTTTTAAACTAAACCATGTTGGGTTTTTTTCACTTGGGAAATGCTGACACTGTGTCAAAAAAAAAAAAACACCCACAAAAAACCAAACACAACAAAAAACACAGGCCAGCAACAAATGTTGAACAAATAGAGACATTTTCACTTTGGAACCAAAAATCAAAATACATCTGTTGAAAACAGAAATATTTTCATGCTCACAGTGCTGCTTGCAACTTATGTTCACATCAGTTGGTAATTACATGGCCAGTCCACTAGGAAAATGCTTGCCAGGTAGCTTTGGACCCAACCTCAAACAAGCGCTAAACCACGTTGCTGGCTTTGGGCTCCCTCCACCTGCAGCATCCAGGTTTGTTCCATTACTGCACAAGATGATTGCTGCCGTGTTCAGGAGCACAGGTGACCTTTCTGGACACCAGACTTTACAAGGTCTCCCCAGAGCCTTCTCTTCTCCAGGCTGAACAACCCCAGCTCTCTCAGCCTGTCCTCATATGGACGCAGTACTCCAGATGGGGTCTCACCAGAGCAGAGCAGAGGGGAGAATCCTCTGCTGGTCCCATTGCTTTGGACACAGCCCAGGACACTGGTGGTTTCTGGGCTGCAAAGTGCACAGTGCTGGCTGATGCTGAGCTTCTCCTCCTCCAGCACCTCAGGTCCTTCTCCTCAGGGCTGCTCCAAATCCATTCTCCACCCACTGGATTTGTGCTTGGGATTGCCCTGACCCACATGCAGGACCTTGCACTTGTTGAACCTTTTGAGTTTCACATCACATAGGCCGGTCTAGTCAGTTCCCTCTGGATGTTTTTTTTGCTTCTCTCGGTTGTCTGGCTCTGAAAGTCATGGTGGCCCCATGGTTGCTCAGTGACCAGAGAGGATGCACATTACATGTGTTGCCACACCTGGCACAGTGTGTACTGGTCTGGGAGGAGCAGGACTCCTGCTTCTGGGGTCAGGGTTGGCCCAAGCTGGCAGGTTCAGCACCATGAGGCTCTTCCCCTTGATTTTCTCCTTGTTATTGCATTTTGGCAGATGGGCTTCTGGGAGGAGCAGGCAAGGGATAGAAATGACTGCTTCACTGAGAGCAGCAGGTTCTTACTCCTGCCAGTGCCTCCTGCGCCCAGAGCATGAAGTCAGCCAGAGAGAGATGACACATAAACATTTTGGCTCCAAGTCACCTCCACAAGGGGAAGGGGGAAAAACATCAAACCTGAAAGTACATGTAAAATTTATAGGGTTTTGGACTGTTACCTTTTCCAGGCCTTACCTGGTTGTGGCTTTCAATCCTCGATCACATTTCAATTGGACTGATTAATTTTCCAGAATACTTTGACTGGTGTGGGTGCGTGCTCCATTCCTCTCCATGGGCTCCATTGCTGTCTGTAGGCTCTGTTCCTGTCCACGTACCCTGTTCCTGTCTGCGTGGTCTGTTCCTGCCCCTGGGCTCCATTCCCATCCACACGCTCTATTTCTGTCTGTGGCCTCTGTTACTGTCTGTGGGAACAAAGCCAGGCGTGGAGCTGGGGTGCTCAGGCAGGGGCCAGGCTGACACCCACCCCTCACAGTGCCGCTTCCCCCAGTGCCGCCCCCAGTTCTGCATTGTGCTCAAGTGGGGATACGTCCTGAACTGCATCAGTGCTGCTGCGGCCACCACTGCGTGGTTCATGCTCAGTGCCGTTGCTCTGTGCCTGCGCCTGCTGCTCCCAGCGCTTCCCTCCAGACGTCTTCTTTCACCTAGGCCCAGTGCCCTGGCCACCGCTGATGGCCCTGGGTTAAGGGGAGCACTTTATTGTGCCTAACAAGGCGCTTTGCCCATCCAGCTAGAGAGCAGCCGGCTCAACCATGGATTGTCTTTCACTTTTTATTGCCCAGCGGGAGGAGCACGGGGAAAGTCTTTATGTGATTTTAGAGAAAGACAAAATGCCTTAATAGCAGCCGGTGCTGCCTCTCTGGGGCCCAGGGGACCCTGCAGCAGCCCATAATAATCATTGTAAATAAAAGGGGACGTATCTAGTGTGCGGTGTGGGCTGTTAAAACAAGCCCTAGGGTGGAAGGGATGTCTTTAAAAGAACTTTCAGAGGATGTTTCTCTCCGTTTCTCCCCTCATTGCCCCTCTAATTCTCCTTCCCCGCATGGCGGAGCAGTGGAATGCTGTCACAGCTCCTCTCTCTCCCAGCCTCGATTAGCTTGACGGGCACGTACACACACACACACACACACACACACACACACAACTTTATCTTTACTTTTCTGCTCATGTATCTTCCAGCAGGTTTACCACGAATCCTTCTGTAGGGTGGTTCTCCCAGGTGTATTTCTCTGGGTTTGCTGGGGCTCCATGGGCATCCCTGCCTTGAGCAGGACAAAAAGCCCAATTCCTAGCCCTGTGGTGGGAGACAAAAAGCAGAAATGGTCAACCTGCACAAGAAAGAGAAGGAAGGGTGAATGGGGAGGGATGCAGGTCCTTCTGTGGCAGTGATGTTCCAGGCAGCAGCATCGTTCCCAGGCTCCCAGGCTCCCAGTGCTGAGTGAGAAAGTAGTGTTTAAGTTGGAAACATGTTTTTGCAGAAGAATATTTAGTAACCCTGGGAGAAATGCTGGACTGGGAACAGTAGGGCATCAGAGCAGAGCTTCTTGGGAGAGCAGCCCCTACCTAAGCCCACAGGGAGCAATGGACTGTGGCCTTAAAAAACCAACATGCTTCCAGAAGAGAGGAGGGCTGAGCTAGGCTTTCAGGGGTACACAGGGAGGGTGGAATGAGTCTGGCTTGGGCTGAAACAACCTTCTTTAATGGCTCAGAACATGTTGGGGACAAGGGAGGACTCAGGAGGGAGGGGCTTTTCAGCACAGAGGATGCACAAAATCCTTTTCCTTTTTTATAATACATGCTCATCTCTCTCAGGGTGCTTTTCATGGCTTTGCAAGCCACAGATTGGCAGCTAAAACAATTTTTTCCTCTTTTCTTTCATTTCTTTTCCCTCTGCAAATGTTTGGCAGAAAGGAGAAGCAGCAATAAAAAAAATGGGAAAAAAATTGATTAAAAGGCCCGAACCCTAGCTGTGAAAATGTTTTGAAGCACTTGTAACTACCTTTATTTTCTACGTCATTCTTCCATCCCATTGCATTCATACCCTTCACAGTTTCTGCACCTGGATGTCTAGAACTCTGTTGTTGAGCTCTCAGCAGTCGGAGCAGCCTTGTTCTGCACATGCAGGGAACTGCTGCACCAGGCTCTCCTTCAGGCCCCTGAAGGCTGTTAATGGCTGCAGGAACTCTTCCAGAGTGGCTGGGAAGAACTCGGGGGGTGGGGGGGGCTTTGCCAAGCAGGGAAGCAGTCTGGGGCACCCCTTCCCCCATCTCCCAGCTGGCTGGAGTCGAGGCGTCCCTGCCTCTGTTGGTGGGGCTGATGGGAAGCCAGTGAGGGCTGTGAAGGTGAAGGCAGCTTTGGGCAGGGCTGACCATGTGCCGCTGTGATGTTGTTCTCCATCCTGCATCCTTCAGCTCAGGTACTGGCTGCCAAATTTAGCTTACAGGGTGCATACTCCATCCCAGGCTCCACCTCTATTACCCTTTGTGTTAAACTGTCTTTTCTCTTCTGCGCCTAACAGGACATCGCCTTGTCCAGAACTTCATAGAACTGCTTGTGTTATCGTAATCGGGGTTGTTTGTGTTCACATAACCCCTATGGGTCTGTGGTTTGGAAAAGGAAGCCCAGCCTTGGTTGTCATTGCTCAGCCAACACACAGTAACTCCGCTGTGAGTCCTTGGAGACCCTCATGCTTGGCTCGGGCATGCAGGGCTGTCGTGGGTAACTGCAGAATTGCAGAGTGCAGGTGAGAGGCCTCGGGTGACTTTTCCCCTGCAGATGTCCCCTCCACAACACAGACTGTGTGGGGACAAACACATCTCCTGCAGGACACAGCTACTTCTGCTGTAGGACAAGAGTTCAAGCAATTAACATCCTTTGTAGTAAAAGCACTTTACTTCCTCCCACTGCCTCCCCTATTAAGTCCTTCCCTCCCCCTGCAACAAACATTTTGATTTTGGAAGCGTGGCCTTGCGTGGCCTCTTTGGGAGAACTTTAATGAGGGCTAGAGGCTGCGGCATTGCTGAGCCCTTCCCGACCGTCTGCCCAGCTTGCTGGAGGCAAAGCTGCAATGTCCTGCTCTTGGGGATTGTAAATCCAGTAAATGTACCTCCGAATAACACACCAGGAATTGCATTTAACATCTGTGCTGGTCACTGAGGCATGCAGGGGGTGTATGAGGAAAGACAGACTGGTCAGGAGGGGGCTGTCTGCCTTCGCAGAATACGTGAGGGGCTGTTCCACTGCACCCAAACAGCCCTGGGAAGATAGAGATAGCAGGAACCAAATCCGAGATCACTCCTCAAGCAGGATGAGGTGGCTCGTGATTACCTGCATCAAGAAACAGAAGGAGGGGAAGGAACAGGGAAGGAAGCATTTGAATGGGATGTGGGTTCAGGATGGAGCCTGCAGGCACTTATGGACGTGCAGGAGCTGATGGGGTGGAGCTGGCAGTGGTGATGTAGCAGGGTTTCTTCAGTGCTTGCCTTTATTAGTTTCCCAGGACTTAGGATCCCTGTGCTCCCCTCCTCCTCCTCTCCCTCCTCCTTCACATGATTAATCTCTGCCTTGCCTTTTGCTTGGTAAGAACATAACTATAAAGGCGATCATATGGTTTATGGGCTGTGTAGATTTGCTGCTGTCAGCTAAATCAATAAGTTACTTTGGGCATCAATGGCCCTTTTCTCACTACTGTTCCCCTTGTGTCATCCATTGGTAGAATGCATTGTGTCTTCTCAGCTGCCGTCAGCTTGATCCTCTCTGCTACCAAATTCAGGCCCCCAGCACCTTGTGAGTGCCTTGGAGGCAGGTGACAGCCCAAAAAGGTGGGGACCAGACTCGGAGCAGTTGGTGGGTGATTACGCACCAGCCCTGCTCAACTGCTGAGAACTCTGCCTAGGGGTAACCCACATCAAAAATTCCTCCTGGGAGGCACTGTAGTCCAAACCAGCCCAAGCTGAGCACCTCCCATGCTAGGGGTTTTTCACCCTCCTGTGCCCTTACAGCATGCCCCAGGGCATGAAGTGCATACCTGTGCCCCACTGCAGCCCAGCCATGGCCTCACATCAGAAACTTTCAGCTGAACACAAACCCCTCTGACAACACCTTCAGAGTGGCCAAGGACCAGTAATCGATCTGATCCCTTAGAGATCTCATCCAGAGCCAGAGCCTCTTATCCTAAGCTTTCTTCCTCAAAATTTCAGATTTTCAATTGCAATGCAATTCTTTTTTTTTTTTTTTTTTTTCCCCTGGGGTAAGTCTGAAATTCCTAATGAGGAAATCACACTGATGCTTGTGCTCAGAATTCCCTGAGTGGTCACACTTCTTCCGACCGTGGGTGCACAGCTGAGGTCCCCAGCACTGGATTAGCCACATGTCCTGCAGGTTAGAGGGGATTTACAGGGAGGTACCACTCACTTTGGGATATAGACTCTTCCTGGCTTTCCTGGGAGCCATGGTCCACACCACCAAACCCCTGTGACTCTCAGCACCCCAGCACAGGATCCACATATTTAAGCTTGCCTTTAATCTCCCAGTCCAAGCATCTCCACCTTCAGCAAGGAGTAACACAGAGGTTTTTCAGCTGCTCTTCCCAGGCCGAAAGAATCGGTGAGATCAGTGAAGGAACACAGGGAAGAGCACCTGGGAGCAGCCACTGAAAAGGGCAGAGTCCTACCACAGCCACCTTGTAAAGTGGGCATGAGGAGGGAGGAGGCTTCCAGTCCTAAAATCAATCCTACTAAAAAAAAAAATTAAAAAATTGAAATAGCATTTATTTTAGGATTTGCACCTGAAGATGCCTCCCTCTCCCCACTGGTCGAGAACCAGTGCCAAGTAGAGGTTTAACTGGCAAAGTTTCATTTGTGAATCCTTGTACTTGCATTTCAGGAACAATGCCGAGCTGTTTTGGGACAAGGGCAGTGCAGGACAGTGACTTGGAAAGGGAATGGAGACAGAGAAACTTCTCCCTGTGGAATCGGCTCCAATGAGCTCATTCCTGAAGCAGCTTTTGCTTGGCAGAGGTGTTCGGAGGATGACTGCAAATTAAAAACAAACAGAAGAGAGCCAAGAATCATTTATTTAGAGAACATTTTGCAGGTTTTGTTTAGGGTCTGGTTTCAGCCTGGCACTTGTTGATTGTATTTGCACTAGAAATAAGATAAATGTGACACCTGCTCCATTTAATCTTTCTCTCTCTTTTCCTTCCCCCCTCTCCTTTTAAGGAGTCACCAAAAGAGACTGAGAAAGAGTAAGAGATGTTAGGTCGTGTGCCTGATTAATGATTCTCTGGGGGAAAAGAAATCATTTAACCACAATAAAGAGCTCTTTTGATTGAAAAGAACTTTAAATTCCATGTTTAATCCAGGAGCAAAAACTGGAATAGCAAACTAAGGAAAGCTCATGTCCACCGAGTTTATAACACTGGCCCAAGGGGCTTTGTGGTATTATGAAAACAAGCGATCAAATGAATACATCCACAAACGGGCTTGCAGACACAAAATCAAACAGAGAGATATGATGGAGAGCTGCTAATGAAGGCAGGATTCAAGGAGGGAAAGAAGCTGGAGGTTGGATTTAGTACTGGCACGTGTCGAGGTTTGACATGAGAACACCTTGGTCTCTGTTGTGTTTTGCTTCTTTCAAGCTTGCTGCTGGCTCAGGCTTGCTGCCAAATCACAGATATCCTCCTTCCCTGTCAGCAATGCAGGGGGCATCCCGCACACCTTGGAGCTGCTGGTCCCACCAGCACCTCCACTGTGGCACAGGAGGGTGCAATGCCAGTGAGGAGCCGTTTCTCTGGGGCAAAGGGAGACCCTGGGTGTGTGCAGCGAGGCCTGGGGGACGCAGACTGGGAAGAGAGGCTGGCCCTGAGCAAAAAGCGCAACGCAGAACCAAGCCCTACCCTGCTGGCCAGGGACAACTCTGAAACGAGTAATGCAAAACCTGAGATTGTTTTCCCCCCATCTTTTCACATGGCCTTTTAACATCCAGAGAAACAAACTAGGAATCTGCATTTTCCTCCATATAATCCGTAAAGAATAAGTGAAGGGAATATTGTCACAATCATGTTAATTTCATTGAGCGCATACTAATGAGTCATTATCCTGATCAGTGAATTCTCTGCTTGTTTCTCCCCTCCCTCCTCCTCCTGACCCCCTGATGCTGAAGCGCAAAGGACTCAGAGTGTGTGTGAACATGGGAAAGTAAAAGCAGAAAGGGAATGAGGTGTGCAGAATAAGCTGTTTGCCTTCCTCTGATTGTTTCTATTAATAAAACATTACATTAAATCAGTGCTGGAAGAATATAATTGGGATCATCCATCAAATTTCTAGAGGAGAAGGGCTCCCGTTCATCAGCCGAATGAAGTGGCCACCACTACCGAGGCAGCAAGCATGGCCTCATGTCCCCATGTTTTGGGCCAGTCCTCTCCCCATGATCAACACCAGTTGCCCCATTTTCTGTTTTTCTTTTGTGTGGGCAAAGGCAGGAACTAGAGGCAGGAGGAGGCACAGCTGTGGACCCTATGGCTGCACTGGAGACAGGGATTTGAGGTTTGAGTTTGAGGGCAGTCACTGTCTGTGGCCAGCTCTTCCTCACTCTGGTCAGGGATGAAGGCTTCTCCGTCAATTCTGTCAGTAGAACCAGAGGGAAACAACCCTCAGATTTACATCAATAAACTCTCTTGCACTAGGGAGCAGAACAGTCATAATTTCATCCACTTTTCAGAGCAGCTGAAATCATTCAGTGAAGGAGTTGGCTACTACAACATGAACTGGAGATTTTTCCCAAGCCCAGTAATTTGTGCTGGGCTAATGCACCTCCTCACTAGTATTGTATAATATAAAGTGGCAAATAACTCATCTGCGTGCTTCCAGCCAAGCGCAGTGATGGGAATGGACTCAGTGCTGCTGGGCTGGCAGTGAGGAAACTCTCCTTACCTGCAGCTGCCCCCATTGCTCACTTGGCCCTGCACTCCAGGGCTTGTGGAGAAAATCCTGTCAAGGGCAGTGGGGCTCCCACGTCTCCCAGAGTCGCACACACCAGACCAGCCCTTAGTCTGATCACTGTTAAAGCCCTGTGCTGGCAGCATTTGACCTGCAGCACCTAGACTAAATTACCAGGTGGTAGTTTTGTTAAGTCTCATTTCTGTGAGATTTAATAAAACCTTTAATATTTCCTTCTGTTGAGGGTATTTGACACTTTAACTTCCAGCTTTTGATGTCTTTGATAAATCAAAGAGGTCAAATCCTTTCTGTCTGTCACTGCACAGCATTTTCTCCAGATTTTTCCATATAACTGTTTCTCGAATCCTCAGTATCTTCCTTCAGACAGGCTGGACATAACAGTGCCCCAGCAGCCTTGGCCAGGCAATTAATCAGAGATGTTCTTTATTAAAAAAGTAAAACGTCCACTGATCATTCTCCCATATTCATGTTTTATTTTTCCATTCCTTGTTATGCTAAGACCAGCAAATAAATGATGCTATATACATACATCAGACTTAAAATAAGCACTAATGTTTCTACAATAAAAGCAGAATGATAACTGTTAAGACAGAGATTAAGAAAAGTAAGATAAATATATGTGGTAAAATATTTTTAAAACATGTTCCTAATTTCAGAGCATCAGGCATGATCACAGCTAAAAATATGACAATCCATCAAAATTCTGTCACATGGAGAGTTTGGGACTCGTATTAGACAATGAAGAGCTAAAAGAAATGCTGGGTTTCTTACAGTATTAATATGTAACTGAGCAATCCGGGAGGAGGATATTACATTAATGGCATAAATGGATCATAATAAAAGACCATTGTGACATGCCAATACTTTTACTCAGTTGTATTAGAGAAATCAGAAAGGAAAAAGGCTCTTTAATGAAGGCTGGCGCCCACGTCTCTAATGCAGCCTGCAGCAGCGCCGGCATGGGGAGCAGATCCAGCCGGCAGCGCTCTGGGCTGCCAGGGAACATTGCAGCTCGGCTCCCAGCTCTGCCTCAGGTTATTTTAACGGGAACTCTGCCTCAGTTTACCTCTCAGATCAAAATTGCCTTTACCTTGTCCTCCTGCCCTTGTGTGCTTGCTGTGGTTTTGAAGGCTACAGCACTAGTAGGACCCGAGACACAACAAGGCCATTGCCATCGTGTCCAGGTGTCAGGGGACACCAACCTCCGCCAGTGCGGCCCACAATTTTTCTCGGCAGCACCTTGCCAGCACCCCAAATGCAGCACACCTCCTGTGTCTCTCACTTGAATAATTGGTCATCTGAGCACCAAAAATTAATTACTGGCAGTTAATCTCCTCAGAGAGCACCTCGCAACCACCGTGCATTGGTCTGGCTTCTGCAGCAGGCAGAAGGCAGGAATCTCGCTCAGCCCTGCCAGCCCTGCTCCCTGCCCTGGGAGCTGCTGGGCTCAGGGCAGCTTTCTGTGGTACTGCCGAGGTGTGGCCACGTCAGCTCCTGTACCGCGACCGCATCAGCCTGGCGTTGCAGCCAAGCTGTGACACCATAAATCATTGCTGCATTGCACTGCATAGTGCTGCATCCCATCGGAGCACCGCGCTCCCACGCCATGCAGCAGGAACTGGCCACAGAGGAAGGCAATGGGCTCTTCTGGGCAGAGAGCGCTGAGTGTTTCTTTGTGGCTCCAGTTGAACCTTATTATTATTGCCCACTCAACAATCAGTCTAGTATTGTTTCTAGAAACCCAGCATGAGCAACACAGATGCCAGAGGAGAAAGAGAGACTTTGTGTGTTGGAAGGTTTTCAACAATGTATTTTTGCTTTTGTTCAGTTTTGGGCAAAATACAGCTCTTTAAGGTGATGGGAACCTTTTTTTTTTCCATGAATTGGAGATTCAAAAGTTTGGGGAATAGGAGCCAAGGAGAGATGAGAAAATATGGTACGGAGCTGATCTTCAAAGTTTGTGATCACTTTGTGAAATGAATCCCACCCTAAAGTGTGTCTGGTGTCTCCTCAAAAGAGAGAAGAGTACCCATTTGCTTCGAGCTGAATGGGACTGAAGGGCTTTTCCCTCTTCCTTTAATTAAAAGAGATTCCCATTTAAAATAAAATAAAACCAAATAGAGATGCCAGAGGAAAATCTCCTGTGGAGAGCAAGAAGAAATAAAAGAATATATTACAAAACCAGGAACCATATAGAAAATATTCATTTGGGGGAATATTTTGACGAAGAGAATGGTATTTTTCTTGTTTTCCACGCTTAGCAGACAGAGGGAAAAATAAAGAAAAGAGATCAAAGTCCAAGCACTTTTTCTGAGGGCTGAGCATCACAGCAGGCCACAGCCTTCTGGGTCCCTCCACTGCTCCCCTGCAGGCACCCTGGTGGGGATGAGACAGTTGAAAGATGATGCCCAGTGTTGAGACTTGACTGCCCCCAGAGCATTTAACATCTTTTTCCCTTTCCTTTTCCAAGACCCAGCAATACTGCCCATTAGAGAGTTTCTCAAAGCACTGAGGAGCTCGCAGTACTGCAAGGAGCATCAGGAGAGGATGATTTCACCTGCATTAGGAAGGAGACAGGAAACAAAGGTGAGGGTTGAGAAGGAACTCTAACCCCAAACATCTCCCACCATTTGTAGCCATTTCCCTGAAGGACAGCAAGACCCTGCTAGGAAACCTTCAATAACTTGGACTTGTAGGACTGTGCTGCATTTCTGAAGACAGAAGGTGTTTGTAACCACAAAGTCCTCAATCAACAATAGCTTCTTACTGCAAACTGGGTACAGCACACACCTCAACTACCCCAGCAGTTGTGCTGAGCTCTGTAGGTGGTAATAGAAAGGATGTCCTGCTCGTAAGCATCACCAACACTGTGCAAAAGCTCCTTTTCAGCATTCGCACCACAGCCCTCCTCTGTTTTCCAGGAAATCTGCCCGAAGCATTTCTGTATCCAAGCCCAGCCTGTTGTCAGTGAGTTTGTTCTCCTTGACTAAAGATTAGCTCAGAGGGATCCTGCCAGTTCAAGTCACACTACAGACTAGACTCTGTCTGGGCAAAACCACCCCTTTCATAGCTAAGCGACTTCCCCCACTCATGCAAGTTGTGACTTCCACCAGATTCACCTCCCAGCACAGATGTCATCCATGCACTGTGTAATGTATGTGGGTTCAAAGGGGGGGTGGTTAGGCAAATTAACTGAGAACAGGATTGTCATGGGTGGGAAAGCCCCAGAATGGTGAGACTACTTCCGAATTAGGATTTTCTTCCCCCTGAAAGCAAAAGAAGTAGAGCCAGATTCCTTCCTCTTCTTGTGATCATCCCCAGGCACCTGCTCTGGGCCACTGTCACAGCCAGGATGCAAAGGATGATGGATTGGTGTGACCCAAATAAAGCCCTTTCCATACCCTTCCCCACCCACACAGCTGCCTGTGTGGGGACTCCCCACCTTCCCTGTGAACTGTGGCACAGGCACAGTGGAGAAGACGTGGTTCTAGACTTTATACTTGCTGACCCAAGCTCTTCCCCAGATTTCACTCCCTGTTTGAGAAATGGAAACATAAATGATCTGAGCAACTTGAGGCAAGTTAGTCCAGCCCCCAGAGTACACAAGGCTTTAGTACAAATCTGGAAGGAAGGAGTCATTAGAACTCAGACCTAAATAGAAAATGACATGAAATGCAGTACAAGAGTTGTCAGGCTTGTCTCATGTTAGGCGCCGGACAGAGGAAATGCTGTAGATCTCTTTTCTCCATGCTCCAGTAAGGTGTCTGATACAGTGCCTTGTGGGAAATTATTAATGAGAACAGGGATTAATGGGAGAATGGAAAGCGCACGAGGAACTTGCTAAAGAGGAGCTGACAGCTTGGTGTGCTGCATGCAGTGGTGACTGGCTTACAGGAGATCAGTCCCGAGGACAACTGAGTAATTTGGTTCCTGACCTTAGCACAAATATTAGGAATGCATGAGTGACAGTGCAGGGAAGTGCCATCAGTGTAGAGAAGGGAGGACAAATGCCTCTGATTGAATTGCTGGTGGGATTTATCTGCAATACTCTTTACTCCTCTGATCTTCTCATGAAGTCAAATCCAGACAGGGAAGGGGCAGGAGAGGACTCTGCTGCTGCTGTAGGGAGTGCAGCACCCATTTGATGAGAGGATACATCGAGAATGGCTTCTCTGGCCTCTTAAAAAGAAAGTTAAAATTACATCAGGGAAGGAGAAGAGCTCTTTAGGTTAAAGCACTGTCTTTGCAACAGAAAACTTACCAGAAACTAGGCAGTAATACATTTAAGCTCAAAATTAGGAGACATAAAGAAGGTTTAGGAATCAAGGAGAAAAGCAACATACACAGTTTTAAGACAGGTTGATACATTAATGCAAGACCTGATTGCCTTCAACTGCAGGCGACTGAATTGACACAAGACATGGTTTCTAAGAGGTAGTTGTGGTTGAGCCCTTTTATGGTCCCTGTAACTCCCTGAGGTAGTCTCACAGGGAATCAAGCTAGTTTGCAATTCAGTTTTGTTGCATGGTGCTCCAGTGGCAGCTCTCTGGCCACTTGTCCTGCTTTCCAGCATGCCTTCTTGCCATAGGGCCCCTTGCGACAGTCAGCCAAGCAAGATGTACCTTCCAGTCATGTAGAAGAAAACACAGCCTCCCGGCGTGTTCCCAGCAAGACATCCCTCACCCTCCCAGCAGGGTCTGTCCACCCCACAGCAGCCTCACATGCACTAGGCTCAGGCGTATGAATAAAACATCTTACCAAGAACCTCAGTTTTCCACTGCCTGAGCCTAACCCCTGACAGCTGCCAACGGTTCCCCTCTTGTATCATCAGCAGACTCCACCAGAACAGAGTCAGAAACATTAAGCAGACCAAAGCTGCTTCCATCATTAAGGAAAAGAAACAAAACAGAGAGAGAGAAGGAGAGGAGAGAAGGAGAGAGGGATAGAGAGAGAGAGAGAGAGAGTGGATTCATGTCTCTATCCCCAGCTTTCTCCTCCTCCTTTTACTTGAGTTTCTATTCCTGCTGAGGAATTTATACTTGGGCTCCCACAGTCTGGCTTCTTGTTAGCAAAAACAAACCTACCATATCCCGATGGCTTCTTGGTGCTATGCAGAACATAAATAAGGAAAGCTTTTGATGTCAGGGAAAGTTGGGGAGCTCAGCAGCTCTGTTTGCACAGCTTCAAAGTGAAGCAAGGCTTTTGCCAAGGTGGGTGGGCAGAAGTCACTGTTGGTAGGATGAGAGAACAGCCAAGATTTAGTGTGCAAACAGGAGCTTGGTGGGTTGGAAGTGATAAGGGGGAAAGGGGTCTTAGTGTTGTGTCTTGTCCTTGTTGACACTCAGAGTTGAGGGGAGAAGAGGGTCTGGGAGGGTAACAGGGTCTTGGCCAGGAGCCGAGGATTGTCCTGGATATGGGAAAGTGCCTCTGCCTGTATCTGCCATCCCTAGAATGGAGTCGTGATCGCTTGAGCTCCTTCTGAGACTCTCCTGGTGTTATTCCTGATTAGGAGTGACAAAGGCTGAAGTGAGATTCATGTATATGTGGAGCGGAAGGATGCACAAAGGTGGGCTTGTAGCAGTCTGGTTGATATTACGGATAGAGCCAGAGACACCAAAGTAGAAAATAAGAGAGAGAGAAGAAACAGAAAGGAAGGGTAAGTGCCCTCCCAGATCTCAACCTGGCTTGTGGTCTACCTCTTGGTTTTGGGTCCCCTTTCTCACACCATAGAGAGAAATCACGATCTAGTTTCCATTCTGCTCAGAGTGTCGTCTCTCTCCATACTAGTTCTGGGCTGACCAGCATGCAGGACCTTCCATCAGATTCCCCTGCACCCAGCACCCATCAGTGGGGAGTGACAGGTCTCGGCTTGCGGCAATGGTGACTGCTTGCAAGGAAGCTTTAGGGAATCTGCACACATCCTCAGCCATCACTGCCCTGAAAATACTTAAAAAAGCCATTTATGCACAGATAAGCAGCCACAATGCAGAAGGGAACAGTGGAGAGGAATCGCATGCCACAGCAACTGCCGTGTGGCTCAGCTTCCTGTTGTTGAATGTGGCAGCACCTCTTTATCAGGTTTTCCAGCTCCTGAGTATGTCACTCAGCATCTGACAACCCTGGGTATCTCTCAGGCACATAAACTGCTGATGAGGAGTTGGCCCAGGGCAGGAGCTGCAGCCCAGAACCAAGATGGTTTTTGTTGTTTCGGGTTCTCAATCACATCCTTGATGAAAAGAAAAGCTTCAGCTGCTTCATAAGTGTGAGTTAAAGGGGGTGATGCCTTTCAGCTGGGTATTAATCCTCATAGTGATAGCACTCCTCCTTCCACAGCTCATCATGTCGTCTGTTCAGTTGCCTGCTGTTGATGGGAGATGTGGGAGCAGGTCTGACTGCTGGAGAGGCCTCTGGAGGGGGAAACAGCCCAAGTACCTGCGTTGAGGGCATCTGGGGATGATCTTGCAGCCAGCTGCCGCAGGTGGGTTCACGTGGTCTCCTTTGAAGCTGCTCCACTTAGTTTGAACAACTAAATTTTCACTAGAGTTGGGATTTGAACCCAAATATAATCTGGAGCTGGGGAGCTCTTCCTTGCCTCTCCTCTTTTTGATCCATGTTGTTTATATCTCTCTGTATCTCCCACAGGAAAGCCCGAGGCAGGGAGGGTAGCCTGAGAGCCCATCAGCCTCCCCTCTTTCTCCACTGCACAACTTCTCTTGAGAAGCTGATGTTGCTAAATGTACTCAGCACTCAGCCTTTCTGAGAAGGCCATACTCAGGCTGAGCAGAGCCAGTTCCTGGTGTGCTTTTATTTGTAGCCCAGTGGTTTTAGATTGATCACTGAAGAGCTGTGCTTTATTCTTTGTGATATTTTTGGTTTCTTTCCAGGATACTGCCTACCATCTTCTTGCATTTGCTATAGCTTTTGTGACCTTGAGGTATCAGGAGATAAAACCAGTCCTTGCTCTGGCACGGGAGCGAGGATGTGGTAGAGAAGGAATTGTTTGTCCCTGCAGCTGTGGCACCACAACCAGAGGCTGCTGTCCAAACCATGGGGATACGCAAGAAGCGTTTGCATGGGCACGACTGTAATGGGAGCAGGGCTGCAGGACCAAACCTGACCTTTTACTTGATGCAAATGGCAGTACTTGGTGATCCCGTCGTCTTCTGGGCTGCATGAGGGCTGAGTGGGGCCAGTCACAGAGGGAGGTGAAGGAAGGCACCCATCTGTCCTGGCCGTATGTCGGACCCCCCAGTTTGCAGAAGCAAGGTTTGATCTCAGCCCACTCACTGATAGGGCGGTGGCACCAGTGACGTCACTGCAAAGCCAGTGCCATCAAGCAGCTACCAGGCTGATCATCATTACCACCAAGATGATGACCATCAAGGTCACCAACATCACATGTTGCCTCCACAGATTGACTGAACAGCAGTCTTAGCACTGGGACCCCTTCCTAAATGGGGGAGAACAAAGGTCCAGATAAACTTAAGCCTCATCTCATCCGTCAGATGGTTTTGCATTAGACTGGGACGCTGATTGGGTGGAGAATAGCGCTTGGTGAGAGGCTCCAAGGCATCCTCAGCCACCAGCACCACTACAAGGATGACCCATGACACAAGGGCTGCAGGGATAATACAGCCCCGTGCCAGAGGAGCGAGCTCGTTGGATGGGCAAGGGGGCAGCAGTCTTTGAGTCTGAGGTCCCCTCTTGCAGGGTTTGGCTGGCTGCCTCACTTTCACAGGAGAGGTCATAAAAAGAAGAGGGAAGGAGCTCATAGTTTTAGTGTAGGCTGCGTGCAGCAAGGCAGCCACAGAATCGCCCCCAGTTTTGGTTGAGGAACTAAAACCAAGAGGCGAGTTGCAGCCCTGCATCTCCTGCTGAAGCGTGAAATCTGAGGTCACCCAAGGGCTGCTGCAAAGTCAGGTTTGGCTCCTACAGGGGGCTGAAAACTGGGTGGGGGGAGGTGGTGTGAATATCAGCATCTCTGGCACATGTGCCTGGTGCTGTCCCAGCCGCAGTCAGGGGGCTGGACAGCTGCTCTATGGCTTCTCTGTGGTTTATTCACACAGTGAAACCCTGAAGTGGTTGTAGCTCATAGCAACGTTATGCAAACCTCCATTTGCATAATCATTATGCAAATTGAGATAGATAACCAGCTTTAACCAGTCTCGAGTTGCTTTCAAGTGCCTCTTTCTCAGCTGGTGTTTCAATCGCTTAAAGCACTAAAAAGAAACCACCACCAAAGCTGCTAACTTTCTTCTCTTGGTTAAGCGTTTCACTGGGGCAGGGAGGGAGGGAGAGGAGGCGGCGGCAGTGCAGGCGCTGCAGTACCTGAGTGGCCTGGTGGGGTCACTGATGGCTTTCATATCCAGAAGGACTGTCCCTAGCTCGAGCTCTTACCCTGGATGGAGTTAGAGGAGCCCCGTGCACGCTCTGCTGTGTCTTGGCTTTCTGGAGACCTTTAGAAAGTATCTGGGCCTCCTTCATCTGAAAGTACTTCGTGGGGTTGTGAGGAAGCTACATGGGAACAGTGGGGTATTCAGGTACTTTGTTAGTAGCTAGACTGCTCCTGCTGCATCAAAGTGGTTAAGAAAGTTTAATTTCTTCCGCTGGAAGAGAAGGTGTATAATGGCATAGGGGAAAGAAATGGGTGTCTGGCTCGTGCTGTCCCTCCCTTCCTGGTGCAGAGGGCCCAGTCTTAGCATCCTGCCTATCGTGTTGTGGGGTGAAAGAAGTTGGACCGCAGTGTGTTTAGCCCTTTCAGGAGGGCTGGTAGAGGCGAGTGCAAAGCACTGCATGCTTCTATCTCCAGTGGTACTCCTGTCTTCCCCTTCTTCTGTGAAGTGCTTCCAGTGCAGCAGTGGTTCAGTGGCTGATGCTGGCAGCCCCTTTCTGGGGCGCCAGGGTTGTTAATTCATTGCTGGCCTTTGCTGCCGGAGTGCTGCTGCAGTGTGAGCCGACATCTGCTGTGTGACTCTGCTGCTCATGCTTGCCTTCCTCACCAGTCCTGTGCTGCTGTGGCTGCCCTTGTCACCACCAGCTTCTTTCTTTCTGCTCTGCCTCCTGGTATTTGTGGCTTTTCCTGTTTGCTCATCTCAGATCCTTGCTTTTAGGATGCCTTCTGGATGTGTAGCTGCTTTCCAGTTCTTGCAGCCTCTGTAACAAGATGGGAGCATTAACTTTGGATTCTTCTCATTATGGTCTTTGCAAGGAAGGTTGCAGTTATGGTCCTCATGGGGCACTCAAGAGCTGGCCTATCTGTGTTGGGTTCATGCTAGGCTGGGTCAGGAGCGTGAGCGACTTCTTGATCTGCAGATGGTATGATGCAGCCACGCAAAACTGCAGCTTTTTTCCCATTCCAGACCCTGGGAGTTTTTGAATGGCTTCTTGTGAAGCAACTGCGCTTATCTGCTGCATGATTAAGGGATATTACTTAAAGCCCCCAGAGAAAACAGATTAGGAAGAGCTTAGAGTGAGCTAGATAAGGACTTCCAAGTGAAGAGGCACCAATACATTGTGGAGAACATGAAGATGTCATACATGGATCTCATTAGTGACAGCTGCCCGGGGCTTGGTGCAAGCCTGCCTGACCTATCCTGGATGTGTTTCAGCATCTTCCAACCCAGCTGGAACAATGACTCAGGTTCCCTGTACTCACCTACAAACTCCCTGGTCTTGTAGCAAGGAAATGGAGCACAACTGACCTCTGGCCCTCAGGATAGGGGAGATATGTGGGGGTGAACAAATGCTGTGAATACACGCCTCTGCAGGGCAGCGATGGAGAGTAAATAGCATGACAGTCCTCTTTGCGGGTCCTGTCTTAAATCTTCCCTGCTGTATGTCCTAGTTCCAGCCTGCCATGTCTCTGACCCAGCTGACACGCGGGTGTCTCAGCCTTTGTCTTGTGTTATTATCTGAGTTACTACTGTAACACTACAGGGCTGTTTGTAGTAAGCAGGGCTATCCATGTGCAGATACTAGCCCTTCACGAGGTCTGGGCTCAGAAAGGAGGCATGCAAGGAGAACTTCAGTTGGCTTAAGTGAGGGCTAAGGTAATACGATGTCTGTAGTTCTTCATGACTGGCCATGAGAAGTGCTGATAGGAGACATTCAGCCAATTCTAACCCGTAGTTATCATTGTGTTAGTCGGAGGGCTAATACCCTTCTTGTAGCAGCAAAACTAGAGGGGGTGGTGGTGAGGGACAAGACCTCGATTGGTGTGTGGAGGCACAGATGATGCAGACTTGCAGGAGGCTGAGGATCTAAAAAACTGGAGAATGGGTAAGAGCCTACTTAAACACTATGAGGTTTTGCTGGCAAACAGACTAAATTGCTGAACCATCTGTCTGTGAGCTTTAGGGAGGTGATTCAGGAGTCGGGGGTAGAAAGAGGGGCGACTTCAGGAACACTTTGTGACTTGAAGAACAAAACAGCCCCCAACTGAACTAAAATAATGGATGATTTCATAGTGCAGTGCCTGCACCCTCTGCAACCCAACCTGCTAACAAACTTCATCCTCACTTACAGAAGAACATTAATTGCTGACTGGGAAAAATAAGAAAACCCACGGTTTCCTGAGGTAGGAGTGAACATAATTTGATTACAGCCTCTGCCTGCTGCATGTCAGGACAGCAGGATGAGGCAGTAAGGAAGGTGTGTTATATTCCAAGTGTTGTGAAACTGGACTGCTTTTGTTGCATCCTCAGTAGAGTGCACAGTTGTAGGGAGGAGGGAGAAAAAAAATTGTGTTGCTGAATGCTAAAAAAAAAAGTAGTATTACCTAAAAATACAGGTGGCATTTGGAAGAAATCAAAGGAACTAATGGACTATGAATGACCACAAGGGTCAAAGACGATAAGAAAGTACTTAAATAGAGAAGGAAACCTATTTCTTTATCAAAAATGGCTCTGTGGTTAGAGACAGATGGCAAAATTGTAAATAGTAGAGTGGAAAAGGTAGCAATGCTCCATAGATATTCTAAATACAGAAGAAAGGCAGGAGAATGTACTCGCCACAGACAGTGCTGTGGCTGGTGCATAAAATCTGCCATTTGTAGTGCAGGAGGTTGTGCAGCAGCCTGGAAAGCATCTAATGTTTGTCAGCCCTAGTATGGAGTCCTAAAGTAGTCAGCTGGGCAGTTCACCAAATTGTTGCTTCTTCCACCCAGGTCTTAAAAAACCGGGAGATTCTCTAGGGCTGCAGGGATCGCAGTGTCATTACAAATCTTCGGGAAGAAATTGGGTCAGCAGGAGGCAAAGTCATGGGGAAATAGATTAGAAAATGTCTTCAGTAAAGAAGCGGGCACTAGGAATAATCATAGAGTCATAGGATCTTTAAGGTTGGAAAAAAAAAATTAAGATTGTTAAGTCAAACCATCAACACCACCACCATGCTGACTAAATTATGTCGTAAAACACCACATCTGTGCGTTATTTTTAACTCCTCCAGGGATGGGGACTCCGCCACTGGGTACCCTCAGCCAGTGTTTTGCCACTCTTCAGTGAAGAAATTTTTCCTCAATCCAGTCTAAACCTACCCTGGTGTAACTTGAGGCCATTTCCTGTTGTCCTGTCACCTCTTACTTAGGAGAAGAAACCAGCACCCACCTCACCACAACCTCTTTTTAGGCAGTTGTAGAGAGCAATAAGTTTGCCCCCCAGCCTCCTCTTCTCCAGACTAAAGAACCCTAGTTTCCTTAGGTGCTCGTTATAAGACTTGTGCTCCAGACTTTTGCTGTAAATAACTTTTCAAGTCGCTGTGGCTTGGTGATGGGGTCAAACTGAACCGCGGTCTTTATGGCAGGTCTCTGGTCTGAAGTCATCCGTCTGTATGTGGGGCATTAAGGTTTGAGCGTATTAAGATTCTGTCAAGATCTTTGGCTTAGGAACTCATGGCCTCTTGTTTCCTTCAATTGTATTGTAGAGAACTAAAAGAACCCTGGTTTGCTGGGTGTGTCATTGATGGCTAGTTATTAAAGGAGGATCGCCCATGGGTTCTTTTCTTGATTCAGTGTCATTTAATATCTTGATGAGGAAAAGGTAAAACTACTGGTGTACTGTGAAGGAGGCACGGCGTGAGAGAGCAAATGTTGAGCAGAAAAAGTCTCGGTGTCAGTGACGGGATGAAATGATGCCACCATTCAATCAGACAGCTGCCATCTCGAGCTGCTGAGAACTGAGAAAAGCCAATTTATTTATATGTACATGCACAGGGCAAAAGATCGTCCTGTCAAAGGGTGAGTAATCAGAGGGATCTGGCGTCAGTGTGAATGCCTGCCCGTGGGCTGGAGCAAGCCAGGGAAGGACTGCTGGGGTGCCCGCTGACCCCTCTCAGAACATTGCAGTGTGGACCCAGGACACCCAAGGAGGTGTCCATGAAACCCTGCCTGTTAGCTGCAATCAGCAGGATGTGTCATCAGCATCATTATTATTGTGGCTAGTGGTTCATTACCCAGTGCTAAGCAGGTCAAGTGAGTCGTTCCAACAAGCTGTGAAGTCAGGCCTGGAGCTAGGTGTGAAGAGGGAGAGGTGAAAACAAGGGAGAAGGTGGATGGGTGGGTTCTGCTTTGTGATGTGTTAAATGTGGAATTTGGGGAATTTTCGAGGTGGTTTTAGGAGGAAACCTGGCCCAGAGGACTGTCTTGACTGGCTGCAGAGTCTTCACTCCATCTGCAGTCCCTGTTTGGGCTCAAGGTGATGCACGGGTCTCATGCCACCTCACTTTGGATAACTCCATACTGAAAGGTGACTTAACATTGAAACGAGCTGTTCCCGTTCCTCTGGGTGCAAAGGGGCTGGTTCCCTTGTCACCTGTTGCTCATCTCAGCCATGGTTTGGGGCAACTGGATGGGGTGCTTACATGCATTATTCTTTTTTAAGATGAAAATAACTAAACCTTCTGAGCCCCTCTGCTCCCACACTGGAATTATGACTGGCCATGAATAATTTATCTGCAGATAATTAATTATTCAGCTCACTTCTTCATTAGCTGAAGAACCTGAACTCTGTTAGCTGCTTACTTCTACAAAACATGCCTTTTTCTGAAGCAAATAAAATAAGAGCAGCTCTTCTCAAAAAGCCCCACTCCTGGTGACCCTTTATACTAGTTTCCCTGAACATCTTTCCAAGTGTGGTGTTCCCACACTGCAGTTCATGCATGGTGTGTTGAAATGGATCAAGGCCTCCCTTCTTCTGTAGGGACAGCCCCTAAAAATCAGATCTAAGCCGAATGGGATGGGGTTGACAGATCACTGGGGAATCTGGTTTAACCTTTCCCAGCCCAGCATCCACAGCTGCCTTATTTAAATTGCTGTACTGTCACATGGAGCAATGCTGCCTTCTCATGTCTTTGAAATATTGTGATTGTTAATCCTTGTGTTAACGTACCACTTGTGCCTTTTAAAATTTGCTCTTCATGGTGAGCCTCACTCCTGTTCTATGTGCTGTAGATGCAAACCCTGTGTGATTCTGCCTTCGTGGCTGTGTTGGCAGAACTGGGCAAGATGGGCTGGCACTAGGAAAGCCGACCCCCTTCCTTAGCTGGCGTTTCTCATAACTTGGGCTTAATAGGGCAGCTTCTGGAGGGAGAACTGGTGTGAGCTGCTGACTGTTGTGGCTGTTCTTTCCTTGCCCTTTCTGCTGGTTCACTTTGTATGCCTGTGACTGCCCAAGTAGTGTGGACAGGGAGTCTCCTGGTTAACGCTCTTCACAGGATCTCTGTTTTTCCATGGAACTGCTGGGTTTTGCTGGTGGCTTGTACTTGGCAGCAGTTAACAGCCCAACCAGGGCTTCACGGAGTGGATCTGGAGAACCAATGTGTTTACCTGCTCTGGTTTGTCACTGCTGGGCCACTGGCCAGTCTGTAAGCCAGACCAGTGGCCCCTAAGTCATGCAGCTGCTCTATGCAATGTGTTGTCTTCCTTGGTATCTACTTACTGGGATTTGTTCATTGGTAATATTGCACCTGGAGAGCAGTGTCATGATGTGACTCATTGTGATGCTGGTGAGCCTGTGCTCAGGTTGAAGTTGTTTTAGGGGGAAAAAATAATGGCAATAATGAGCTGTGCACTGGTCATGGTTTCCTCGATGTCAAAGCAGTTCATCTGCCTGCTGTGGTCGCTCCTCTTGCATGGGTCTTGGCTCTTCTCTCTGGTGCTTCATGCTTATGCAGCCATCTCAACTCTATGTATTTATGCTTTCATTTTAAGAGCCAATAATCTTTCCGCCATACCACATCATGCTGAAAGTCTCTGCTGGTGTTTTATAGCTCCCAGCACTCTCAGCTATGTTGTCCTTGGCCTTGCTCTTTCTTTCCTTCTCTGTTCAATATCAATCCAGACTCTGGGGTGAATCCTTTATCCCCTTTGTTCCACTGTCTCTCACAGCTGGAGAAGCTTGTCACTCGGGTTGTGCAATTTGACCTGATTGCTTTCTCTGAAGAAGTCTCTGCATAATTTACTACGGGGCTGGAGCACACATTTGCCTTCTTCCTCCTCCAACTGCTCCAAGGGTTTTTGCACCAAACCTGCAATCCATTTCAGCTTTTAAGTTCAGCTGTGGCAGACTTGGCAATGAAGAAGCTGGAGATGTGTCAGGGATGCATCCCTGGGGATGGTGATCTCTGATTTCAAATCTGTGTGTGCATCTGGGGCAAGTGCCTGTATTTAATTGCCCTCTTTGCTCTCTGCAGAACACAGACTGCTCAGGCTTTCCTCACCCCCTGGTGCTAGTCTGAGTCTCCGTTCATAGTTGCTGATCTGCTTGGTGCGTAGCATCCTCCTGCTCTGATGGGTGGATGTGCAGCAGCAAGTGCTGACCTCTGTCAGACAGACATCCCAGGATGTCCACAACTGTGGATAACACTTCCAGCATTAGAAGTATTATTCCTCCACCCTGAGACCAGAAGGTACTATAGAAGAAAACTGGCACCTCTTGGAGATGGGAGCTCCTGAGCAATTAGACTGGAGAGCAGCCTGGTACATCTGCGTCAGTCCTTTGCTGTCATGGACGTGATATCTGCCAGGCCCCTCTATGGGCTGGCTCCTAAGGCAAATCTTCTGCAAAAGCAGTGGCAAACCTGGATCATGGAAACGGCTGGACGTTTCCTTCTACAGTTATTCACAACCGGTTTCTTCCTGTTTGTCCTCACGTCAACATTATCTTCTGGCTTCAGCAGCTTTTCTTCCCTCTGTGTATTTAGATCCTGATGTTTTTATAGGTGATAGTGATATTCCCTCTTGGCTTTCATTTCGCTAACAAAGGCTCCCTCCTCGAGGTTTCCCTCTCTCCTGAATATTGGTGGCCAGATCCCAGGCTGTCTCTACGGCAGCATTACTCCTTACCCTACAGGTGGGATGTGCTTCTCCCCTTTGTGCATCCAGACTACTCTAGGCTCATTCACAGCCATATGGCAGAGTTGATATCCTCCTCAGATCAACCTGGCCCTCTTTCTGAGGGACTGGCAGAAATGCAAAGAACAATTGTAATCCAAGTACCTGGCCTTATACCTAATGCTGTCGTGCTACAGTTTGATTCTACTTCTAGGGTACTCACGTTTTGCAATACAATATCTCATCTTTCTCTTTTGCAATGAATCTCATCTGAGGTTTCCCTTGGGTAATGAGGATTCTGTTCAAAGTGCTCAGCAGGCTCGGTCTCACTGTATGCCTTAGGCAGATTAAGAGAATTCTATTTTAATGATCAAATAAGGAAGATTTCTACATGGAGGCAGTGGTCCTCTGGTGCTGCTGTGGTCATGGAGTAGTTCCCCTCTGCAGATGTTCTGAAGCTGCTTTTGAAATGTCTGATGTCAGGTTGGTGAAGTTTCTTATCTTTTCTGCCTTGCTGTTACTGTCTCCCTGCTTTTCCTCTGTCCCAGCCCATGTGATTTCTTCTGTGTAGTACTGTAGTAGCTGAATGAGAACAGCTGTTCCTGCAGACAAAGAGGATGTGGTAATCCACTTAGTCTGGTGTGATCTCCCCTTGCTAAACTCTTCCAACATTGTTTACTTACTTTCAATTAGCCTTGCTGTCTGAATCTGTTGCGAAGTCTCATCCTCTACAAGATCAGATTAATGGGCTTGTGTCTCCTATTTAAATACAGCCCCCACGTGTGCTGTACGCCAAACCAATAATACTTTATCTTGATGTAATAAAAATAATTGCCAGCAGAAATGCTTTCCCTTGCCTGTTCTTCACCACTCCAGGGAATTGCTTGCTCCTGTTTCCACTTCCTCACATGTCTCTTGCATCCACAGACAACCTCAGGCATCCTGCATATTTGTGTCTGTGACCCCTCTCCTGGTCCAGGACTTCACTGACCAATTCATTTTGTTCCCCAGTATCCACTCTGCTTGAAGTCAAGGTCCTCAGTTGCAGGCTTATTTTCATTTGTTCATTCAATTAATCACAAATTGATTTAGGTTGAAGTATTTGACACAGAACTTGTTTCTGCAGTCAGACCTTCCATAATACCTCCCTTTCTTGCCAAAACTAAGTCTAAATAGTCATTGCCTCACAATTTCAGGTGAATGTAAACCTACCAGCTCTTGCATCTAGCTTTGTCTGCTCTGTGGCCCCAAGCAACATTTACTTTCCAGACTCCTCTATAGACCAGAGCTATTGAAGTGGCCCAGCAAGAACTGTTGCTCTGTCTCCCAAAGAGGGGTTTGCTTCATGAGGAGGTCACAGCTTGATCTCCATATTCCCAGCAGTTCCTATAAGGATGATTGTCCCCACCTGGTTGCTCTGACCACTTTTTTTCTTCCTCTCACCCCTTTGGGTTATTCACCTATCCCCTATGCATGCCTTCTTCACAGCACTGGTCTCCAGCAGATCTTTGGAGAAGACCATCACTGCTTTCGTTGTCCTACAACCCAGCATCGTTGCCTGTGAGCAACCACCACTGAAGGGGCTGGCCCTTAGGACTTGCCCTGAGCTGCATCTAATCTCCCCATCCAACCTCTATCTGCTTGTACAGGAGTCTCCTTGCCAAAGTTGAGCTTGGTCTTAGGGAGGCAATGCTAATTCTTTGGTTTCCAGGGCTGTTTATCTTGGGCAGATCGTGAAGGGGCTGGAAGTGGCAGGAGGCCAGCAGGCACAGCCTAGGCAGGGAACTGGAATTGGGCAGTGCTCCGTAATTCGGCAGAGGTGTCCCTGGTTCAAGTGGGGCAGTGGAGGTGTCTAGGCTGCATTCTGCAGATGGAAGCACCAGGCTGCTGTCTCTTAGAATGCTTGATTGTTTTCTGACTCAGCCTTTTTCCTGCCCTGAGGAACCACTGGTAAAATGAAGCACCTATGGGGGAAGTTGTCCAGCAGGCTCTTGCTCTTGCAAAGCTTGATTGACTGGATCAATCTGACCTACTAGGTCAGCGAGATGTGTGATAGAAATGGCCAAAAGAGCAAAATCAAGCTGGGGAGGCTGTCAAGAAGGCTAAAAAGGAAATCTTCTTGTGCTCAGCTTTTGGTTTCTTGTGAGATAAAGTGGAATTTTCAGCAGCTCAGGGCAAAATGTAATTTTCCAGTTGGCTTTACTTGCAGTCCACCTGACTGCTCTTTCCCTCTTTGTTGCTCTGTGTCAGAGGCACCCGCATCCCTGCTCCCGCATCTGGATTCCAGCTGCCATCCAGAGCCCTTGGAGGATCAGACCTGGGCCTGACAAGCAATCTCCAAACCACTATGGGTCCAGGCACAGCTGGGACTTGGCCGTCAGCTGACCCCAGAGCTGCCAGAGCCTGGTGCACCAGCATATGGTAGAATGGGCTTTGCTGGGGAGGTGGGTATAAAGGAGGAGTGAGGAAATAATGGCAAATAGGAGCTGACTGCCCAGTAATTGTGGACAACAAGGCTTTTCAGCAGGGCCATAATCAATGGTGGATGGAGACACAATGGGTGGTGGTTATTGATTTATTTTTATTTATTTATTCTCCCCCTGCTTGCTGCCTGGCAGAGTGGAAAGGCTCTGGAGGCAGCACTGCAGGGGCCTTCTCTCTGCTTAGCATCTTGCCTGCCTTCCCTCCCTGCTCCAGGTGGGCAGTGCTCATGGGTGGCCAACATCAATAACATCCATCCATGGAGTCTCCTGTCTGCCTCCTAGGAGCTGCATTTGAGCCTGGAGGGGAAACTGAGGCCAGAGGCAAAGGTAGGGCAAAAAAAGGCAGACCACAGTTCTGGCCAGAGTTCCCTCTTGGCATGTCCAGCAGGCCACCTCCACCTCGATACCATCCATCTCCAAGGTAGCAGCTTTCCCTGCTCCCTTGCTAATCAACTCTGACTTGTCATGTTTTGCTGATGAATGTATCAGTCCCTGTTTCTTCTGCTCATCTCTCCCTCCACCACTTGCAGTTCTCAGATGTGATTTAAGGACTGTGCTAAGTCTCTCTGTGGGGAACAGCTATGGAGAAAGACACAAACCTTGCATTGCTTGGGGTCTGATCCAAGGGGTGTCCACCCTCACAGTTACCAGAGGTGCTGGGGGAAGGACAGGGTGTCCCATGTACAGGAATAATGTTGTTAAAGCAAATCCAGCTCACGGAAATTCATGGGTTTGTGACTGGACCAAAGTGCTAGGAAACAGGGCTTTACTCCTTGCTTAACCTTTTCTTAAGACCCTCCCTCCACCTGCTATACTCTTGGATGTCTCAGCAATTCAGGGAGGGTATTTGTGCTATGTCTGTGCAGCACTTGGGTAACAAGGGGCTCCCATGCCCTGAGCTTAGTTGCTACTTCTGGGCACTACAGTAACAGTGAGGACCTTGCTGTCCTCTAGCTCATGAAAGCAATGTTATCTGCAGGGGGGAGAGGGGATGTCATTTTAGTAATAGCTTTCTTTCCAGGATGAAAAGCTATGTCATTAGAGCTGGTCTGAGCAGTATTTTTTTTTTCCCCCTTCTCTTTTGTTCAGGGCTGTGCAGAGCACTTTGGAATTCATAAACTGGTAATTTATTGAACAAGTCTTTGGAGAAGGGAAGTAATGAAAACTGCCATATGAATTACAGGAGCATTTGGGATCCTATTGCTGGTAGGAGCATGGCAACTCTGTGGCCTCTAATAGAGCCTGTGTCTGTGTCGAGACACCCGCTGAGGAGCAGACGCCTCACAAAGCCACACCAGAGGCAGCTGGAAATGGGATTGGGGTTGCAAAAAGCAACCCAGAAGTCATGCTGTGGGCAGGCAGAGTCGCTGCTGCTTCCAGACTCAACTGAGTCCTTCCTGGCGCATAATGTGCGGTGATGGAGTGTGCTGGCTCTTGGACTAAGGGGGGATTACAGAGTATTTATGCATGCAGGAGTCGGCAGGTGTGATCTCTCAGCCTGCTGCATTCAGGCTGGTTTTGAACCTTCCTGGGCTGAAGCTCTGGGTTCAAAATGCCAGCCTGAGGCCGTGTCACAGAACTCCGCAGATCCTGCGGGCAAGGAGCAGATACACTGTGCTGGCAGGAGATGGTGTTCCTTCTGTGGGACAGTGTGGCCAGGCTGTGATCTTGCTGTTGCTTTGCATCCATCTAGCAAGATGCAGGGGTGGTGGCCACACATGCCAGCTTGTCCATGCAAGAATTTACTCCCAGTCTGGGAATGCACTGCACCACGGCAACTCAGGTAACCCTGCTCAGTCTGCTCTAGGGAGGGTAGTAGGATCTTTTGGTAGTAGAAGAGCTAGGTTTGGTTTCGGAAAGCCTGACACTGCTAAATTCTCTGTGCACATGTACTGTGGAGCACAAACATTTATTAGAGGTGGTTTTGGAGGAGCTAGGATGCAGGAAGGAGTGAAGCACAGGCTGTGCACAGGGCCATGGTAAGTGAGGGATGTGTGTGGGAAGGCAGCTGGAGGCTGGATTTGCATGCAGGCCAGGGCCAGGGTCAACTGACAGTGGCAAAATTACTACAAGCCACAGTACTTTTTGTGCTTCCAATTAATCAAGGTAATGGGCCCTTCATCTCCAGATCTTGGCTCTTGTTCAACAGTCTGTCCTTGCAAGGCCGTCATGGGATAGGTCAAGGGGGGAATCAACTCGCACAGGTGGGACAGCAGTGCAAGCACTGCCTGAGGGTACTCCTCAGACAGTAAGATTTTGATTGCTTTTTTTTTATAGTTGCTGGAAACTCTTGTCTGGTTCATCCAGCTTAAGGTGCTCTGTGGCCATGCTCCATGTCAGCAGGGAGATCCCCAGTGAAAGGAAACCAAAATGTTAATACAGGGTTGCCAGGGCTTCCCTCCCACCATGCAAAGGCAGAAACCTGTTCTGTGGATCATCTGATGCAGAGTGCTATTAGGAGGACTGATAATGTGACTTCTTCCCCACGGCTGTCAGAGGTGGTCACTGCTGAGCCCACTGTATGTGTTTCAGATCTGAATGTCTTTGATCTCAGGAAGGAGGAAGGTTTGGTTGAGTGCTGCCAAGCCAGAACTCCTGGATGGCCTTATGTGATGCTGAGCAAAATGCTCACAAGGGAATGTGCCCTGCCCCAACCCCTAGGTCCATGTGGAAACTGGTTTTGGGTTAAAAACAGCATTTCAGTGAATTCTGGGGAAGTAGAGATGCGAGGTTAGTACCTGAGCAGCATAAATAAATGAATTAATGAATGGATTAAATGTAAATTGTGACAGCTTTAAAATGAAAGTCATAGTTTCCAAAAGTGCTTTTAACTGGTACTTATTTCTGCAGCAATATAACTGCCAGCAAGAGCTTAATTCATTATCACCAGAACAAAATGAAGGCCCTGTAAATTTGAAGTCCAATTTAATTTCCCCAGAAAGAGTGTTTTTTCATTCTTCTCTCCCTTTCCCCTCTCTCTGCTCAACAAAGGAAGCTTTCCATCCCTAAGAGCTGTTGTGTGTCTCCTTGTGAATGGAATTTTCTCAGCTGTCGGCCAACACCCCCAGGTCCTTCTCCTCCAGGCAGCTTTCTAGACAGACTTCTCCCAGTCTGTAGCTTTGCATAGGGTTGTTGTGCCCCAAGTGCAGGACCCGGCATTTGGCCTTGTTAAACCTCATCCCACTGGACTCTGCCCAGCAGTCCAGCCTGTTCAGATCCCTTTGCAGAGCCTCCCTACCCTCCAGCAGATCCACACTTCCACCCAGCTTAGTGTCATCAGCGAATTTGCTAAGGGTCAAAGTCATCCAAATTTGGGGACCTGCTGCAGGAATCAGGCTTGCTGATTATAGCTTGCTGGTGGATACTCAGGGAAGGCAGAGATCTGGCAGGGGTGGCCTGTGGCCACCTCTAGCAGTGAATTTTGGTATGTTGCAGGGCTCCTGGGGTGGAGCAGCTGCCAGAGGCAGGGGTTGGGGTCCATCTATAAATCAGCCTCCAACTCTCCAGCCTTTGCCACCTGCCTTCTCCTGCTTCTTCTCGGCTCTATTAACAGTGCAGATGGCCTGTACGCAGGGTTGATGTGTGCGTGCATGTTCCTGCTTCCAGAACTGTAGAAAACCAGGAATGGTATGTGGTTGCCCTAAGATGTAATATAGAGCAAGCAAATTGGAGGAAGGAGTCTGATGCAGCCAGAAAAGCCCAATGAAGCCTGTGGTCTCCATGGAGTCTTTTTTTGTACTCATCTCATTTCCTTGTTAACTTTTTTGTTGTTGTTGTTCTTTTTTTTGTTTGTTTGCTTTATGTTTTAAGAAAGCGTTTTTATCTGGGAAAGAGCAGTGCACTGGCTCCTTGGGTGCAGGGCAGTCGTGAGCAGACGACTTACAAGCGTCTAATGCTGTACTCGCTATAAAAACACCTTGTCTTGAATCACCTTGGGTCACTGTGGTCTTGGGCTCCCCTTCCTCATCCTCCTCTTCTGCAGCCCAGACCTTCCCTGGCTTGCTGGCACCATCCTTGCCTCCCGGGGCAGCTCTCAGCTACATGAGGCTAGTAATGGTGTCCAAATGAGCACCTACTGCAGGTGGGTCAGATGCATTCAGGGGAGCAATGGATGGGGCTGATGTGCAGGAGAGACATAGGGGCCCCTGGTCACCACTGCTCCCTTGCTCTTGCAGCATTTCATCCTATCCCTGCATCCAGTAACCCTACAGCATGGGACATTTCAGATGCATTTCTGTTGGGTCACCCTAGCAAGGCTGGTGGCATTCTGAGCATCACGTTGTTTTGCTGCCATAGCGATGGCTCCTGTCTCAGTACTATGCCAGCAAACCTTGCTTGATCCCCAAAACCCTGGAGGTGAAGGGAATCCTTCTGGCTATCGGGAGGGAGCAGCCATCGCTGCTTAGCTCTTCAGTGCACTTTTGTTAGCCCACCCCATTGCGTTTAATTATTGATATTACATTCTATTCTCTGCAAAGAATGGCTCGCGGGGTGCTCCCAGAGTTCATTTCAAACATGAAATTACTGGTGCAGCTTTCATATGGGAAGAGTTGCTGCTGTGACCTGTGGGTAATTAACGAGACAGTGCATGGCCAGCAGCCCCAGAGTAATTAGCAGCAGCAATAGTAGTGTTCTTAATGGAGCTCCGCTTGCCGAGGCACGAATTTCTCTGCCATGGTGGCAGCCCTGTCATAATGCTGAGGCTGAATGTGGCTGCAGGGGTATTGTGGTGTTGAGAAAACAGGTCCACGGGACTCGAGATGGCTGCATGAGAGCTACCAGGGTGAAAGCTCAATGCAGGAGCCCCAGGAAGCCACAGATCTGTTCTTCTCCAGCCCATTACATGAAAATACAGAAGGAAGGTGGGAAAACATGAATGAAATGGAGGCTGTTGGGAAATTGCACATTTGCTGGGATCTGCCTAGCGTGAGCATGGCTGAAACATTCCCTTCCAACATTGGCTGTTCTGCCCTGTGAATCAAATATTCAGTATAATATTTAAATATAATTAATTCATGTAATTCCAGTTTTAATATTCATTTTCAGGTAGTATAGAGGTTGAGACTGCATCCATCAAACATTCAGAAAGAATGATAAAGCCTAGAATAAAATGTTTTCTCCCCTGTATGACACTGGATGTTGGAGAGGTGGGACAGGGGAGTCAGTGATTTGCTGCAGTTTGCTCCTAGCGGTTAGTCCCTCTGCCAGATGGTGAAGCACCAACACAGCAGAGCTCTTTGTGCAGTGTTGGAGGAGAGTGAGGCCCCCTCAGGAGGCACTTGGGCGTTCCCAGTGCTGGGAAAGGACCTTGGCAGCTCTGGGAACAAGCTGGGAAAAGAGAGCTCTTTTGTCTGTAGCCTGACCATCTCGTATGGAAACATAGCTGGAACCAATTTAGCTTTTATCCACAAACAAATTGAAACAAGCTCTGAATAACATACCTTGCAAAACAGCCCAGAGGAGGCATTCCCCACTTCCGTACCCTCCAGGCTAGAAAAAGCACTGGTTGTTTTTGGGGGTCATTCTGGAGGAGGTGGTGGGGGCAGGGGGCGGGAAGCTTCTCCAGTAGCAGAAGTTTGCCCTGGTGACCCTCTTCCACAGGTGCAGAGTCAGGAGGATTTGAGTCCAAGACTTTCCCATCCCAGGGGATTGCTGTAGTCTGGGGAAACAGGATACCCAGGAAAAATTACTCCCATGCAACACTTCAGGTTGATATTGGTGAGGGAGGACAGGATGGACAGACCATCCTGAACCTCTGCTGCCTTAGCTGGGACATGTTACCGTTTCTCTTCACTGCTTTCAGCCATGGGGATTTACTGGGGTTGTTTGGCCTCTTGATTCCCATAGTCGGTGCAGGCTCACAGGAGCTTGAAAAGCAAGGGCCTAATTTTACCCATGAACCCATTCCGGCACCTTCCCTGATGGCTGGTCCCAGCTCAGGCACAGTGGTACAGTCATCATTTAGGTGAGATGGGTGCTGGGGCCATCAGCTGACCTCAACAGCACCATGCTGTAAGCTCCTACTGGAAGATTTACACAGGGGCACAGTCCTCTGGTCTGGCTTATTACTCCAGAAGCAATTGATGGAGGGAAATGGAGAGGGAAAAGTAATGATTTTGGCCCAAAGGGCAGTGCAAGCTGTCTCTGGACTGAACCTAGGACAATTAATACATCCACGATGGACTAAATGGATTGTTTGGGGTTTGGGGCTGTGAAGTACAGTCAAAAGCAAAATGTTTGACTATTGTTATAATTGTTAACAAGCTTCTTTTGAAGCCCCATGCAAAGAAATGGATAGACTTCAGCCATCAATAATATCGCTGGAGGAGAAAATTGAAGGGATATCTGCCCAATTAAATAATCTACAGGGCTGGAATTGAGAATCAATGTGGCATGAACGATGAGGTATGGACTACCGGCACTGAAGACTAAATCCACTGCAGCCTCTGATTTAACAAAGGGAGAGGGATGGGGAGCAATGCCGCAGCTGTGATTTCCCAGGCTGCACACACCAGCCTTGCCATGGCTGCTGCAGGAGGTGACTGCGGAATGGCTCAGCATTGCTGTCCTGTGGCTGGGATGCACTCAAGGTATGACATCCTTGTGCTCAGGTGGGAGTATGGACAGAGGCAGGGCTGGCGGGGAGCTCCCATGACTTGCTTGTGGATGGTAAGCGAAGACTGCTGGGAGACTGATGTATTCTCTTCTGGATAACTTCCTCCTCTGAGTTTAGGTCGGGTTGTACGAGACCTTGGGTGACCTGGGGAAGTGGAAGGGAGCTTGCTGCAGCAGGTTTGATTGTGTAAAGTGGATTTGTTGAAAATGAGTGCAGTGGTGAAGGGGATGGGGCAGGGCATCTACTGAGTACAAGGGACTGGATGAAAAACATCAAATGTCCTATTTGCAGTGAAAAGGTATAGAATACAAAGATGGTTTGGGGAAAGAACTGTGGATCTTCCCTCAGGCCCTTCCCTGAGGAATCCCAGGCACTGGTATCTGCATGCATTTTGCAGGACATACCCCTCGCTGGCAACACTGGGACAACCCTACCCAAGCACCAGCAGAGCCACCATGGTAGAGTGGGCCTTCTGCCTGCTTGGAAGTAGAATCCTGCTGTCTGGGCCCTTTCCAGCAAGGATTAAGGGTAAGAAACATCTACTTGCGTGACTCATTCTTCCTGATCCCATCTTCACCAGGACATGCCCCACTGTGGCATGGGCATCGAGCTCCAGCTGTGGTCGGACAGTGGGTTGGGGCACAGCTGAATCCATGCACTGCCCCTTTAATATTTTTTTAAAGGAGAAATTAATTTTGTCTTTGCCTAAATACCTGTCACTTTAAATTAATGTCTCTTATAGTGAAAATGACGAAGCAGCCAGGTCATTAGGCAAATTTTAATTAGAGGTTCAGATGGCCTTTACTAATAAGATGCTTTCCCGATGTTCTCACTTTCCATCCACGGGATCTTTTCCACCCCACTTGAGGATGCATTTCCGTATCATTCTTCTCAGTACCCACATTCAAGTCAGAGCTTGGGATGAGATGGGGGCTGTTTCTTGGTGCAAGGGATTCAGGAGCCCCCATCTCCCTGGGATGCACAATGCTTTGTCTCTGCTCTACAGGAAGCTAGTGTTTGCCATAGCACTTGGCTGCAGTGGCATCTCTCTTGGTGCCACAGGAAAGGTCTTTCCCACCCCAGCAACCCTAGGGGAACCCCAGCTGCTGCTGTGGCAGCATTGGGGGCTGCCAGGACAGGAACACCTCAGTGATGGACTGGCTTTATGTATCATTGCAATGAGCCTGTGCATTGTGTGTTACCTCAGGAGCCTTGCCAAGAGCAGCGAGAAGTTTGTAAGTCTGTTACATTATGAAAGATTATTTATTAAGACTTTATGTAGAGAGTTAAGCTTCTCCCCAGTATGCATTCCTTCTCTCTATCCATTTTCAGTTGGTAAAAGGGGCAAGCAATGACTTAATGAACTGTCTGAATAGATGTGGCTTAGATCTAGAGGGAGCATCCCTGGGCTGGCTATAAATCCAGCATAGCAACAGGCTCAGTCTGTTCCTGGGTGAGCCAGACTGGGCTCCTGCTTCCTTATGGCTCAGGGGGAGGAAATGTGTGTTTCTCAGAATGAAAACTTCCTGCAAGAAAGTGATGTTTTTAATCAATTGTTAGTTGGGAGGGTGAAGAGAAGGAAAAAATGCATCATGGAGCCATTTGGTGAAGTGTAAACATTCTTATTTCCACAAATTTGGAAGGGAAAGCTTCGTTTTTTCACTTCCAAATGATTTTCATCCTGACATGTCTGTTATTCCATATAATCAGGCAGCTCTAAATATTAGTGTCTTGCAGCTAGAAGGAAACATTTTGAGTGATGTCTCCCAACTTTTCCCACCTCCTTTCTCCTTAGACATTTGGAAACAGTAGGATTTGTCTCAGGCACTATAGAAATTTCACTGCCTTCCTTGCCTCCAGCACAGGTAGTGGGCAATTTAAGCCTTCTTTGCATCCAGAAAGCCCACAAAACCTCCTACTCCTCCTGCCCAGACGGGTGCTGCAGCAGAAATTGTGCTGAGCTGAACCCAGCTCTCACCGCCCTGGAAGTGCCAGCACGTGTGGCCAGTGGACATTTGGAAACTCAGTAGTGGTGACCAGTAGACAAGAAAAAGAAGATTTATAAAGAAAATTATGCAAAAGAAGTAGTGGCCCCTTTTTGCCCCGTTTCTCCTCATCTTGTGCGAATTACCCTATTATTCTGCTCCCTTAGGATGCCCAAGTGTCCTTATTTCTTCTTTTGAGCCAAAGTCATCCATGCATTAAATTAGTTCTCTTTCTAGAAATAGCTTGATTACTTTCTCCAAGCTGCAGTTAATGTGAGGCTTCTTGAGAGCTTCAAAAATAAAAACGGGGCAAAAAGGGAAGAGAGGAGTGAATGGGAGAAGCAGGGGCACGATGAAGCCTCCTTTAGCCAGTAGAAGATTTGCTGTGGTGTAGGGGAGGGGGCAGCGGCTGTGAGCTGTGTGGTGAGTCTCAGGTTGGTCCCCTGTCCCTGAGAGCAGTGACCTTTCGTGAGGACACATGGTACAGCTGGGGCTACACTCTATGGCCAGTGCAGTTCTGTCCATCATCTCTTACTATTGTGTTGGGAGTGACATAACGATATTTATACTACTGGCTTGGCTCAAATCATATCTCAGATTTCTTGGGTTTTCTATGTTGGACTGTTGCTCTGTTGGACTCTGATCGAAGAGAAGGAGAGAAGCCTTGGCAGGACACCACATCCCAGCATTGAGGATGGCTCAGTCAAGAAAACTGATAGTGTTCAGGAAGACCCAGGATCCCTCGAGGTCCCAGATTTTCTTCCCTTCTGTAAGTTAACACCCATTGTAAGGCTCCCCTGCTCCCAGGGGGAGGCTTTGCCACAGAGGACAGTGCATTGGAGTAGTAAAACCTCACTTCATGCATTTGCTGTAATAACTTCCTGGACAGACTCAACTCTTTAGCCCCAGGTGCAGGACCACAAAATGCAGTCTCACTTCCCTGAGCTCCTCTCCTTCTGCCTGCTGCACCTCTGATCCTGTTCTTGATCGCTGGGGACAGCCAAGCACCTCCGCTCAACTCTGCCCAAAAACCATGACAAATTATCTCCCTGATATCCCTCCTTTTAGTTAATGACCAGCAGGAAAGATGGACACTCGGCCCTGCTCCCCTCTTGTCTTCTTTGGCACCTCTGGGCAGGCACCGCACAATGCCTGCAGCTCAGACTGACTCCAGGTTCCCTGCTGGGCATCAAGATCATATCTGACTTTCACTCCCTGCTGAAGAAGATGGGAACTCTCTGTTCCCTTGTCAACCGTGGCTATTCTTTTCACCCTTGTTTCCTTTCTGTGGAGCTTTTCCAAAGAGGCAGCTGGGGCCAAGCCTATTGACTATGAGGGGCTGTGAATCTCAGATAATGGCCTTAGAAAATGTCCTGTGCTAATTTGTGATCATTCCTTTGTATCACCTTGAAATTTGTGCTAGATCTTGGGGTAGCTTATTCTTTTTTCCCCTTAATTCCCCTGACTGTTGGGCAGGGGTCTTCTCCCAGGGGTTTGCAGGACCCCCAGAAGTTGTTGCCTGAACTTCATCTGCTAATTCAAGGCCAATTTTTCCTCCTTTCCTGCTGTGCTTTGCTGTATCCTTTACAGAACTATATCTGCAGATGTAGGGTTTCATTCCTTTTTATCTCCTTCCTACTTACTTTTCTTCCCACAGGCTCCTCCAAACCCCCTTTCACCTCTTTTACTGGCTGCTGGTAGTAATTTGAGGAGCATCAGCAAATCCACAGTGAACGTGTATGACTGCTTCCTCTCTAAGACATGCATCACATCCCATTGATGCTCCTTCTTTTCTCAGGGAGCAGACCAATTCTCCCAAGTAGCTGGGGAGCTGCTGGGCGGGGATCCCAGCATGCGACTCTTTCCATGTACAGCCGCTAAAGGAATAATTTGTGTTTTCCCAGAGCCCAGGCTGCCTGCCCAGTCCGGCTGGCATCCAAGCAATCAATTCCCATTCAGCGCAGTGGCTTCCCTTCCTGCTCTCACAAACAGTGACAAATGGAGCACTGCATCAACTTGGATGGAGCAGAAAGCATCAGCAGGAGGAATAATTACCCATTTGCCAGATGAGATGGGATGTGCAGTTTTCCTGTCCCGCCTCCCAGGAGCTCGGCAACAGATAGCAGTTGAGCTCAGAAGCTCATCAGAGGAGAGAGTCCTCACTGCAGCCACAGAACAGGTTCTGGTGCAGATGCATTCACAAGCGATGGGACCTCTGATGCCAGCATGACTGCAGCGTAGCTGGAGGAAGGCTCACCAACCAGCAGTAAGAACAACGTAGCATTGTTGGAGTCCAAATAGTGGCTTTGCTGTCTTCTCAGCTTCCAGACAGTGATGCGATGAGCTTCCACTATGCTCTCCAGATGTTTGGAGAGGACCAGGTGAGCTTGAGGTCTTCTCCATTGTCTCTGTGAGGGAAGAACCGCATTGGGAGCAGGATTTTGCACCATCCAGCCTGTGTGAACTTGTACTTAGAGGATGTCTCTCCTGGAGTTAAATTTTACTCCCAGCTTGCTTAGACCAAGGCACAGAACTGCTCCTTGCCGTGGATTAGGAGATGGGAAGATAAACTCTCCAAACTGGGATATGTTGGCACAGAAAATGCCCCTGGGCTGGTCCCAGCCCCTTTCTCAATTGCTAGAAGAGAGTTAAACTGCTTCAAGCAAATCTTATCCCTACCAAGAGGTGGACTGATGCCTGCATGTCACTACAGCTTTCCTTTTTTCTCCCTTTAATTAAAAAGAAAATGTCTCCCTCCAAAGTCATTAATTGCTAATGACACAATTAGAACCAGTAAAGAGGGATAGGAAGCATAGGATGAAAAGACAAAAAAAAAAAAGGGGAGGGAGGGGCAAGCCAAAACCCAAAAGAACCTCTGGCAATTTGAGACATTTGAAGCTTGAGAAAAGTTAAGGAAATAATTGCTTGATTTAAACTCTATTCTCACTCCAGCTGGGGCCACACAAGATGGACAGTGTGGAAACCACCTTTCCAGCTCTCCTCCCTCCCGTGAGAGGAAGTATGTCCGTCTATGTCCTTTAATCTGATTTTCCTGCTTAGAGGCAGACCATAAAGCAGTGTTTTGCTTTGGATTTTCTGCAGTCTGCCAGCTTCCCATGCAGGAAAACATGGATTTGGCACCATAATCCCCATGGTCACATTTTTCCACTTCTACACTAGCAGTACTGGCATCTCTCATGACCCCTTCTTCTGTTGCTCTAGCTATCCTGTCCCTCCAGAGACTGTGGCAAGCAGGGATGGAGGGGGAAAAATACTGATGCATTGTTTCATCTTCAAACAATTATGGGAAAATGAGTTAATCGCAGGGTCACAGAAGCTATAACCCTTAATTAATCCCCAAAAGGAACTAAAATGATGAATTCTCTGCAGTAAACAAACGTGAGTAACAGTGTGGCAAGGAATCAAGCGCCCAGCAGATTATCACAGCCCATGCCAGCAGCCAAACCACAGCCCTGCAGCGTGGCCGTTTGCAGCCCTGGACCTCAGGCCAGCCACTTGTGTCCCTACAAAGCCCCAGCCCTTGAGGGTGAAGGCTTTCCTGCCAAATTGCTGCCTTTGGCTGTCTGGGAGGGAGGGAGCAGCAGAGTTTCCGCAAATAACAGATATTTGGGCACTCCTGCAAATGAAGGAGTGCGAAGGCATGTTCTTCTGCTTCCTCCTAGTGCTATGAGCAGAGCTGGTAGTTGCACCACGTGGAGTAGGAAAGTGGGCAGGTGACGATGTGGAATACTGGAGAGTATCCTAATCCATCCGGATCAGTTATGATTACAAACTGATGAAACTCTCAGCAACTACCAGAAGGATAAAGCTGGAAAGGCGCTGCTGGTGAGTCTCCTGTGCCATCCTGACGGGGTGCACTGCCTGTAGGCTCTGTTCCTGTGCTGTTATACTGGGATTGGGGGAAAAGGACATGCAGGCAGGAGTGTGAGGATCTGTATTATCTATTTAATACCTGTTTTCACATCGTTGTCATTTTAATAACTACCTGTTCTTGTATTTTGAACTTTTTTATAGAGATCCAGTTAAATCCCAAATGCAGATGGATCTAACACATCTAGTGAAATTCCTCAAAAAAACAACCCGGGAGAAATGAAACATTGTCTTAAATCCAGGCATCTCCTTGAAACCTGGCCTTTTCCAGTGTTTTCCCTCATTTTCCCCCATGAAGCAGTTTCTCTGGCCCTTTTGGAAAGGGTAGGAAACCTTCTGAAAATACATCCTGTAGCAAACTCTTTCTCTTTATTGGAACCACCCAGTTCAATAAAATTATGATTTGCTTTAGGCTGTGCATGTTGGCTGCATGCACACGATTAAATTAGCTTAAACCCAACCTCTATTTATTTAGCTAAATGGAACAGCAATAATGCTAAAACCAAACTGAAATCATCCAGATTCCTCCTGGGCTGTCGGAGATTGTTCAGGGCAGGCATGAAACTCTTCTTGCTGTGTCTCATCACTTCTCTGCTTTGCATTTTTTTATTAAGTCCCTGCTCTCCCTGGCACTGCAGTCTGCACATCCCAGGAGAGACAGAGCCTCGGTATCGTGGCTGCAATCCCGGTAATGCAACTGGAGGAAGGCAGGAAGGACGTACCCTTCCAGGACACTGTAAAGGCTTTATCTGCCCCTGTTCACCGAGTGTTATACAGACTTTGCAGGTAAGGACCACGTGCTGAAGACGCTCCTTCTCAAGATGCTGTGCTCAAGCATGGTTTCTCCTTCTCTCTCTCTAGTCATTCCTTGTCTTTCTTTATCTGGGGAGACCAGAACAGGACACAGGACTCCAGATGTGGCCTCATTAGGGTAGAGTAGAGGGTAGGGGGAACACTTTTCACCCTGCTGGCCACATGCTTTACCCTAGGATACCATTGGCCTTCTTGACCATGAGTGCGTAATGCTGGCTCATTGCCAACTTGTCTACCAAGATGCCCAGGTCCCTTGTGATCCCTTGTCTCCACATTTTCCTCTTGCTGCAGGCCCTCTGGGTTCATGCTCTCATCTCCTGCTCTCTTTAGGTTGCTGTAAGTGTCAAGCTGAGCCCAGCTCATCCATGTTATTCATCTGGTGTCAACTCAAAAGAGTTTTTCTGTGGTGTGAGGTGTCTGGGAATAGATGAAAGGAAAAAAATATCATGAAGTGCATCACCTCAGGTCAGTGGAACACACATACAAAACATCACTTTAGGACTTGTTTGCTCTTTTTTATTTCAAAACCAGGCCGGTTTTATTAAATAAATATATATTGAAATGTTTCACTTTAAAATGATCCAAAGGCAGCTGAGCGTCCTGAAGTGAAATATCTTACTTTGAAAGCACCATAATGAAACATTTCAGCTCCTTCCAGACACCTTTCTGGGTATGTCCAGCCAGACCCTGTTGACCAAGCTTAACTCCCCTGATTGTCACTTTACTGGACATCCACCAGTTAATACTGGAATAATCAACTACCCTTTGATACAAGTGTTTGCACCGATTTATCTGTCACTGGCTAGCTACAGGTCATTGCTGCTGTTACCTCCTGAATGAGCTGTGCAGCAATAAGCACAAAGCCACCCACAACAACACCTGCCTGTTGGGAAAGCCCAAGGCCTGAGGCGTACGCTCAAAACCCTACCGACGTTCACATTCAGAAAGCAAAAATTAACTACAGACACTGACAGACATAAGGGAGCCCATTATAGCATCCATCAAGCCTTGTTCTAAATCAGAAATTTCCAAGAAGCAGGGATATTTTGCTGAAATTTCTCATCTCATTTCTTTGATAACTGACCTTTACATAATTTGCCAAATCTGGCGTGGCCTGAGTACCACTTGGCAGTGTTTATTCTCCTGCAGCCAGCTCCCTGCTCCTAACGATCAGTCTCTTCACAGCCGTGCTAACCTTTGACAAGAGCACTTCAGGAGCATTATTAGCTGCTGCAAAGTTTTGTGATGGCCCTGTAAGTAAATGGAGGGATCAGGATGAGAAAACTGTGTGAAAGGGGAAGTCTTGCATAAGAGCCAGCTGCAGTGGTGGCTTGGATGTGAAGAGTTGGGTTGGAAGAAGCAGAGGAGGGTGGCTGGACTGGGGAAGGTGCTGGTAGCTTTTGGTGACTCATATAAATGACACTTGAGCCAGAATAACTCAGGTCCCCAACCCCACTGACCCATGCAGGGTGACTCATACATTGGCTAAAGGCTATTGGTGCCACAGAGAATGAAATTCCTTTTTAGCTTGGGTAAAGGGTAAGGGCAGGGATACCAAAACAGACAGAGGGCAATCTCTTCCCCAGGACTGTTGGGGTGGTACCTGGGAAACTGTAGGGTAATGTTGGGGAGCAGTGGTTGCGTGTCTTGAAGCTCACAGGAAGGTTTGTGTGCCCCATTTGCCCTGTATCATCTTACCATCTCTTTCAAGTGTTTCAGCAAGAGTTTAAAAATCCCTAGAGGTGACAGCTCCAGGTCTGCTTGGAGCTGCAGCATCCAGGTGCAGCAGGGTGGAGAAGTCCGGGGACCATGAGGCCATTGAGGGAATCAGTCAAACAAGATACTGATCCTGCACCGAGCAATAATCCCCTGCTGGGAAAGGGGAAAGGCTGGGATATATAAATGCTGCCTGCAGGAGAGCAGAAGGGAAGCCAGACAGCTCCCCTCTTTGAGAGAGAGAGAGAGAATGAGCCTTTGCGATATCCTCACCCATTTACACACATAAAACTTTCTAAATGCTAAGCCAAATAAAGTCGTCTTATCGGCATATTACCACTTAAGGCTCTTTCAGGCAGATTTAGAATGAATTAGTGCTTTTTTTAACTACAAATAGGAGCAAAGTGAAAAAATCTTACTCCATCACCCTGTGTGGCTCCTGCCTTAACCCTAGGAGGACATGATCCGGTGCTGGATGGTATGTCCTTCCTGCAATCCTCCAGGCTACTTCTGGGAGGGGTGATTTGGTGACCTTGAAAACATTCAGGTCCTGTTGATCTCCTTCCCTACTTGGGCAGGGATTGGGACACGGCACAGGTTAGAGCTCTTAGCACATATTGGTATCTTGATCTGTGCATGGAGACATGAGTCACAAGTAACTGAGTCATGGTGTCTTTCTCCTAGTCACAGCCTGGGCAAGAAGAGTGATGGAGCTGGACAAAGGCAGCAGGAAGTGGCTGGGAAGGGATGGAGGGATGCAGACCGTTTCCCTGTCACTGCAGGTGATAATCAACAGCTCCATGCCATATGACATAGCTGGCTTGGCTGGCATATGCTTATAGGTGCTTTGTATCCTCTCTGGTTTGGGAACTCAAGGGCCCGAGTTTATATCTTTACTCTGGAAAGTTGGAGTGTGTCTACCATGCCTGCACAGGATTGATGCAGTCAGGTTTCCTGGTGACTTTATTTTCTCAAAACCAAGGAGAGTTTCTCTTGTCCCCAAGCCAGGGTATTCCCTAATTTAAAGGTAAAAAACAAAATTGGTTGTTTAAATCACCTCATTCAAGAAGAAAAACCGTTCTTTAAGTGTGATGCTGTGTTGAACTTCACCTGCAGCCTCTTAGGTGGTGGTCTGGGGCGGGATCAGGTCATCCTCAGCTGCCCAGATCTTTTTATAAAAGGAATTCCTGAGCACTTTGGTGGTGGAAGGCGCACTGAGTGGTGATGAGTATGTTTGGCACTGCAGTAGCAGGCTTATTTTTGTCAGCCTTCTGGCACTGCGAAGGGGACGGGCTTTTTCAGGGGATGCTGGGGATGCTTTGCTGTCATTTCAGATTGGAGCTGCCAATTACATGACTCGGGGTGGTTTAAGGAAAAGTGTAATAAAAATACGAGGATGTTGTCTCCCACCTCTTGTCTCTCCTGCTGCCAGGGTTCATACAGCTGTTTCCTTCAGCTCAAAGCTTAATGCTAAAAATATTTTTGAAAGTGTAAGTGTGCTGGCATCATGGATTGTCTTATTCTGAGCTTTTTCAGTGGTTTTCTTTTGTTTGTTTTGTTTTTTGATTACCTTTGCTTTCTTTCTCCCTGTACAAAAAGGCTGCCAGGTGCATCCCTGCTCTGTAACAGAGCTTTCTGGCAGTGGGGCTTGGGGCATGCTGTTTGCTTTTTGCAGGAGGTACAGGGGGACTGAACGGAGGAGGAGGCTAGCAGGGACCAGCAGAGTCCAGCTGAATTACAGCAGGGGAAGTGACCCATGGGAGCAACCAGATTTATACCAGCCCCAGGCTTTTCTGGGCCTAGTGGAGAAGCAGTCCTTCCACTCAGCATCTCCTGTTTGCTGGCTGTGATGCAGGAGTCATCCTGGTCTCTGCTCTTGCCCTGGCCAGCTGGGATATCACCTGTCCTGGTCTCTGTGATAGGATCCTGGGTGCTGGCGAAAGGAATAGCGGGAGCAGCATGATGCCCTCAGGCTGCATTTATGTTCCTTGTTGGTGGGCATGATCGGAGGTCAGATTTGGGAAAAGAGTGGATTTTTGGGCTGACCCAAAATTTTTTGACAGCTGTTCTGTCCATGCAGAGCAATAACAAGGAGTATTAGGAATGTGATGGCCTTTCCTCCATGTCATCACTGGGGAAACTGAGGCAGCAGGCAGATTCCCTGTGTGTTCATGTGCACCACCTCCTCTTGCTTCCCACACCGAAAGAGAGGGTCCAAGTGACTGTAATGCAGAGAAAAAACATCAGGAGTATCCACTCTGCCTGAGGATTTTGTTTTATTCATTTTCCTCCCACCTGGGACACTTCACTGTGGCACAGTGGGCTCTGAGCCCCACCTTGGGCAGGGAGTGGCCCCTCTTTCTGCTTTTCAAAGCAGTTCCCTCATCTGTGAGCAAAATGCTTTCTGGATTCAGGTACTATCGGACTCTATCTGTTATCTGCCTCTGGGATGCCAATCCCCAGCTGAGCAAAGAATTACTCTGAGATGCATTTCCTTTCAGATATTCCATTTTAACTTCTTCTTTCTTAATTTAATTCCATCATCCCTCCATTTCACCCCCTGGGAAGCAATATTGCATCCTGATATCCAGAGAGAATTTGCTTTGCAGTCTTTAATTTGGCTCCACTATTAAAAGGCGAAGAAGAGTCAATGCTCCAGTTTGTTTGATGGGTTCTTCATTAGTCTCTCTCATTTTATGCTTCCCAGAGCCCCAGGTCCATGCTGGTGGCAGATTTGGGAGCTCCTGGTGCTGTGTGAAGGGGCAGCAGGAAGGGGCCCTGTACCCCAGTCCTTATCCATACCGCTTGGTCAGCCCCTCCATCAGCTAATCCCTTAATGCGCTCTGCCACTAGGCTTCTGCCAAGAGTTTTTCTCTTCCCCTGGAGCTATTTTTATGAGGCCTTTGTTACTTCCTAATTGTCCAAACCACTTTTCCACATTTCTCTTGATAAAGGCAGATTTTTAAAAGCAGTTCAGCATCTCAGCCATTTTAGAGTCATCATCTGCTTCATCCCTTTTATTGTTTAGCAAATGGCCTACTTTTGCAAGTGCATTTTTATTCCCCCCTGCTCCTCCTCCTCCTGTTTTTAGTAGCTTTCTTCTACCTCTTGAATAATTCCTCTTACATTGACTCTTTCTGCTGCTATTTTATTATTTTATTCTCACCCATTCCTCTGCTGGGCCAGGCTCTGCCACTCTCTTGGTACTGCGATGTGGGTTTGTTTATTTTATTTCCTTTTCCTTGCACACCTCTAGGGTCTGGAGGTTCATTGCATTTATTGAAGAAGGGGAGTGCTGGTTTTCATCTACCCTTGGTGATGTGCCAGGAGCGCAGCGGGGTGGTTGGTGTCACAGTGGCCCTACAAAGCAGGTTTTGGGGATTTTTAATTTTCCAGCCTGTTTTTTAGACAAAAAAAGGTCACATATATCCACACCTTCAGCCCTTCTCTGATGTTTTCCGAAGAAACCAGTGGTTGGAGGAAAATCCCAATCGTCCCTCAGTCACTTAGCCTAGTAAAAGGGGAATTTGGCCCCAAAAGAGACTTTCAAGATGCCTGAGGACTGCCATCAGCCTCAGCAAATGGTTTCCTATCAGAGGGAAGGAAAAGGAAAGGAGACAAAATGTATTGCTGCAAACCAGTGTTGTTTGCAAATATTGAAATAAGAGAAGGGAGACTTTTAATCTTGGAGATAAACCCTTTCCCTCTGGCTGATGCAGATGAGATTGCAGAAGAGAGGCAGTAGACAGGACAACTTGTTACTGGTTTTTAAATGCTTTTTAGCTCCTCACCAGCCTGCTGCACCCTGTGGCAGCCTCCTTTAGGTTCTAAGGATATAGAGCCCCATATATATGTTGCTGAGTCCCACTCTGGTCCAGCCTAGCCCCATATCAATGGCTTCAGTGGGACCCGCTTTGCTGTAAGCTTGACAGAAGCAGGAGCTTTTGTGTTTGCTGTTTAAAACATTTTTATAAGGAAAAAAAGTGTCAGGAAGATTAAAGTTTAGGTTTGAAGCAAGCCTTTTATTAAACCTCCTGAGGATTCAAATTGGTGTTTCCATTGCAAGGTTTGAGCTAAGTCCTCTGCAATAGCAATATTCAGTTGGATTCCAAGAGTAACAAGTGATATTTTAAGATTAAAGATATGTACAGTGCATCCCTGTGCATGCGCAAAGCTAAGTGGAAATGGCAGGACAAGCATGTCACTCCTTCCAGCAGGCATAGATGATCTCAGTGCTGGGGAAATGTAGGGCAGCACATACTGCAATGCCCTGATGGAGGGTGAGGTTGAAGGGAAGGATTCATCTGGTAAGGACTAAGGAGGACCATGCATGTCCATGAGCTCCTTTTGTCTGGCTGAAGCTCCTTCTTCCTCCTTGTGCCATAGCCAAAGGTGAGTGGGCATGTGAGAAGGCTGCCAAGTGGCACAACTGTGTAGTAGACCCCAGAGAATCCACACAGGAGAGCAATGGTGCCCAAAGTAGCTGTGGGTGAGTGTTGGGGTTGTCATAAACCCATGGTAAGGAACCTCACTTGGCTTTAAAATGCCAACTGAGCTACCAAGGTCCTGTTTGTGCAGCTGCTCTGTGCAGAAGCCTTGCAGGCCCAGCTGGATGCTTCTGAGCAGATGTTGCTCCTCTCACTACACCAGCACTCACCTGCTTTACAGATGTCCCTGATTAATGAGCAGCAACTGTGTATTGTTTTTCCCCTTGTTTGTGCTGTGGGTCATCCCAGGTCTAAGTGAGTCAAAAATATTCATGGACCTTGTAGTCCAGTAAAAGTCAAAGGATTTTGATGTGATGTTGGGAAGCTCTAGTTGATAGTAAGATGGGTTTGGGGAGCTTTTTAAAATGCCTTTTAAACCTCAGACGAAGCAGAAGGGTTGATGCATGGTATATTGCTCGCTTTTCCTCCAGGAATCTCCATCTTTGGATGCTGCAGCCACAAGGCTAACCTGCCACAGTGGGAGATTCATGCAGGAAATGATCTGAGCCCCCAGATTTGTTGCATGTGGGATGTTTTGGTACCAACAGCTGGTATTTTTCAGATGGGGACTTAGGAGCAAATGACCATCCTATCTCTGACATCTCCACTGAGCCGTATTATTAGTTTGGGCAATTAAATAGGAACCAGTCTGCAGATGACGATGCTGTAAAATAAGTAGGTATCAGAGCCAACATAGTGAAAATAAGGCAGGAGAACAGAGCTAAGGCAGTGTTTGTAATCTGTGAAGAAATAAGTGTGTGAATAATGAATGTGCACTGGAAAAATAAAGTGTGTTACTGTGGTAAAGATAAATCTATTAAAGTCTTACTACAGAGTCTGTGTGGGGATGCCTCTTAGATTAGCGTTCTGTGCCTCCAGGTGCAGCTCTGCTTGGCCATGTGCGCCCACACGAGCACCCAGGCAGTGTGGGCTTGCTGGAAGCCCCCAGCTCATCAGGAACAGGCTCCTCGGAGCTTCTTGGTTTTCTGTGCTCCTCACAAGTGCCCTGCAGTGGCTTCTGGCTGAATTAAGGGAATCACCCACCAATATTAGAGTTGGGTGCAGCTGGGAGTGCAGGATCCCAGACCCCATTCCCTGGCACTGCAGAGCTCAGACCTTGAGTGTTGGTGGGATTTCTGTTTAATCCCATTGCAGGCTCTACCATCACCCATGCTCAGCCTCATGGCTTGGGGATGGTATTGTCACAGGTTTCCTTTTGAATGGGAAAAACTTTCTGCTTAACCAAATCCAGAGTTACCACGCTCAGCTGTGGGAGACAATGGGACTGCTTACTGTCTGGGCTATCCTTGAGCTTCAAAGCTACCTCACCTGAGCATGAGGGGTATTGTGGGTAGCAAATGCTGTTTCTCTGCTCCACCAATCCCGGAGCAGCAACAGCTGAAGATGCAGTGTGCCTGGGCCTTGCAGATGGCATCTGCAGGCAGGGCTGGATTCACACCTCAGGGTATGCAGGTGGCCAGCACAGCCGTGTCCCCAGGTTCAGCCCCGCTTTGCAGCCCACCCAGATTAGTTGATGCAGTGCTTTTCTGTCACGGCCTCTCCAGCTCCATGAAGAGTCTATGTTGTTCTGCAGTGACGCAAAACTATGTCAGCAGTCAGTTCAACTGTGGTGGGAGACAATGTCTGCTCCCATTATGGCTTTCCTTTCTGATTTGAACTTGGTTTCCTTGTTTTTTGGTTTTTGTTGTTTTTTTTTTCCCAAAGAAAAGGAGTTTTGTTCATGCTTCTTCTTCATCAAGAGGAAATTTTCCAAAGGAGCAGTCACTTTGAATCAAAATCTTTCCCTTTTTAATGGGCTGGTGTTGTCTGGGGAGATTTTGGGTACTTTTTTTAATTTTTTTTTTTTTTTTTTTTTTTTAGTTTTCCTGGGTAAAACTTTAGTGAAGTAGGGTGAAAAGGTGGGGAGGCCACTCCTGGGTGTCATCCCACTGTGGCAAATGAGACCATGGGGCAGCCAATAGTTCTGGGCTTTGAGGAAGGTGTATTTTTCTGTTTGGTGCTTTTTTTTTTTTTTTTTTTTTTTTAATGCAAGCACCTTCTCTAGCTAGTGGAAACCAGGAGGATTCATCGCTTCTCTTTGCCTAAACCTCAGACCCCAGCCCTGAAGCCACTACAGAGGACACCCACACCTGGAGTTTGTGGTCACTTTGGTCTTGGAAGACTGTTTTGGATCTTGGTTCATGCTGTACAGCTTGGTTCCCATGCTGGCCCTGCAGCTCCATCACCCACCAAGAGGAGGGTGACAACAACTTCAGGAAGGATGAAGGGCTACACTAAATGCCAGCTCTCCCAAGGCTGGTTTTTTACCATATGCACGAGCTAGAAATGAGCACGTGCTAGATGGTAGTGAAAGCTTTGCTTTTGAAGGGTTTATGTGAAAATGAGAGGAAAAAACCAGAATAGTGAGGGAGTAAGTATTAATTATACATGGAAAGCTTCATAGGGAAGGCACAGGGCATAAGGATTTACTGGGTATAGTGAAAAGGCACTTTTGATGCCTTCAGTTTTAAGATGTAATTGGAAAGTTAAGTGTTTGTAGATGGGTTCAGTTTGCTGTGGTTTATTTTTTCTTATTGGTAGGGGTTGGGTTTTTTTCCCTTCCAGTAGGATATTTTTAACATGCCTTCTCTTTTTCCAAGCAGATAGCAACTGGGAACATTTTATTTATCCTTTAAAGCCTTTTGGAGGGAAAGGACAGGAAGGTGATGCCTGGGACAGCTCTTGTATGAAGGACACCAGCTTGGACAGGTGGGTGTTTCTGAACTTCCTGAAAATCTGGGTAACAGGGCTCTTAAAAGCCTGCTGCAGGAAGGTAGATGGGAGGTTTCCAAGCAGAAAACCCAATCCATCTGCTCCCTCCTATCGAGCCATTTATTTAGGCATTTCCTCCTCCTCAGCCTCTGCATTAAGTAAATGTCTATAGATCCAAATGGCTAAAACCCTGAGGCCTTGGGAAAGACCTGGTTACCTGTACCACTGGAGCAACCAGTTCACTGCCTGTGGCATGCCCAGCCCACCCAACTGGTGCAAATCAGTATCGTGCCCAGGTAGCATCACCCACAGTGAGCTATGATTCTACAATCTGCTTTAAGATGGTCACATAACCTTCAGTGAAGGGCAGGATGGCATTTACTAGGCAGGTAAGTACTGCTGAGCTTCATTGCCTTGCTTAGATCTGCATCAAAGTTGCTCAAGGATGTTGATACAGAATTGTTGGAAAACACCTTTGAGATCATTGAGTCAAACCATACCCAACCATAGCACTCAGTGCTGATTTGGGGCAAGGGGCAGTCGTTGAGAGAGGAGGGAGAAGCTTGAGTTTGCTCTGTCCCAGGGTGATGTTCACAGTCTTTATGGCAGAGCTGCAGCTTGCCCTTCTCGTCTGAGCTGCTATCATCTGGGGAAGGCACTGGGAAGGTTTCTGCAGCAGAGAGGAAGGAGCAGCCCTACTTTGGTGCACATTGTGTGATTTGGGAGCAGGGGGCTGGAAGAAATGGCATATAGGAGTATTGGGGGTTAAATAACATCAGTAAAGAAAAGAGACTAAGAAGGAAATCAGCTAGGGTTGCCCCTGAGCTTGCTGATTTTTAAGATTCACTTTGAAAACCTATTCTCCTTCAGGGGACACGTGTGCCTGCCCTGCCAGCAGCTGACCGCAGCACACAGCTTTGCAATGGGCAACATTATGCTCCCTGGAGGAGGCATCTGGGCAGGGTAGTGATTTCAAGGGCTGCCAGTGTGTTTAAAGCAAAGCAGACTTTTGCAGCACCAAATCACTCGGGGGAGAAGATCTGGGCTGGCAGTTACCATTCCTGAAGCCCTATCACTGAAGCCCTATCGCACCTTGACAAATGGCGTGTTGGGGTGAGATTGCTTGGGGCTTTGTGCTGGGAGCCAGGAATATGGCCTGGGCAAAGGCTCAAGGTGGTGACAGGGAAGATGCCACAGAAAGTCTTGGAGTGAGGACTGGCCTTAGTGTGGGAATCCATGCACATCCCCCAAGAAGGGCTTCAAAGGCTCTCTCTCCTTGAATACTTTTCCTTTTTCCTTCTGCTCTGCCTTTTCATTTTTCAAACACCTCATAATCACACTAATTAATACATTCTAAGATAATTCTTCCTGTCTTCCATCAAATTTGAATCTGCATTTACTAGCATATTGCTAGGTCTGTTGTTTGTAGAAGTCCAGCAGAATCTTGTGCTTTGTTACAAACCCAGGAGCTGGTTCAGAAATGAGCTACAGTGCTGTAGAGCGGTGAGCTGAGATCCCAGATCACTAGATTCCTTTTGGGCGTCACAGCAGCATCTTGCTAGCATCATGCCAGCATCGTGCCCACGTTCAGCTGCAGCCAGTCTTTTTTTGTTTTCCCCCAGGCACTTGAGCAGAGCTGGATTTGGTGAGCACTGGATGGTCCCGCTCCCTGAGGCTGCTTTGCATTGCCTTACTGGAGAGAACAAGTCATGGCATTATCACACCCTGTTGCCAGAGCTAGTCTCCCCTTCCCCAGCCACTTCCTTCTCCCTTGCAAGGTGACACCGTAAGATGAGTAGGGATTGGCTAATGCTGTTTGAAATCACTCCTTTTGCCCTTTGCCCCTGCTCTCTTCTTGCTTTGCCTGGCCTTGCCTTCCTTTATGCTAGTGGGAGTGATGGAGTGAGCTGGAGATGGGACAGGATGGACACTTGGGTGGCTTTTAGTCACCACAACCATCTATCAGAGCCAAGCACAAAGCAGCTCACATACCCTCCTGCTCTGTCCTCATGAAGGCCCAGAAGAAGGAGGGGGCCTGAAAGGGGTTAGCTCATGGCAGGGTCTTGCCCTGGGGAAGGGGTTTGGCATGGAATTCATCAAACATGGCAAGTGAGGCTGCATCCTGCTCCCTCCTGCCTGTCATCTCCTATGGGGGGAAAGTGGAGGTTTAATCCCTTTGGCAGCCAGATTTCCATGGTTGGGGAGGTGAGAAGATTTGAAAGTTTTACAACAAAATTTCTTTAGATTTTGGCCTTTAGGTAGAGAGTCAAAAGCCCCCCGCACTGTCCTCTCCCTCCTATCCCTTGATAAGGACAGAGGAGGTGTAATGGGTGTAACTGAAAAGGCTTAAGGATCTTTTTTGGCACATTTACTCATGTCCCCCAGTGAAATTCCCACTGCAGAGCAAAGCCAGCCTTCTCTCATCTCCCTGCACTCTCTCTTTCCTGCTCCAGGCAATAGCAATAGCTGCAGCCGCCATGATCGATTCTTGGTGTCAGCGCTAACCCCCACGCACTAGGGCAGGTCAGGCATCTGTGCCCCCAGCGCTGGCCGGGGTGCAGAGTAAAAGTCAACCAGATAACCATCACAGCCATTAATCATAATTAGAGGTGCCAGGGCAGGTCAGAGTAAATATACCCAATCTCATCTCAGCTGTCGAATCGAGGTCCCACAGGGCTGAGCCCCTCTGTGCCCTAGGTCAGGCTGCTCCATGCAGGCTGGGGCTGGGGGAATGAGATGTAGACCCCAGGGTGGGAGCTGAGAGAAGACAGAAAGGCTGGAAATAAATGGGGAGGAGATGTGCAAAAGTCTCATTTTTTTAAAGATAACACATATATGAGCCATGCCCTTGCTGGGACTGTTGTCGCTCTTTCTGTCCCAGCTGCAGCATCTCCAGAACCACCATCACTTTACACAACCTGTTGCAGAAGCCTCCAAATGATGGCACAGACTACAGCACCACAACAAGGTTTACCCTGTTGCTGTTTGATTTGGTTTTTTTTTTTCCCCGCAACAGTTGTTTGCTTGGAAAATCTGAGAAACCTTTGGTTCTGACTAATGCATTCCTCCCATCACTATGCATGAGTGTTATGTTGCTGCTTTAGTTGTACCAGCTTGGAAAATGTATCCTTCAATCAGTTTAAGCCCCTAGGTTTGACATAATTCTACTGTCGCCTTCTTGCTACATTTACAGGTATTATCTCTTAAGTATTTACAGCTGCAGAGAGCAGGAAGATAAGAAGAGAGTTTGCTCAGTTTTCCCCCAACATGCAGATGGGGCTTTTCCCCTCGCAATTCAGAGAGACCTGCAGTGGGATATGTCCTTCTCACTGCCCTGGGCAAGCAGCCTGTCCTTGGCATGAATTGTGGCATTTGCCAGTCTCTCAGTCTTCCCATCCTAGATGTTCCTTTGGGGTGAGAATTTATTTTATTGTGGGTGCAGCTTCTTGCAAGGATGCCCTCTGATCTCTGCTGCCTCTTCTGGACATCCAGTCCTTCCAAGTCCAGTATCAGGTTCCTTGGAGGATAAAACTACCCTGGAGATGAGCAAAACTACAAACTGCATTGTCATGCTGCACAAGGAGACGTGTGTACCCATGCTGAGATCTCCACATGCTTCTGCTGCATAAAAGCTGCTTTCTATTGTCAGTTTATAACTTACTTAGATTTTTACCTCTGTCACTGTTCATATTATAGGACAGGATTCTGAGACTTTAAGTGTCAGCAGAGCTATGTTTTGGGGTGACAGAGATAGGAGATGATCACAAATAGCAACAGAAAAATTGTGATTTTGTATGACTCTTTTCACCGCATCCCAAGGGCTGATCCTGAGGGTCAGAAATGCAGAAGGAGCTGGGTTTTTCCACCATTGATCAGCAACAACTACAATCACGGACATGAGCATTTGTGAAAAGTGTAGTATGGCCCCTGTGCACCGGCAGTATTAATTTCTTTTTCAGCTTGAATTCAAGGGTTCCTCATCTCTCTGCAGGGCAGGAAGGTTTGTAGCTTGGGATACCACGTGCTCTCCTGGTTGGCTTTGCCTCCTGTGTCTTATGTCATGTGCTTCAGAAGAACACCTTTTTTTTTAAACACTGAGTTTTTTCTGAGGAAAGGAAAAAGAAACTGCCACCTGGTTACAGGGAAAATTTGCCATCTCTGCATCAGTGAGCTGTGAAACAAAAATGTTCTCTGACTACATTAGGCAAATAGCATTTTACAGGCCCATCAAGATGAAGCATCCAGCACCGCGAGCTGGGGACTGTAGTTTTTTAGCAATAGGTTTCCAGTAATTTCATAACCCCCTAGAAGGGACCTCAGGTCTTCAGTGTTAGAGATGCAGCAGACAAAAGTGTGAGGAGGGCAGGTTTTAAGATATCTGTATCTTTTCAACCACAGCCATTAGCTGGGAATCAAATTGTTAACAGCCCAGGGAGGCTGAGAGACTTCGCTTTTACGCTAATGAATGGAGAGCTCTCTCCCAATCGTAACCCACAATGCAAAGCCTAAATACAAAATCAGGTAATAGAGGACCTGGCAGATGTGTATGCTGCAGTGATTTGAAACATATTGTGAACGTTTGCGTGTAGCGAGAAAATAAAGCGGTTATAAAACAGCCACCTGAAAGCCACAGTAAAGATGGCTTTAAACCTACACTAATGAAATGATTCAGCTACCTTTCAATAGGCTTTGGGAGCTGCTGTGTAGAGCAGAGAAGTACAGGAGAGTGCTTGTACCCTGGTTGCATTCACAGTGTGCAGACCCTTCATCTAGGCAAGGTGATGTCATCAGGTGTGGTAGGAACCAGAAACTCAGAAACTATGTTCCTTGGTGAAATGACACTAAATTGCTGCTACTCCTGGAAAGCCCATGTGTGTTTCTCTCATTTCTCTCTTTCCAAGCTCGTACGTTCTCCCTCGCCTTGCTGAAAGGGAGATAACTATGATGCCTCTGATGTGGTCTCAGACTCACCCAAATGCTGCCTGGTCTTTGTGGTTACCCACAAGAGTGTCCCATGCAATCCCAGCCAGCCAAGAGGAAGAATTGAAAATGTTATGTGATGAGCCAGGGCAGGACACATTGCCTTGCTGTAATTTCAAGCCAGGCTGAAAGACTGAATTCTTGAAATCTCCCCCAGACAGGATTATTTCCATGCTGAAGGGTTTCATTCTGGCTTTGGGGAATGCTCCTCCACCCTCCCTCTGCAAAGCGTCCCAGGCCCAGTTCCTGCACAACACCACCCCCACCCCAGCTCCCCTCCAGCTTTCATCAGAGGTATTTTACTATCTCCAGCTGTTGGTAGAGCTGAGCCAAAGCCAATGCCCCTGGAGACCTCTACACACTCAGTATCTTTTTCTCAGCTATGCCAATAACAGATTTAGATGGGGTTATTATTCTTCCCAGTTCTGGAGCAGTTTGGAAAAGAAAAAAAAAAAACAAAAATCAATTTCCAGTGACATCATCTGTGCTTCTCTTCCAGTCAAAAATCAGAAGGGCTTGGGTTGATTTCAAGGCTTTTAAGGTAAAAATAAATAAATAACTGCAATCAAAGGATATGTTGGGGGAAGAAACTTCAGATCAAAAGATAGAAGCAGCTTACTGCAAGCAAAGAAAACATGTCCAAAGGAAATATTTTTATTATCTAATGTGGTTTTTCTTTTTCTTCTGCAGTGTCTTGGTGTTTCAGCCATGAAATTGGGAGCACTAATGAAAAAAAAACCCTCACTGAATCTCAGCCTTAAGCCTATGAACTCACAGGCCTGGGACAGCCTGAGACATCACCATGGTCCCCCAATAATTAGCCCTCATTTCGTTTACCTCTGTGTGTGTGTGTGTGCAGGAAAGACTGGAAAGGTGTCTACATACACCACACCACCCCTCCCCAACCTAAACCAGGACAATGTTTATTAGTCTGCTCAGAGGGATCCTGCCAGGCAAAACACATTTCACTGTTGAAACAGGAATAGGCTCCCAAGAAAAGTAATATTATTTACATGGCATTGATCTGCACAGAGCTTTTGCTGGCTCAGCAACCTGAACCCCTGGTTTTCATCAGTGGAGTGCTTAACCCATGGGTAATTGGATTTTGCCATCATTAGTGTGATCTATGCTGCCTCCAATTACTCTTTGCATGGCCCCAGACGGGTATCTGCCACTTTCAACAGGGACAGGGATCCAAAAGACCTGAATCCCTGCAAGGTCAGAGCAGGCAAAAGCATCCTGGCATGGTGAGACATCAGCACCCTCGTAAATGATGCTGACAACATTGGAGCTGGGGTTGGATGGAAGTTTGGGCTGAGGAAGGATTTTATTTTCTCTAAGGTGGGTGTAGTTTTCACTGTCCTAAATGGCATCTTGCAAAGAACAGAATTAGACCCTGTAAATCCAGGGGTGTGTCTGGAATCACAGCTCGTGGGTCCTGCCTTAATTAAACTTCCCTGCTGGCAGGAGGTGGCTGCGGAGAAGTGCTTGCTGTTACTTGTAGTCCCAGAAAATAAATCTCTGTTGGGAATGTCCTTCCACTCCCGTGATGTGGGGTAGCTCCACGTGCAGGGCCAGAGGAGGTGGCTGTGGCATAATGGAGTGAGAGTGTGGATGGCAAAGCAGTCGATCCGCTACAGACCATTGGGGTTTGTGGTCCCTGTCCCCGTCTCAGTAGTTCCATCACAGGGACAGAATTGCATGTGGAGTGGATGCTGCTGGAGCCATCTCAAAGGGAGCAGAATGGGGATGTGCGGGGGTGGGACTGGGGAGAAGAGGCCCTGATAGCTGTTGCCAATCAAGAGAAAAACTAAGGCATGAGAAATGACGGGGGAGATAATGGGGAGGATGGGGCGGGGTAGAAACAGGGGTGGGGTAGTGACAAACGACACAGAACACTGGGTCTGACCTCAGCAGAGGAAAATTCCTATCTTTTTTTCCCACCCTCTCTCCCTGCTCTCTTCTGTATTGCATGAAGGGGTTAGACGCTTTATGAGGTCTGATTTTGTTTGTTTGTTTGTTTTTTTAATAAGATCATCATTTTAAGGGGAACATTAGGTTCTTGGGAAGGTGGCGAGATTGGGAGGGGGGCAAGCATCTGTCAGGGTGCAGAGGTGCTTGTCCCCTGCTCTGCTTCCTCCTCACAGGTGGTTTGTGCAGCCTCACAATGTTGCATTAAAATGCAAATTTGTCTCTGCCTGCAGGGAGCAGATAGTAAACCGCTAAACAGGAAAGAAGCAGCAGAGAATAAATAGGGGGCAGCAGGAATAGCGGCTTCTTTTTAGCTATTTTCTCCTTTTTCTTTTTAACCTGAGTAAGATTTAGCTGTTTGGTGGAGTTTTATTTAACAGGATCTGAAGCAATAAGGTAGCAAGGTGCCAGTTTCTGACTCGCTGTGTGCAGCAGAGTTGGCTAGTGACTTGTCCCAGAGGATGCTACCAACCTCCACCGCAAGGGAGGTCTATCTCCAACTGCTGCTCTCTTGTTTAATTCCACATGCCAGCTGGTCATACCTGATGGGAAAAACAATGTAATTGCAGTAGGAGGAGTGACGAGGACCAGCTGGGAAGGGACTGGGCACCAACGGAGCCTTTACAGTTTGCCATTTTCCTGGGGTTTGCCCCCCATCCCCCCCACCCCGCGACGTGTTTTGCCTCCTGCTGAGTTTGTTGACAGGCTTGAAGGGCATCAGGAGCCCACATAAACTATTGATGAGCCACTTCCCTCCTGCTCCTAATGCCTAGTGAGTATGTTTGAGGGCTGGAATGGTGGGTGATGCTCAGATGCAAGTGTGTGTGGAGGGTTGGGGAGTCTGTATGCGCACGCGCGCACACACACACACACACACACACACACACACACACGTGCTCTTGCACCTGAACAAAGCCCTTTCCATCAATCCGTACAGGGACTACATACATACATGATTTTATATATATATATATATATGCATACACATATTATATATGCACATATATAAGTAGAAAGTATAAATCTTTACATATGTATGAAGTATAAATATATACATATTTATATATCAATAAATAGATAGCTATAGCACTATATATAAGGTTTTGCTCTTTTCATTCCGAAGCAAATCTAACCTGATCAAGTCTCTTGCCCTCCTCATTACCCCTCCCCCTGCACCTCACCATCACGGGGAGGTTGCATTGCTGGCAGAGCTGAGGTGGTGCTGGGCTGGCAAGAGGTGGTAGAACACAAGCTAGGGATGCACAGGATGGGCAGCATCATCAGACCCTGCAAATAACTCAGACTACCCTGGGTCCTGAGTGCTACCTTCCCAGGGGCACTTGGAGATCCAGATCCAACTCGGATCCATCGGCTGAAATGGGAAGTGATGGGCTGGAAAAACACTACTGATGCTCTGTGTCAAACCTTGGGCCAGACTACAAGCCATCAAGCACTGGGAGGATGCAATGGGCGAGCAGCCAGTGCTGCTCAGGGCGCTGGCAGAAAGCAGCCTGAAGACCAGAGGGCTCATAACCTTGGCCCCAATCTCTGTGGGTTGGCATTCCTCCTCCACCCATTCTGCCTCTGCAGCCCCCAGGATATGCTCATCGACCAGGAGTCAGGCAGTGCCATGTCTTACAATTATAAAATTTTATTGTATACTTTTCTTACCTTTCTCCACTCCACTCCTTTTTTTTTTTTTTTTTTTTTTAAATCAAATATTCATATATGTTAACGAGGAGCTTTGGCAGTTCCAAGCAGAGAAATTGGCTGTATTAATTTTACTGCTCAGAGCTGCTATCAGCTCAGTGGCTCTTTCAGCCAGACCTGGGTCCTTTAGATAACGGGGCACAGTAAAACCTAACTGCATCAGCTGCCTGGCCTTTGAGCACATCTCGATTCCTCCATATATATATAAAATCAGCATAGAGCTATCAGATAAGTTTTAAGGCCACTCGGGATAAATTTTTCATAATCCAAAATTGACAAAACCTTTAAAGAGGCTTTCAGAACACAGCACACCACCATGGGCTGCTGCTTGCTTGCCAGGGAAACTGAGACACAGGGACGGTGAGTGATGGGGCTACAGCATCACCTGCCCCCTGACCACAGATCTTTGATCAGGTTGCCCAAGAGGGGAGGATTTGGGAGAGAGGAGTCCCAGATCCACAGATTTGATCCTAAAGTGCTCAGAGCTTGGGTGGGGACCAAAGGCAAGCCATGCCCCAAGGACCCTGGCAGTGTGTCATCCCCACAGCAGACCCCACATCTACCAAGGCTGACACTCCTTCCCCCCCCGACCCCCAACCATTGGGAGCACCACCCCAAGAACCTTGGCAGAGATACAGCCCATCACAGTGCTGCCATGCCTTTTGGTTTCAGCTTTTTGTTGGTCTTTTTTTTTTTTTCTTTTCTAGTCTTTTATTTAATAATAGTAAAAAGAAACACAGTGGTGGGTAACTTCCGATCCAGAAACAATCCACTGCCAGCCAGTTTCCCCCCCTCCACCGGGTGATGCCAAGGGGGCCCTGCCCCCACACATTCAGTGCCCACAGGTACCAATGCACAGTCCCGGACCCCCAGCCCACTAAACCTGGTACACAGGTGATCCTCACAGGGTCAACCTGACTGAGGATGCTCAGCACTGGGCTGGGGAGCCTCTCAGGTAAGCCAGAGGGGCTGGGAGCTGCCACCAGCATGGGTTGACCCAGGGAGGCATTGTGTTATGGCAGTCAGAAGGCACCGCGGAGGCTAAACCTGGCTCTGGTCTTCCCTACTGGGCTGGCTCTGGGAGGCCCAGGCAAGGTTCAGTTGTGGGTGTCCCCACAACACCTTCCAGTCCCAGAGTCGCATCCTAGCACTGGGGGGAGAGAAACCAGGCACTGGCCCTGGAGATCCCACAGCAAGGCTATTGTGTGGTGACCCAGTGCTGGCCCCACAGCTAAGAACAGAGGGAGAGGCAATGGCAAGCAAGTTGACAGGCAGCAAAACCTGAACTGGCTGCCCTCAGACTGCCCCTGCCCAGGCGCCACAGACTTTCCCAGGCAGCAGGGGAGAAGAAGGGGACAGGTCAGCCATAGACAGTTCCCAAGAGATGCTCCTGTGGCAAACATAACTGTCACCATCCCGCAGTTCCCACCCCAAAGGGAGTGAGGCAAGCCAGCATTTGTCTGGGATGCAGCAGGCAATGGGGACAGCAGTGCCCCGGACCATGGTCATGGGGCAGCAGGCTGTAGGTCAGGGAGCCTCCCAATACCCCAACAGCTGTGGGGCTGCAAATCCCTGAACCAGCACTCACCTCCAAATTGTGCAACTGGGTGTAGCAAAAGCAATGGGGTCCCTTCAGGAAGCACCACTCTCATCACTTCCCCAAGGGGCTCTTGGGGCAAGCAGGACATCTGCCTTCTTCAACCCCCTGCACAGCAGGACCGACAGCATTGACTTGCCCCGTTCACCACTGGACACACACACCGAGGTATTGACACCATCTGTCTCCTGTCCACCAGCTCATCTTGTTGCCCCCTTGCCACACACTGGCAGGTTGGGTGGCCACACATGTGCTGATGGCTCCTCTGTTAAAACTGGACGGTAAAGGGCAATAAAAGAAAAAGGCTCCCAAGGATGTCTTCTGACGGGGTGAGGAGGACGCAAAATGTGCAGAAGAGGAAATGCACAAGAGCGAGCCAAATTTGGGTCTCCAGCCCCGGGGAAGCAGCCAGCGTGCAGTGACATGGTGTGGCATTGGCACAGTGTGGCAGCCCCCTCCCTCCCACCCCCTCCCTCTGCCCCTCTGTTAAGCAATTTCTTTGATTCTGCGGATGTAGTTGTGAAGTTCTTCGGGATCTTGCAGCCCCATGTCCTGGCAGACCCACTCCAAGTCCTCCTCATCGGCAATGGGGATGGAGTTGTAGGCCAGCTCATCCGAGGGCAGCGTTGCAAAGGTGGTGAACTTTACCCGTTTCCTTTTGGAGGTGGGTGAGTTGAGTGGGTCCTCACTCTGGTCCCGCGTGGAGCCACCCGAGGAACCATCCCCACGGCCATGGACCTGGCTCTGCATGCTGGTCTGTGAGCTCCCACTGCTGTGGTGATCCCCGTGGCAGCAGGTCTGGACATTTTCCAAGGGGTTCCCAGGGCTCTCAGGCTGGGGAGAGAGGTCATTATGAGCCCGCAAGGGTTGCCCATTGCCCAGGAAGACCCAATGGTGGGAATGGTCCATGTTGGTCTGGCCTTCAGGTGGGATGCGTTTGTGCCTGTATTTCAGCACAAAGACAATGCAGTTAATGAGGAAGACAAGGATGGCCAGACAGAAGACACCGAGGAGGGCATACATGCCTATCTCCAGGTCTGTCAGCCCCCTGGTCACCTGGACAAAGCCAGTGGGGATGGTGGGGAAGTCCTCAGTGGGGTGAGATGCACTGGACATCTTACTGTCCTCACTCGGCTCTGCTTTTCTCTCCACCTCTGCCCGCAGGGTGGTGCTCGCCCCCGTCTCTGCTAGCCCTGGCTTACTGGGCACATGGTCATAGTCATAGGTTGGGTCCTCCTCAGATCCAAAGTGGACCCGCACACTGGCCAAAGCTGTGAAGAGCACACTCTTGCGCTTGGTCTTCTGGCAGCTCTCACAGATGACTAGTTCTGCCCGGAGCAGCTCCCCCGCACCCTCGCTCTCTGCCACCACCAAGGGGAATGCCCGGTCCTGGGTCACCGATACCACCTTCTCATCCAGGCTGCTCACCACCAGATTGTAGTCCTTGGGGTCGTAGAGGGAGAGAGGAGCTGTGGTGCCATCGCTGTAGGAAATCCACAGGCTCAGAAGTGCTTCCTGTAGGACCAACACAGGCATGGGTTACCCACCATGACACCAGTCCCGCCTGCACCCACCCATCCCTCATCTTTTCCATCGCTCCACCCAATTTGCCCTTTATTCCTCCACCATCTTTCTTGCTCCTTCCAGCCTTCACCAAGCTTTTCCATTTTGCTTGTTCTTACTTCAGTTCTCCTCATGTCCTTAACTGTGTAGGATTTCTTCCAGACCCCTTTGTCTGCATGGTTGTGTCCTGTCCCCCAGGCTGGGCAGGGTTGGTTCATTGGTTTGCGTGAAGGTTTCAAGGTGTTTGGAGGACAGCAGGTGCTGTGGGGTCTGGCACGACTGTGGGCAGGACTTGGGATGGTGGGTTTGCAGAGCGAGCCCTCACCCTACCATAAGTCCCCCACAAGGCCCCCACCAAGCCTGAGCACACATCCCTGGCCTCACCTGCTTGAAGAAGCTGAGGATCTGCTGCACAGATGTCCGGGCAATAATGGTGTGGCTATTACCAGGACTGGGGTGGAGGGACAGCGAGAGGCTGGAGACCACCTGGGCCTTCAGGTCTGTGATGCTGACCTTCTCCTCAGCCACCGTCACCAGCGTCTCACCCAGCACTGCCTCCACGAGTGGGGATACAACCTGCAGGGAATGTGGGTGCCCGTCACCACCTGCCACCCCCAGCCAAAATTGACGGAGAGGTGCAAAGGTTGCCGGGAGGTACCTTGAAGAGCGTAGTGCCTGGCTCCCTCCCGGCCAGCGTGAAGCCATCCACCATGTGGGCCACCCGTGGGTCATCCACCCGCATGAAATCGCTGACCAGGTCAGTAACCTCCACTAGCCAGTCAGGCCCCAGCATGGTGACCACCTGCCCCGTGCCCTCTGCCGCCGTGGTGTGGAACTGGGTGAAAACCTGTAGCGTGGCATGCTGGTACTGCAAGGCACAGCCCCGGCTCTGCTTCCGCTCCTCCTCATCTTCCTCATGCTCGCTGTCCCGTACTGACCTGAAGGATGGGGCAGTGGGTGAGTAGTGCTACCAAGCTCCTCCCTGCTGCAGCTCTTCAGCTCTCCCAGGAAAGACGGGGCAGCCAGGCAGGGAGAAATGCAAGGCCACCTCAAGTATGGGAAAGAAAAAAACGATGGCTCCTGGCCAAAAAGATACCCATTGCCCACAAGGTCTCCAAGGGCTTTAGCAGCACCTGGAAAAAGTGGTCACTGGCACTTTGGCCCCCTAGACAGGCAAGGGGACAAGATATCTTAGTTTGAGATGGACACCTGTAGGTCTCTGAACCCCCAAAGCAGGCCTAACTTTACCATTGTCAAGGACAGATGTTCCCCACCAGTTCCAGCATCCACATTCCAGATCACTCGCATTGTGAAATTGTCTTCCTTCCATACAAACATGCAGCCTGTGTCCATGATCTCTCACCTTTTCAACTGGGGAACCCTGAGATGACTTTGGCTCCACTATTTTCAAAATACCCACAATAAGTAGCTGAACAAGGTAATTAGACACTCAAAACTACCTTCACTGTGCCTTCTCCAAGCTGGACAGACCCCAGGTTCCCTGGCCCCAAAGCACGCACCTTCTATCCGATAGGATGGGCACCCTCCAGCCCTTCACTTGGCTCAGCCGGGTGTCTGAGAGCTCAATGTGCAGTGGCAGTTTGGGCACCCACACCGTCATCTCTAGTGGGGCAGAGAGGTGCTCATAGGTGAAGGTGACCCGGGCACTCATGGAGCCCCGTGACTCCTTCCCACTTACGAACACATAGTCACAGCTGCTGGAGACCTGGGGAGAAGGGAGAATGCAGGATTGAAACATTCCTGAAGACACACTAGAGATCCTGGCAGGAGGTTACCTGGAGGATGCAAAGTGCTAGAGTAGCAGAATTTCATAAGGCATGTACCAGGCTAAAGGTGGCCCCAAGGAGTGGTGATGCTCTCTCCTCCCCAGTACCCCTGCTCAGAGGCATGACCTCACACACCCCACATCCGTAACATGTATTTCCCACTGACCCAGTTCTTCTGACAGCCCTTGCAAGCACCTTCATTTGGCGCTTCAGCTTCTTTGGCCACCACACTGAACCATACCCCATTACTACACATGAGCTAAAGGGATTCATGGAGGCTTCACAAAGGCTGCAAAGTGCTCACCTTCTGATTTGCCCAAAACATCCTCCACCCACGCCCAGAGGGCACAGGCAGTGAGCATGGACCAGCTGCATAACTTCATGCAGGTATTCACTACTGCCTCATCCCCATCCCTCCTGCTAACCCCAGGAAAAGCTTCCTAGAGTCCATCTGAATCCTCACACTCACCTTCTCTCTCTCTTTTAATTCAGATTTATGCAAATGCCATTAGTTAAATTTGCTATAAAACAAATACATCCTGCGGGGACCACTTATTACCAATGAATTTGAGTCAATTAAGGAGCTAAGAAGATACCACTGCAGCATCACCCGTGTTTCAGCTTAGGCCATCAGACTCAACAGCAGCTTCTCATTCCCAGCAAAGGTGGCAGGAGAAAACCAGGCTGGAGAGGCTTCAACCTCTCATCTGCAGTGGCCCTATGGCCCAGCCCCAACCTTCTTTCCCTGCTCCTACAGCATGAGAAATTACATTTGCCACTGGGAAAAAATATAACCTGTTTGCTCAGTCAGCAGCACAGTTGTTCCCTCAGATGCACCAAGCATCTCAACCGCACAGAAAGGTTGCTGCTTTCCAACAAGCAGCTCTCCCACGTGTGTTCTCTGAAGGCTGATAAGGAGTTAAGTCCATGCTGCATGGTAGCTGACAGCAGAAGTGATAGCATCACCATCTTTCTTCCCATCACATTTTTGGGCACCTGTGGTCATTCAGCTGAAGGAACTTCGTATTTCTGAGCCCACAAGCAGGCTGTGACTTCTAGAAAAGCTCCATGTTTTGGCTGCAGGAGCCAATTGTGAGGCACCTGTGGTCCTCGAGGCTGGTAGAGGAGGCAGAGGCAGGGACCTGGACTCCTCAGGAAGTCCCCGTTCCCTAGGCATGGGAGGGAAGCACCATGCAGTAGGCCTTGTTACTCTTTGTATCAGAGATATCAGCTCAGCACACCCGAAAAGATAATCTCAACCCTGGTGGGGTGGTGTCTGAATAAAGATGAGCTCCTGGGCAAATCCACCAGCAATGGAGTGCTCTGGATATTGTGCCATTTATCACAATAAACATGACGAGCTGCTGCTTGCATCACCTTAGCTAGTAAAGCCCCACAGCACCTTCTTCTGGGGACCACTTGCTTTGTAGCTGGGGCGTTAAAACTACAACAACAAAAAATCCAAGCACATCAGGCCTGTTCTGACAATGGAGTGACTGCAAATGAGCTTTTAAATGAAATGCATGCTTGTTTGGAGAAAATTCCCATTTTTACAGCAAGGCATTGGGAAGTGAGGTCTTCCCAGACTCTAAGCCAAGGCCCCACTTGCTCCACTTCTGTGGCCAGGAGCTCCCTGCTTGGCATAGCCTCAAGCATGGGATCAAGGAGATGCATCTTCTCCAAGGGACTTGGGAGTGGGACAAGAGGTCTCGATGGTGGCCATGGGTGATTAGGGTCGCTGAGGCTGCAGTCCTACTAAGCTGACTTGGTCCTGGTGGATCCTCAAGTGGATGTGGATGGTGGGCTCCCAAGAAAGGTACACATAGCAGGTGAGGTTCAATATCTCCCACTGAGCATTGCTGGCAGCAGATGCAACGCTTCCACTCCCTGCACATCCCTTAATATAGATGCAGTGCCCAATTTCACAATGAAGGCAGAGAAGGGGGATAATTTATATGCTATTTCAAGTGGTGAGATCCTCCTCTTTGGGCTGAGTATGGGCAGTGCAATGACCTATGCCACGGCAGAAGAGCATGATGATGACAACTCCCACCATCTTTCATGGGTGGCCCTGGCACCTTCACAGATGTGTACACCAAGATGTTTTCCCTACATGTTACACATGAGAGCAAGCACAACTGAGCCACAGGCAACATGGGGAGAAAGAGCACACCAGCACTCCTTCATGTTAAATTATTTACAGAAACAGATAGTGCATCCCACTATGTAAGCTTTGATTTATGTAACAAGTTTATAGCCCTGACATTGTAATCATACTCCCCAATCTCAGCAGGTAACTGAAAGCTCCCTGGGAAACAAAGCTCCAGCACAAACACAAAATAACTCAGCAAGAAATTGCACAGGGCTCAAAGCAGTGAGCAGGAGGCAAGCTGGGGCCAGAGGGCTGCTCCATGCATTATTCATCCCAGCTTGTGTGCATGCGTCTGCTCCCCCCCTACCCAGGTCTGGGGACAGTGTGTAAATAGATTTATGAGTAGAAAGGCAGCACATTAAACAGTTTAAGTGTCTTGGAGTCCATCCTGAAGTGTATTATTGCTCCTGTGTTTTATCACACTGTGGAGGACCAGTCTCCATAAATTAAACCCAGTGCTGTAAATCGCACAGATGGGAATTTTAGTCAAGAACTTGGGTAAACAGTTTGTGACACCAGCTGTCACCTGCCCACACACCCATGGACTACCAGGGACAACGAGTACCAGTGTGGCTGGGGCTCAGGGCAGTGGGGCCAGGGCTCTGCCCACTACCCCTGGCTCGGCTGGGAGAGCGGCCAGCAGAGAAGGGGAGAAAGGGCCATGACCCCTGGACTGGAGACACAGGAGAGCCCAGAGCCCACATGTGACTCCTTGCCTCTTCCCGACACAGCAGGGACATGAAGAGGTTGGGCTGGTTGGGTGCATGCCAGGAGAGGGGTGGGAGGGGTTTTGGAGTAGGTAACGATGTCTAGAGGCTTGGAGGTGGAAGGAAGGAAGGAAGAAAATAGATTCCAGGATTCCAGGGAGAGGACACATAGACTACAGCCACTCAGAGGATGGTGCTTGACACGGGGTGGGCTTATGCGGCCAGCCCAGCTGCCCCAGTTCATCCAGCTCCAGCCTACACTGTTGTTGAGGTCAGCACTCCTGGGTGAAACTCAGCCCCTTGCCAGGGTCACAAGAGCCCCCTCTCCACACTCACCTTGATGATGTCTTCGTTGTTGGACTTGCACTCAACCATTGCCGAGACGTCCACAATGACACCACTCAGCTCAATGGCGATGACCTTCACAGGGATGGCAACTGTCCGCCCCGTCAAGATGGCCGTGTTGATGATTTCCGTGTCCTGAGGACACAAAAGGGACCATTATGTTAGTCGACAGGATGGCGCCTCAGGGCAAGATCCCAGCTCCTTCTCCTGCTCCAGCCCTGGGGCAGAGGACTTGGGGATGAGCAGGTGGGTGGGATATATGGATGTACTGGTGCTATGGGGCAGATGGACCAGTGGGAGACCCTTCAGAGGGACCTAACCCATCCCCAACATTAAACCAGGTATGCTAAGCAGAGGGCAGGGATCCACTCACCATTGCCAGGGGCACAATGGCCCGGATGTCCCTCTGGATGACTGTCAGTTCTGTCACCACCTTCTCCAGGTCAGGCGGGGGATTGCGGCCCCGGTAGTCAATATGCCACATGATGCGGCGTGTCACTGACTGACTCGTGAAATTCTCCATCTCAAAATCCAGCTGCATGATCTCAGACGAGGAGTCCCCGTCCCTGGACAAGGGGACAGGACAGGTACATGGTGAGCTGGACATCCTGGGTCCCACAGACACACTAGGATCAGCATCAGGTGGATCCCTCTAGTGTTGCAAAACATCCCCAGCTGGTTCCTTCTCAGGGCCCTCATGCCTATTAGGGAGACTATGCTGCGGGTGCTGCTGTGATATTTGTTCCCAAACATAGCAGCCTGGCTCCTGCCCCCTACCAGGGGCTGCTGCAATGGGAACTTACAGATTCCCATGGGAACATTCCCAGTAGGAGACAGAAATGTATTCTACTGCCTCCCCCCAGTGGGAGAAAAGGCTTGAGGTCTCAAATGGGTGCTCTCCCAAGGCCGTGGCTGATAAATTATTACAAGGTAAGTGTGCGGTGGCCATAGCCCTGGGTGATGGTGGGTGGCTGCAGGCACTGCCCTCACCTCCCTGGCTCTGCCTGCCCAGCAGCAATGTAGGCTGATTTACCATCCCAGGCTGCTCCTACCTGCACACTTGCCTCCCGTAAGTCAAACTCTAATTGCCCCACACCCTGAAGGGCAGTGTGCTTGGGGTCAGCAAGTAAGTCTCTATAGAACAGCCCATCCCAACACCTTGCAAGGAGATCACAAGGTGAAACTGAAGCACAGGAGAAAGCAGCGCAATCACAGACAGCAGATGGGATAACACTGAGCCAGGACTCGGGACAGGACTGTGCTTCAGTCTGCACAGGCAGCCGTATAGATTGGGGAGACAGGCAGGACCTGCAGGGGACAATGGCCCCAAGACCATCAGCTCACTAAAACCTCACACATCTAATGCCACTGCTGAGGTCAGTGGGACCAAGAGCTAACAGACAGAGAGCAAACTCTGAGGCATCCCAGGGGCAGGATGGGATGGAGAGGCTGCATGCTGCCCAACCCAGCACACAGTGTCAGCCTAAGAGGACTGGGGAACACAGCAGCTGGTGCCCCTTGTCCTGTGCATCATGGCTTGGACACAGTCTGACAGCACACATGTAATTCACTCTTACACCTCATCCCTACAAGTAAACTTCCCCAGATGTGATCCTGCCCTCTCATCTATTTTCAGTCTGCAAATACCTTGGGATACTCAGGGTTCAATCCCCATCTCTTCCCCAAGTCAACCTTCTCCATTGCTCCCCCAGAGCGTCCACAAACCAGAGCCAGCAAAAGCTGTTCCCAAGCAGAAGGAGGAAGGGGAATGAGGAAAGATTCCTCCCTGTGGAAGGGGAAGTTGGGGCTGGTCCTACTCTCAATGCACCACATAGCAGCCATCAAGAACCTCCCATCAATCGGGGGATGCAGGATACAGTTGTGTTTCTCTGTGATAAATATCTAATGACTGAAAGGAAGCAGAGGAGGAGGAGAACCAAAAGCTGGAGCTGCTCCAGGCCACGGCAAGCCCTGCTCCTGTAGTGGGGACAATGGGCTGTGCAGCAGAGTGGCCATATGAGAGCTGGTGGGGTCCTACTGAGACCTTGTGCCCCCAAGGTAGCTATGAGGGTGCAAGGGGAATTACCAAAAGCTACCCAGTCTGAAGAAGGGGATTTGGCTGCTCACTGCCTCTTCCAATTCAGAAGTCTTAACTACAGCTGCAAAGAGCCAGGTTCAAAGATGAGCCGGAGCTGCAGCTTCATGCCAGAGGCAGTTTGGCACTGGGACTCCTTGCCATAGCGCGCCCCTAGGCATCCTAGGAGCCCTGCTAGGGGCCACTCACCATCTTCTGCCCTCCCTGAGCACCACCTGCTCTTAGCCATAGCAGAGACAGGAGATAAGCTGCCCAGGTTGGGGGAATAACTGAGGATGCAACATCTGGGGAGCAAAAAAATCCAAAATCGGCCATTATCAACCCAAAGCACAGAGCCCTTGCCACCTCCCAGCACAGCCGGCACTGACAAAAGCCCTCAGAGCCCCATCAAAACAAACTCCTCTGGCTGCACAGCCTGGAGGGCAACACGTCTTTGAGTCATTCATACTTTCCATTCTGTTAATATTTGATGGAGTAGTTTGTCTAAAAGGTGATTGTAATCACTTTAAATCCATCCTCTGACTCTAATTTTTCCAGGCTGATTTGTAGCCATAGTGGTAGACAGGGAGAGGGAGAACAAGGAGAAGAGAGGATCTCACTGCCAGCAGGTCTGGCTACCACATGCAGGGACATTGGGGTAGGATGATGGGGCTCAGGTCCTGTGGAAACTCCAGTGTCAGCCATAGGACTGCAGGCACAGATGCCGTGGTTGCATTTTGCATCTGGAAGCAATGGTGTGGGGCAAAATAGAGTCCACTCTCCAGGTAAGCCCTTTGGAGGGGTTTTCTGCAGACAGCTTTTGAGCTCATGTTCAAAGCAGCCAGAGCAGAGATATACAAAGATTTCCAACCCAGAGGGCAGGAACAGCTCTAGCACATCAACTCACTTTAACCCAGCTCCTCAAGACGTTTGTCTCATTTTTTCCAAAGACACATTAATGGAGATATCACAGCTTGGGAACAACTGTTTTCCAGCACTTCACTTTCCAGGGTAGGGGCAAACAGAGAACTGTGCTGGGCCAAACTCCAGAAATTTCCTCAGCCCCCTAGGTGCTGGTAGGGGGCGGGTAGAGTGGAGCCCCTTACCTGGGCCCGGCGCCATCCATCCTGGCCACGTCGACAGTGGCGGTGGAATGCTTGCCACCTGTTAGAAGCTCCGAGCTCACTAGCCACTGCCCACTCCTCGACTTGGTGCTGAGCAGGTTTACACCTTTCTTGGCCTTCACCCTGTGGAAAGTAACAGTCAGGGCCAAATCCTCATCCCCAAGCACCCCTGGGGCCTGCCAGGCACTCCGCCCCTGATCCTTTCTGGCTGTCAGAATATCATTCTGGCTGACAGCAACAGCCACTAGAGTTGAGCGAAGCCCAGTCCCTCTTTCACAGTGTTCTATCATCATCCCTCCTCCATGAGGAGTCCCCCAGCCCCAGTGCTGTCCCCTGGGAAGTGACATGGTGGTGAGGCTGGCCATCCCTGGAGCAAAGGAGAGGAGACACTCAGAATCACAGAATTAGAGGATCACTAGGTTGGAAAAGACCCACAAGATCGAGTTTAACCATGAAGTCCAGCCACTCAAGTGCCATATTCCCTGTACCAGGGAGTTTCTGCAGGTCCAGCAACTGCAGGGACACTTGTAAATCCCCTTTGAAGAGATATGGCAGGGCTCATTCCCCCTGTCCTTATAGACATGCAGCAAGGAGCACTTTTCCCTGTACACTTCCTGGTACCAAGGTGCTCAACACCTCCTGCCCACTGCTCTATTCCACTCCCACCCTGACTCTGGGGCAGGATGGGGATGCATGTAGGGAGCCCCACTCACTCTGCAGCAGCCCCACAGACACGTCACACGTTGTCTCAAAAGTGGCTATGAACAAACCTATATCTGCTAGCAGGACCCTAATCCTGGTACAGCTGGTAGAGCAAAGGCACCAATCCATAGTGGCGATGCAGAGATGGGTAAATACCCTGGGTGGACAACCTTTTTCTTTGCTCCAACAAGATCCCACTGCAAAACCCCGTAACAGTGCAAAACAGTGTGCTGTCTGCTCCTCTGTCCTTCCTTGTCTCCCCAAAGTCCTGCCAAGACCCAGTCCAACTCCTGACAGGTTCTATAAATGCAACGTTCCTTCCTCATCCTCTCCTCCATTCCAGACCATGGATGCCTTCACACAGCCCAGTCAAAACAACAACCTCCTCAGAAGATGGCTGATTCCGGAGTGGGAGCAGCCCTAGGACATTACCTGAGCGTGAAGTGCTCCACTGTGGAGTTGGACATCAGGTAGAGAAGGATGCTTAGGACCTCGCCTGGCTTGAGGGGCTTGTCCGGCATGCGGATGAAGATGTTGCCATCCAGCTGATGTTCCTGCATGGGCTGCCTGGCAGGGGGCTGAAGGAGGCTGATGCTGCCAATGCGCAGCAGTGGATGCTGTGTGGGACCCTCGGTCCTGGCCCCCCCAGCCCCACGGCGTGGGATCATCTCCCCAAAGCACTGGCCAGCTCCATCAGGGGCATGCAGGGTATAGTATAGCTCTGCTTGCTGGCTCTCACCCAGCACTTCCAGGCTCTCGGGACTCTTCCGCCTGCCAAGTGGCACAGCTGGGGGGCCAAACCACGCATGGGGCAGCTCTGCCTGCACCAGGCACGTGGCCAGACTGCCCCGCAGGCGACACGAGCTCTTGATCTCACGGGTGTCACGGAAAGCATGGAGCTGCACGCAGGGCAACCGGTCAGTGACATCAAAGTCATCCCAATCGCGGCCAGCTATGTAGAAGAGCACTTGGACCACGGGTTGGTTGGCCACCAGCTGAGGCTGGATGATGAAGGCGCGCACTTTCCAGTTGACAGTGAGTCGATCAGGAATTTCCAGGGTGCTGGAGGGCTGCAGTTGCTCCTTGGGCAGCACCAGCCCAGTGCTGAAGGGCCCCAGGGTGACATTGAGGATAGGTAGCTCCTTGGTCTGGAAGACAACGAAGGGCTCAGCACGTTGCAGTGGAGTGCTGCTATTGCCCACTGGGCTGGCTCCCAACTCCTTGAGGAAGAAGGCCAAGCGGGTGTTGGACAGGCGGTAGTTCACAGGCAGTGTGATGGCACTGCGGGGCTCAGCAGGCGGGGAGCTGGGGGCTGATCCCTTAGTGTGGGCTGCAAAGGGGATTGAGAGTGTATATTAGTGCAGGGCATCCTCCCCAGAGCACCTCTCAAGCCCAAGAGCAGGGAGAGCAGAACCTGGTGGGAGCAGTCCAGCCCCAAGCAAGGAGGAGCTGGTGCTTCAGCCCCTGAGCCTCTTGCAAGGGCAGAAAGAGCCTGGCTGAGTTTCTCTCCTGAGAAGAAGAATGCAGAAGACTTCCCTGGGGACCCTGAGCATTGATGTGCTTCCTAAAGAGTGGTTCCAGCCTCATCAAACTCACTCTTGGGACAAGATGGGGTATCTGATTAGGAAGAACGAGCAGGGGCTGCGCAAGGCCGAATTGGGATGTGTTGAAGCTGCATCCAACCTCAATACTGCCTCTGGGAAGCCCAAAGTGCTGATCACCCACCCCAGCACCCATACCAAGGCACCAGCCAAAACAGCACAGACCCACTCACAGAAATAGGGCATAACAGGCTACATTCCTGCTTCCAAATCCATGGAGAAAAGGACTCTGAGTTTCTCCAGAGGCAGGCCCTGGTTGATTTTTGGCTGGCAGATGCCACCAAGGATACATGATCAAGGCTTTCCTCCTGCTTTTAGCTCCCAAATCACACAGGAAGGGTGGCTAAACCAGCACCTTCACCCTAGACCCGCTCCAACCCTGCAGGCTCCCTGTAAGGCTGGTGTCACAGCTGGTCTGTCACCCATCACCTACATGGTGCACCAGGGCTGGTCGAGTCCATTTTTCTAAGCACAGACACAACCTGGTGGAAAATTGATGATAATGATGTTGGTGCCACCCTGTACAAACCTGAGCAGCATCCAGGTTTTATAGTCCTTAAGGAAATACCTTCTGTCCCTATTTTGACCATTTTTCATTTAAAGAAAAAAAAAAAAAACCAAAAAAAAACCACCCCGTACAGGCAGAGTAGGCAGCTCCTGCACAGGCAACGCGCACTGCCTGCTGGCCATGTGCTTCCTCAGGGGCTGGAGTTGTCCAAGTCCCTCAGAAGTCAGCTACCCCCTGCTGTGGCCAGCAAGTAGAAAGAAACCCCATGAAAATCTTTCTGCTAAAGCAGATGCTGCAAAAGGCAGTCAGTGCAGAACCCAGCTGACAGCATGCACTGCGCTGGCAGCTGCAGAGCATGGAAGACATCTCAAGGTCTTTGCACCCACCAGTGGCTGCCAGGGATTCCCATGAGGCCTGGGTTGTGTCCCTACCTCCAGTCCTGGCTCTCTGCCAACTCCCCGCACCCCTATTCCTGGTGCTTATTGCAACCTCTCCCAAGTGGCTCCCAGACAGGGGAGTCCAAATTATCCATGTCAAACAAACATCAGCAAAAGGTGTGGATGTGACAGCTCAGTTCCCACAAACAGCTCAGCTCCCTCTTCAGAGGAAGGCTTTTCCCAGCATGGCCTGGGTCAAGCCCCTCAGGGCTGAATGGAAAGCAGAACCCCACGGCCCACATGGGGAACTCTCTGCTGCAGGACACAGGGGAGTTAAGCAGCTTAGAGGGTTCATAAAAGGATTAGAACTCGATACTGGGATGGGCAGCGTGCACAGCTATGCCACCTGGAATGAAACTTGTCCAAAAGACAGGCAGCAGATTTTCCAAGGCTGGGCAGACCCCACAGGCACATCACTGGCGAGGCCACTGTGCCAGCACCACCATCGTCACAGGTCTGGCTCCTACCAAATTAACCCTGTTTGCCACCAGCTTCTCAACCCTTCCTGTTCACTGGCTCTGTTTTCCCACCTCCTGGAGAGCCAGGTCTTGCAGGAAGGGTGTTGAGCCCCAGAAAGCAGCCACTCTACTCAGAAATAAACACCAGTGAGAGGCTTTCTGCTCCTCTGGCCCACGGAGATTGCTTTCTGAAGTGAAACGTGAAGATTTGTACCCTCCCTGCATCCCAGTTGACACAGCCATGGTTGCTTCTGCCAGCCCCAGCTATTACAAAAAGAGATTTTTTCCAAAGCGTGGGATTACTTGTGGAAACAGATCCACCAGCTGGACCAACGCGAGCCTGACTGCTTGTGTGAGGTACCAGCAGGACCAAAGGAGGCACAGGCAGCCAGGGAAAGAGATTATGTTTAACTGACTCATTGAAATAGCATCAGTTTTTATCCCTTAAAAATCTCTGCGATTTGGTGAAGGATCAGGAGATTTTATGAAGAAAACGTACTCAAAAAAAACCCTGACTCAATGGCCAGCACAGTCCCAAGGAAAATGCCTGATGTCACTGCCTGTCCTTTGGGTGGGGGCATGGGAAAGCCTCTGTACTGCCCCAGGGAGCACCCAGCCGCCTGCTCGTGAGGGGTATCCACTGCTTCCACTGCGTGAGGAAGGCAAAAGCAGCCAGTTTTTGTCTGCAATTTAGCACCCAGCCCCAACACGTGGCAGCCCAAACCCCAGCAACTGGCTCTTTCTTCCTCCTTGCTATGAGGATTCTCTGAGGGCAAATAAAGGCTGTGCACTGCAGGAGAGAAGGTTGGGTGGGAAGGAAAGGCCCTCTCCTCTCTGCAGCCAGGCAGGGCTCAGATGTGTGCTGGGGATCCTACACAACTCAGAAAAGGCACCACAGTGCTAAGCTCTGCTGTGGTGGGGACACCTGGGGTGGCCCCAGCACTGAGCCCACACGCAGACCTGCACACTGGTCATGCCAGCTGGGAGAAGAGAGTGGGGAGAAGCTGAGATGGAGATTAATGCAACAGTCATGATTAGTTCAGCACAGGCAGATTGCCGGCACCCAGAGAAGCTATTTCCTTCTGCAGACAAAATGCATTTAAATGATGCTATAATCTGTCGCCAGGAGGGGGACAGGAGTGGTGTCTCGGTTCCTTGGCCACAAACTAGTCCTACACACGTTCTTCCCAGGGTGAGTTCCAGGAGGGTGGATCACATCACAGCCCAGCCCAACCCAAGCCTCTGCAGTGGACAGACAGAGGGTGAGGAGAGGAGTAGGGAGGAAGCAGATGCATGAATGTACAGATGCATTGCTGCTGGCTAGTCAGCAAGGAAGTAAGGGAGGACAACAGCAGGCACAGTAAGAGAATAGCTCTAGAGAGAGGGAGAAGACATGATGGACAGTAGGATGGATGGACAGCACAATGACTCAGGAGATGGACAGATGGGTGGAAGGAGGAAGATCACACAACAACTCGGGAGACTCCAGTCCCCATACCACTGTTCCCACCCCCTGCTCTGGTTTCCAGCAGCTCCAGGAAGGAAAGGTGCCTCTCATGCCCCCACACCTGGCTGGGTTTGGGGAAGCAGAAGATAAGCCCTGGTAACTGGCTCTGCTCTGCAGCCCACTGTGGTTAACGGGATTTGTAGCATTCCTGGGTTTATTAGGCCATCACAGAGGGGACCATATGGCCCTTCCACCCTCATAGCTTGGCATCACAAGCAAAAAAGTAGATCTCTGTGCCTGGACAGGCTCTGACAGGTCCAGGGGCTGCCTAGACAGCTTCCCCCCACCAAGGGTAAGGAGCCACCCTAGCCCCACAGTGGGATGGGGTGAGACTCCTATGTGCCTCCTTTTCCCCACGCACAGCAGCCAGCAGGCTGCTGGGATGACCTGCAACCCACAGCAGGGAGAGGGAGGAAAAGAGGGAGAAGGAAATACACAACTGCCAGCAACATTCTCACCAACCCCCCACACCTGCCCAGCCAGATGTGTCCCACACTGGCCACAGACGTACAGTCAGATGGGCTAAGCTGCTCACACCTCCCACAAAGGCATGTGGGGACAGCAGCACCACCCTCCAGCCCTCCCCAAAAATCAAGACCACGCTCCAGGCCAAGGGATCTTGCTGCAACAAAAAGCAGTGCAAAAGGCTCCTGCTCATAACCCTCCTTAGCAAGGATCCCACCGTGGGGTTTCAGTCAGCATCAGCCACCTTCCTGCTGTTCCCACTGCTTGGAAATGCTGGATCAGACTGACAGACACATGGAAAAAAAAAAAAAGATTATGACAGACAAGACTGCACATAGCTATGGCTGGTGGGGAATGCTGTCTTTTTCACCTTCCTTTCTTGCCCCAAATCCCCAGCAAATAGGGCATGTAGAGAGCGTAGCTCAGCCCCTCCATCCTGCCTCCACTGCAGCTTTGCCAACCCTGTCCCTGCTCCCGCTTATTGTATTGAAGCTGAAGAGCCTCCTCCTCTTCCACTTATCCAGCAATCGCAGTGCTGAGCTCCAGCTTAGCCCCAGACACAGCTGTCTGTCATAGGGATCACTTTAGCCACACTCCAGGGGGGATCTTTATCCCAGCTTAGCCTGTGGGATGTGGTGGGGGGCTCCCAGCATTTATATTCCCACTTAGCAGGGGAAGAACTAAGCAGGAAAAGCACTAGAGAAGAGAGAGGGGAAGTTTCAGGTCACGTCAGGAGGGTTAAAACCACTCCTGATGTTAACAGGTGGCACTGGGGGTTTGATGTATCAATAGACCAAACACCGCTCCAAGGAAGATGCCAAAATACCGGCACACAGCTGCCTAGTTTCCTGCCAGGCCACCACTACATGCCATGGTCATAGTCCACGCCAACCCATCGCAGCTGGGTCCCCGTGGTGGTTCCACCTCACAGCAAACCATGAACGCTGCCCATAAAGCAAAGACTTGAGCTGACATGATGATAAAACCCTCGCTCACTAAATACACGTGAAGGGCTGCAGGGAGGGACGGCAGGGAGCTATATTACTGTCCCTAGCAGAGGGCTTCACACTGGCTCAGAACACCTTTGGAGGGGTTTTAGTGGTCACCAATTGCTAGGATTCAGCCACCAGCCTGGTTACAGGATGAAAAGACCCACAGGATTTCATCAGTGGTCCAAGAGGCTGGACACATGCCCTGGGACCCTGCAAACAGCAGCAGCCCAGGGCACAACAACTATCATCAGGTCTCTGCAAACACAAGCAGGTGATGCTGCTTCTCCCAGCCACAGAGCAGCTGGCACTGCCAGCAACACTGGGACCACCAGTGCCCCCATTCTCCCCTGACTGAGCTCCCATTCTCCCCAAATCCAGCCCCCATTTCAGGTTGATAAAGTGACAATCCTACCCCTGAATCAGGGAAATGAGGGCAGGACATGCCGTTGCCTCAGTTTCCCCACAGGGGTCCAGCATCCAGTTGAAACAATGGGGTGAGCCATTCTGCTCCCCTGGCGGAGCTTGAGGCCATTCCCCCATGTCCCATCTTCCCACCCATTACATAAAGAGGCATTGCTTCCATTCCTTTCCCTCAACACCCCATTGCACCAATTCCTTCCACAATATACTCTCACTGAAAGGTGTCAGAATCTTTAAATACCCTAAAAATACAACAAAAAGGTAAAATGGAGGCCTCCATGCCTTCAGCTTCCACCCAAACCTGAGCCCCACTCTGCTCTGTGCTTCGCTACAGCTAGGGAAAAAAAAAAACACCAAAAAACCCCCAAACACAGAAACCAGTAATAAAACACAAGCCCAAACTAGAAAACACAAGCAGGCCCTCCACGGAAACCTCTAAAGTGTTTCTCAGCAGCCAGAGCCTTGAAAATTGTTCTTGGTGACATAAAAGACAACTAGCTCTCCCTTCCCTCCAATGCATACATCTCCAGTCTCTGCTTATAGAAACTCAATTAAGTTAATAATTGTTACAAATGCAAAATTACCTTCCCCTGGCATGGGGCAGGGAGGCACCACGGCGGCAGCTATGGGAAAGAAAAGGGTGCAGACATGGAGCAACGGGTTAAACTGGTCCAGACTTCCCAAAATCAGCCCAGAGTAGGAACTGAGAGGGTGCTAGCCAGGAAAAGCGAATGAAGCCTTCCTGTGAGCATCTGGCTCTGAGTGGATTCTCTAGCGTCTTAACAGTGTTCTGCTTATGCATAGTGGACACTGCTATGTTCTACTTTCTTTAGGTCCTCGAGATTTATCCTGCTGCAAAAAGTCCAGCCTGGCTTCACTGGCAGAAGCAATAAAATAAGAAATGCTGGTGGGACCCAGCTCTGGGCCAGCACACAGCCTGGATTTTGGAGCCAGCAGCACTAAGTATGAGAACCATCCTAGCACATCAGGCTGTGGTGCTGAGGTCTGCTTCTCCCCCAGGAAATTATTAAAAGGGAGGGTGAAAAAAAAAAGCAAGGAACCTAAAGGAATAAATAAATATGGCCTAAATGGGATGTGCTGTGCAGAAGCACAGCCAGCCATAAATTCCGAGAGCAGGGAAGGCTTTTACATGGCAGCTACTTTACAACAATTTCCACAAATCATGGCAAGGGACAGGGTGGGGAACAGGAGGAGAGGGCCTTTACAGAGGAGAAAGAAAAATGAAGAAATTAAAAGGGAGGGCAAAAAAGAGAGGATGAGGAAGTGCCTGATCATGAGCATCAACAGGGATGCCTGGGGGCTCCAAAAGGTAATGAGGGTGGGGAGTAGCCCCAGGATAAAGCTGGCAGCCCTTGAGCCCCCAGAAAGTGCCTATGGTGGGTCCTAGACTTTCTATACTGAATTCCCTTTATGCCAGGAGCTGGGAGTAGTCCCCAGCAGCAGATGGGCACAAATGGTTTCACTAATTAACCCCCTCCTAGGGAGGCAAAAACGGGAGGACAGGCAGCAGGGGAGAGCCATGAATGGTGGCCCACGGAAGCAGGAACAGAGACAGCAGTTTCCAAGGGAGAAGCCCCTGGCATGACAGTGTCGGGGTGGAGGTAATGCAATGACCAGCCCTCCCACCACCGACAAAGCCACATGTCTTGCTCCTGTACCATCCTCAACCCCTTCCTCCACAATCGGCAGCAGGAACATTCTCCCAGCACCAACTACACCTCCCGGCTGTGCTCCCCCACTGTCACAGCCATCCCAGGCTGTGCCGAGTGACACTTTTCAGACTGATTAGACACCGACTAATTTTTCCCCCCGGTGACATGTGTTAGGCTGCACTTGGAGCCAGATTCAATTACAGAGGCACTCAAGGAGCTGCACATAAACCCAGTCCATCCTCATGGCTCCGAAAGCAGAGACAGGGACAGGCACAGGTCTGGGGATTTCACCAGTGCAGGACTTTACCACCTAGCAAAGCTGCCACTACATCAAACACAGAGGACTTGAATATACCTCCTTTTTAATTTAGCTGGTACTCAGAGACAAGTGCATCCAGCAGCCACAGTTAGCTTTTCCTAAAAAAAAAAAAAAAAAAACAAAAAACAAAAAAACAAAAAACCAAAACAACTCAAATTAATTCTTAACTTTTGCCTTTGCCAGTCCTGGGAAAGAGCCTAGCCCAGCTAAGCCCGTTTAATCGTTGTAAAACCTGCCCACTCTTGCAGAGGCTGGGAGGTAAGAGCACCTGGAAGGGAACTGGGGCAGAAGAGGGTGGGGGAAGGGGCAAAGCCACCCTGGTACCACCCTCTCAGGCTCTTAGCAGAGCTATTGACAAATCAAGGATGGCAAATATGTCCAAGCAATGGGATAATGCTTGCCAGCAGGAGACAGTGGCTCCATCAGAAGATCTTTCATTGTCTTGATTGTGGTATCCTCCCGGATTGCAAAAGCAGTCAGCAATGGGCTCCACACCCAGCTGGTGGCAAGGAACGTGCGCCCAGTGGGGAGCTGCAATAGGTCTGGCAACAGCTTGAAAAAAAAAAAAAAAAACCAAACCAAGGAACCAGTCCCCAGAAGAGCCACATTCTGAGCAACAGCCTCTGCATCCCAGACCCTGGAAGGGCAGGGAAGAGGAGACAGCCTGTAAGTCCCCCTGCCTGGCCAGCTCCTCCGCCAGAGTGGGGATTGATGGGCCACCATCTAATGTCACTGGACAACCCTGCACCTCCCAATTTTCAGGACAACAGTAAACTCCGGTTTCCCCATGTCTTGGCAAGGAGCACCAGGACCTGCCTCACTTTGCACCACTGAACCATTTCTCTTTCTGGTGTTGCATGCAGACAAACTCCCTGAGAGGGATCCCATCCCCAAATGCACTGCTGGAGTCCCTGGCCCATCACTGCACATCCTGTTCCAGGAGCAGCCAACTGCCTCCCCGGGGGTGGGGGGGGGCTGCTCATTAACAAAGCCGTGTATTTAATAATAAAAGACTCTGATTAGATTAGCGAGAATGACCTTTTCCAGATGGATGGGATGCTCCTAGACAGGCGCCACACAAGGAGGGGACCATGCCACACCGCCAGTTTGTTGATTACTCTAGATGCCTATCATAGGCTATTTTGGCCAGACAATAGCAGGAGGTTAAAACAAACAAACAAACAAAAAAAAAGGTTACTCTCTGTTAGCACTCCTTCTATCATCTCCCTACATCTCCCCAGACAGTCAAGGCCATGCCCACCTCCTTGTTAGAGCACGGGGGACTACGGAAGGGGACCGTGACGGGATGTGCTGCTGCAACACTGAGGACGCCTTGCAGGGGCTCAGAAAGGTTGGTTTTTCCTTTCCTCTCTTCTTAAGGATGCAAAGAGTCTGAGTGAAGTAGTACCTCAGCAGTCAGTCATGTTAGAGTGAAATAAATAGTAGCACTTAAATAGACCCCAAAACCCAAAATAGCCAGTTTCTAAAAACTGCTGATCAATCCCCCAGCTTGGGAAGGGGAGGTGGAAGGAGGAGAAGTGCGAGGAAAGGTAGTTGCTGCCACCTGACATCCTGCCTCAGTTTCTGCCTGTGATGCATCGGGAACCTAATGTCTTTATCAATGACCTGGATGAAGGCATCGAATGCACCCTTAGCAAGTTTGCGGATGACACTAAGCTGGGTGGAAGGGTCGATCTGCTGGAGGGCAGGAAGGCTCTGCAAAGGGATCTGAACAGGCTGGAGCACTGGGCAGAGTCCAATGGGATGAGGTTTAACAAGGCCAAGTGTCAGGTCCTGCACTTGGGGCACAACAACCCTGTGCAGAGCTACAGACTGGGAGAAGTCTGTCTAGAAAGCTGCCTGGAAGAGAAAGACCTGGAGGTTGACAGCGACTGACCATGAGCCAGCAGTGTGCCCAGGTGGCCAAAAAGGCCAATGGTATCTTGGCTTATATCAGAAACGGCGTGACCAGCAAGCCCAGGGAAGTCATTCTCCCTCTGGACTCCCTCTGGTCTGCACTGAGGAGGACCACTCCTTGAATCCTGGAGTCAGTTCTGGGCCCCTCACCACAAGAAGGATGTTAAGGCTTTGGAGCGAGTCCAGAGAAGAGCAACTAAGTTGGTGAAGGGGTTGGAGAACAGGCCCTATGAGGAACGGCTGAGAGAGCTGGAGTTGTTTAGCCTGGAGAAGAGGAGGCTGAGGGGAGAATTTATTGCTCTCTACAGCTATCTGAAAGGAGGTTGTAGAGAGGAGGGTGCTGGCCTCTTCTCCCAGGTGACAGGACAAGGGGGAATGGCCTCAAGCCATGGACACTAGGAAAAAAATTTTCACAGAAAGGGTCATTGGGCACTGAAACAGGCTGCCCAGGGAGGTGGTTGATTCATCTTCCCCGGAGGGGTTTAAGGGACAGGTGGACAAGGTGCTGAGGGACACGGTTTAGTGTTTGATAGGAATGGTTGGACTCGATGATCCGGTGGGTCTCTTCCAAGCTGGTGATTCGATGATTCTATGACTAATCCCAGAGTGCAATATTGTGAACACACACAGACACACACATGCACAAGAGGACATTTCTGGATGAGGGTATCAAGGCACCTAACATTTCTTGAAATCCCCAGTGCCAAAACCATTGCTCAGAGGATTTCCATCATGCTACCAATAGCATTCCTCATCCTTTTATCTTTCCTCAAAAACGCTAAGAGGATAAAAAGGGTAGAAAAGGCAATTTCCTGGTGGGGTGTCATGCTTCATGGCCCAAGCCCCAGTACAAGCATCCTAATGGAATTTAAGGTATTGGAGTTGGAGGGAGATGGAGTAGACTCTGGGGTCGTACAAGAGCATCCAGGAGGATGTTCTCACATCTTTTGGCTTTCTGCTCCCAGGCATCTCTGCCTGACACATTTTCTGCAGCATCGAAGGTAAAATTTGTGCCAGATTTAATCCAGCTCAGGGGCTAGATCCTGTCCTCTCACCTGCCTGCCAGAGTGAGGAAACCCCATTGCTTTTTCTCTGCTCTTGGCTGGAGTAAAGGATGCTCAAGCGCTTCAACCCCCATCGGCATGGCCAGGATGGGGGCTGTTAAATGTGTAAACACCGAGTGTATGTTCCCAGATTGGGTGTTAAATGAGCAAGCGCTGGGTATACTTTCCTGGTTGGGCGGCGAGTTATTGCACATCTCCACCTGCTGGTCTGAAAATCCCCGAGCGGGATAGGGGAGTGGTCCATATCATCCCTCCCCAGCTGATGCTGGGGTGCATTGGCTGGACACCCCACCAGGGATGAAGCCATAGGCTAGAGCATTGCCCTTCACCCCCAGTCACACATCTGGGATGTGCCTGTGGTGGGAAATACAGGGAGAGCAGCACGGCCCCATCTTCTGTGGCAGTGAAATGGAGGCAGGGGGCTGTAGGGTCCAGCACAGGTCCCCAAACCTGCCCTGCATGCTGGGATAGATGCTGAGCAACCCCATACTATAGACGACTGTGTCTGTGCAAGTGCTGCCCCTAGGAGAGGGGAAACTGAGGCACGTTGTGGGGAAGAGGCTCAGCAGGCGGCAGAGAGACGACACAAGAGTCTGGGCTCAACCTCACAGACAGCACACAGCACAAGTTATTTCACAAACCGGTGGGTAAAGCTCCCACATGATGCATCCCAAAACGGCCCTTGCAGCCTTTGCAGCCCAGCCATGCTGAGCACACACCACTGGCATGCCCCACCACACCACAGCCCTGAGGTCCATCTTCCCATCCCTCCTGCAAACCCTGGGGCCACCCTGGGACCACTCCACCCAGGAGGTGCCAACAAAAAAACCTTTCTGGAAGCAGCCAACCTGGAGACGGCAGCTAAGTGGCTTCCAGAGTACACTGAGAATTGCTCTTAAATGAAAAATAAAATAATAATAATAATAATAATAAAAGGTAAAGGGAATAAAAAAACCTCAGGCAGAAAGGCAGGGCACTGCTTTGCCACCAGCTTACCCATGTGGACAGCCCAAGTTATTTGTAAGAAAGGTTGGGAGAATTAGGAGCTCTCAGCCGCTTTTACCAGTTCTCTCCAAGACCTTAATTTATCTATGAAAGGCCAAAGTGGTGGTGAGGGCAGCTATGCATACTGAAATAAACCAAAAAAACTCCCAGCAAAGGCTTTTCTCCCTACTGGCACAGACATCCTCCCACAGCAGAGTGGGGCGCAACGCCCTCCCTGTATCCACCACGGGCCACCCACACCTGCTTCATGGCAGCATCACTGCTGCCATGGGGACACCCATCCATCACATCTCCTAGCCCAGGTGCTAAATCCTGCCCTGGGATAAACCAGAGCCATTGGTATTCCAGCAGAAAGAGTGGGGCTTGGAAACGCAAGGAAGAGGAGGAAGAGGATGAAGAGCAGGGGCCTGCATTCAGCTCCTGCATCAGAGGCAATTCCCGATGGATCGCTTGTACAGGGTTATTTCCCATTGCCTGCCAGAAAAGCCGACATCCACCTTCAGCAGCACACTCACTGTGGAGAAGTGTGACCTAGACAGCTGAATCTCATCCACGGGAGCAGTAGATGAGCAGAAGGAGATTGTGCTTCTCTGCTGGCTGCCAGATCCCTGCCTGCAACCCCTCCGACCTGGTAGTCCCAAAGAGGAGAGCTCTGCTCAGCAAACCCTGCCCAGGCAGCACTCCAGGAAACACCCAGTCTCAGGGTACGGGGAGTCAGCGTATAATGCCTCAAAGGTTTGCTACATAAATTTGCAGGTCTTGGCATCCTGGAGCATCTCTACTCCTGTGTTGGGGTCAGAGATTTTTTAGGAGGGAACCCCTTGACAGCTTCCCACATTGTTCAGAAAATACCCCCTCTTTTTTTCACCATGAGTGAGCAGCTTGAAGAACCTCAGGGAGCTAAAGATGCCCAAGAAAGTCATGCCTGAACCCCAAAAGTGCCTTGGCTGTGGGTTGCCTGTGCAAAGTGGAGCAGAGCACATTCCAGAGACCCTATTGACTTCTAGTAGTGGTGGTGGGGGGGGTTGTTTGAGTGAAGCAGCACAGCCCCCAGCCCCTGGGACATGCCGAGCCCATGGCAGAGACAGGCTGGCAGAAGCAGTGTGAGTGGCTCCCCCTAAAATGCAAGTAGCCCCCCGTCTTTCTGTTTGGCCAAGCCAGCTCCCAAGGAAAGGGGCTTCGGCTAGGGCATTTGTGGGGCTTGGTTTTACACAGAAGCCATCCAAAAAAAGCAACCATGGAAACTAGCCCCGTGTCCCTCAGGGTGTGTGACCTCCCTTTGGCTATGCTCACCAGAAAAGGCCTGCAGCAGCAGGTGCTGGTGTCCCCAGGGTTGTCATCAGGGCAGGCTGGCATGTCATCGCAGCTTGGCTATGGCACGGCAATGATTTAGAGGCAACTCAGGGCATGTGAGCGCAGGCAGCGGGCCCCCCCCCCTGCCCAGGCCGCAGACAGGAGCGCAGTAGGGGGGATCATAAATAAATAGAGGGATGGTAGCAGCTGCACCCCCATCCCCACATCCCGAAATGATGCCTCCTCGACAGTTCTTACCCTGTAACTCAGCGCAGGCTAGGAAAGTGCTTGGGTATGGGTCTGGGGAATAAGCGAGCGGATAATAGCGGATAAAGCCTCTGATCTTCCAGCTAAAGCAGCTCTGTATTAAGGAGACAAGGGGTGGGGGGGGTGGACGGGGGACGGGCAGAAGCCTCCTCGTCCATCTCCCTCTGTGCCCCCACCACGGCCGGGTTAACAGCCCCGTGTAAGCGCTCACAAGCACAAGCTGTCATTTTATTAAACCAGAAATAAAACTCTAATCTTTACCCATTTCGATGGGGGAGGAGGAGGGGGCACGCGCGACACAGAGGACCAAGGGAGGTGGCAGCTGCAGGGGGTGGGAATAACCCCAGCTGGGCACAGTGGGGCTGGGGTTGCCATGGTGGGGGGAAGGTGTCAGATCGAGCTTGAAGGGGGAGATGGGCGAGACCCCCCGCACGATGCGGATATACACATAGGCTACCCACCTATCGCCCCCCCCGCCCGGTGCCCGCAGCACTTACCGGGGAGCAGCAGGGAGCAGAGGCAGCAGAGCAGAGCGGCCGGTCCGGGGTGCGTCTTCTCCGGAGAGGCCATTGTAAGGTGGGAGGCAGCCAGAAAACCGGGGGGACGGGTGGGCCCCGAGCCACCCCCGGGGCATAAAAAAATATCAATAAAAAGAATCCAAATCAAGCACCAAAAAAACCGCAGAAATCCCCTAAATCCAACCACGTGCGAGCCGGGAGCAGCAGCCAACGGTGGAATTCGGGGGGCGGGGGGCCGGCTCAGGTTAGAGGGGTTAGGTTCTGCCCCCCGCAGCTCAGCGAGCATAGTACCCCATCTCCGGCCCCCCACCCCTCCCCATCCGACACCCCAAACTTGTCGCACCCACACACACCCCCTGCCTATGCCTGGAGGGAGACAGACCGGGGAGCGCCCAGCCGGCGGGGGCGGGTCCCCCTCCTCTTCCTCCTTAAGAGCCGAGGGCAGTGGGGAAGAGCACGTGTAACGCCCTCCCGAGGGGGGAAAAAAAAAAAAAAAAAAAAAAAAAAAGATGTGTATGAAGGATGATGCAGGGCTAGCAGGTTGCCAGCCGCCCCATAAAAATAAGATCTCCAAGCAAAAAAAAAAAAAAAAAAACCAAACCTAAAAAAACCAACAAGAAGCTGAATTAAAGAGCTCGCCCAGGGAAAAAAATACAAACAAACAACCCCCCCAAAACAGCAACAAAAAAAGCAAACCCCAAAGGAGGTGAGTAATTAATTAATTCCAGGCAGATGTAATTAACGAGTGGTAGGAGCAGCTCGGTGGCAGAGTCCCCGCATGCGAGGCAAAGTTTGGGGCGACAAGGCCGGGGAGCGGCCGCTCCCGAGCCCGGAGAGGACCGGGGCTCATCCGCTGCCCCCCTGCGAAGGCTGGAAGAGCGGGGACCCGGCCATGAGCATGCAAAGGAAGGGGGACCCCGCCTCCTCTGCCTCTCTCCCCGGATTAAAGAGAAGGATTGCACCCCCTCCTGATCGCAAATAAAATCAGAGAAGGTGCAGGAGCCTTGGGAGTGGCAAGTTCGGGGGATTACGCCCCTCGTCTCCCTACGCCCCCTCCCGCCCGCGCTGGGCGCTCCCGCAGCCGCATCGCGCTCCGGTGGGTGCCGGCGCAGGGGAGGGTGGCAGGGGGCGGTGCCTTCCTCGTCCTCCTCCTTCTCCTCCTCCTCTTCGGGGAGGAGGTGGGAGCGAGGGGAGCCTCGCTCTCTGCCGGTGCGGTGCCCTCCGCCCCTCGCGTCCCGACACCCGCAGCGGGTTCCGCGCCGGCTCCAGCAGCCCTGGCGTGCGGCAGGGCCGGGGTCGGCCGTGCCCTCCGCTGAGCGCCATTCACCGTCACCGCCGCAATGCAAGGAGTTAATAATAAAAAATGGGGGTTGGGGAACCCCACGGTGGGAGAACAGAGAGGTGCGGGGCACCGGAGGACACGTGCCTCATCACCCCTGGGATGGAGAGCGCCAGCTGAGTTTGGTTGCTTCTCTGCACCCTGCCGGGCTTGGGCTTCTCCTCCGCCCCTGCTGTGGCCAGCCCCCTCTGCCAGTGCCACCCGGGGAGAAAATCATCCATGTCACCCTGCTCCCTGCAGCACACGGGCAGGGCCTGGCTGCCGCCCCAACATGTGGCCGCAGGTGGCCTGGGACTCCCTGGGGCCACCTGGGGATGGAAGATTAACGGCTGCCTTGCCCAGCCCCTCGCGGGCTGCCTCGTCCCCCTCTGCACTACACACCCAGGGACCCTCTCCCACAAGGCGTGGAGATGCTCACAGCATGGCTTGGGAAGGATTCTTCTCATCCCCGCTTGCTGCTGCCAGTACAGAACCATAGGAGAGATGGAGTTTTGGGTAGCATTGCTACCTTTGCACCCTGGGAATGTCACACTACTCCCAACTGCACAGCACTCAGAGGGGTTGCCCCAGCATTTGGGAACCAAGTCCTGTTGCCACCATTCTCTATGTGGTTTACACATCCCCTTTCCACATGCATACCTCATGCAGTGCAGCTGACACAAGCTGAACATGGGGTTTCCTGCCTCCATTAGCTCCATGCGCATCCCAGGTGCCTTCACCCTTCTCACTGCTGTATATTTCCCCATCTCCCTTTACCTAGAAATACTGGCCAGTGCATTCTTCCTGGCAGCCTCATTTACAGTGGAAGTGCAGAAGAGATCCCCATTAATGCCAGAATAATTCATGGCAATTAATGGCATTGACCTTGGGCAGTGACAGGAGCTGGAGATGCCCCCAAAAGCAGCAGACTGGCAGCACCAAAGAGCAATCACAGTCCCTGGGCTGACCCTCCACACATCCCCAGTGCCTTTCAATGCTTCTTCTCAAACAATGCTGGAGGATGGCAGAGGCACCAGGGCAAAGAAGAGGTGGGAGATGGAGTCTGTCCTGAAACCCATCACCCAGAGAGCTGCAGGAAGGGTAATGTATTGGTTTTGGTGACCAAAAAAGGTCTGGATGATGCAGAGCAGCAGCATGCCACCACCCAGGTAACCACCACTTATTGTCATAAACCCCCCATGATTTACAAGCCAATCTCCCAGCTGCTCAGGAGAGGGCTGACACACAGACCTGAATCCCCAGGGATGGTAAAGCATCAGGCAGAGCGAAGCAGTGGTCTGTCCATGATTCACCCTTCCCCATCCTGCCTCGAGGGTGATGGGCGGACCCTCAGTTTCCTCACTCCAAAGCAGGCCCCAGGGTCAAGAAATTGGGGGCGAAGCCATGACCATGCTGCATCCTCCCCCATCACAGGAGCCTTTTCCTGCTGATGGATGAGGGCTTTTAAAGCTGGGTGTTTGGGTGCCATCCCTCCTGCTTTCCCACAGCGCCTCTGGCAGGTTCTTGGCACTGCTGCTGGGATATTTTTCAGCTGTTACCGAAATAAGTATTTTTACTCCAGTTGGATCTTATTTATGGCTCTAGCTTTGGCAGGCAGAGGGACTGGGGTGGGCAAGAGCAGGTGGCTGTGATCTCTCCTTCTGGAGCGAGGACTGAAGCTGGGGTTGCCATTTGTACTGGGGAAATGCCGAGATACATCTGGTTGTTTTAGCAAGAGCCGAGGTAGGGAAGGTCAAAATGTGGCTCCAGTGCAGGGTTCAGTCCATCTTCACGGAGACCCACTTGAACATCTCCTGCTCTTTCAGATATATGAAGAACTGGAAAGCCCAAGGATGGATTTCCCAAGGAGTTATCCCAAAAAAGAGGAATGGATGTCCAGGCAGGGCTGGGTCTGGCTTTCCGCATCATCCCCAGGCAGCCTGAGGACACCATCAGGCACTAATGACCTCCCACCATGCATCACACTCATCCCAGTGGCATTGGCTTCACTCTTGATGGCATTGCATCCACCCTGATCGAAGTAGAATCATAGAATCATAGAACAACCAGGTTGGAAGGGACCCATCGGATCTTCTAGTCCAACCATTCCTATCAAATGCTAAACCAAGTCCCTCAAGACCTCATCCACCCGTGCCTTAAACCACTTCCCTGGGCAGCCTATTCCAATGACCTTTTCCGTGAAAAACTTCCTCCTAATCTCTAGCCTGAATCTCCCCTGGTGGAGCTTGAGGCCATTTCCTCTTGTCCTGTCCCCTGTCACTTGGGAGAAGAGGCCAGCTCCCTCCTTTCTACAACCTCCCTTCAGGTAGTTGTAGAGAGTAATGAGGTCAAAGTAAACCCCTTAGGCTCATACATGGGAAAGGATTTTGGGGTGCAAACTCTATGGGATGGAAGCACTACGAAGCCATTGACCCCAGCCGTGGAAGCAACTTCCAGTCAAGAGCACTTGTGCTGAATCGAGCAGAAAGTATCTGCAGTCCCAGGACAGCCCAATCCCTCCTCAGTAATCCCTGGCCTGCACTTCACCTGCGTGTAATCCCAGGACAACACTAATCGCTGAGATAACAGTGCCTGGGCGGTGCTAATCGCCAAATCCAGCCCCAGTCTCCGTGGGAGCCACTGTGGAGGTGCTGTGGCATTGCTGAGCCACCAATGCAGGCAGGCAAAAGGCACAGGGGCTGCTGTGAAGGGCAGTAGTGATGGGATGATGGGTGCAGGGGATTCCCCTTTCCCTTTGCTTGGAGAAACTAAGTCACCCACAGGTATGATGCCACTCATAGCACATCTGAGCTTCCCCTAGCTCTGCTGGTAATGCAGAGACAGGGCCATGAAATGTGGCAGTGAGGACTCACAGGGTGTAACCCATCTCCGGATTCAGCAGCATGGGGAAATGGAAGAACCAAACCCCACTTTGGGGGGTGGGGGGGAGGGATTTAAATAAAAAGCCAAGATCCAGGGCTGTAGGGGTTGCACAGGGAGGGACACCCTGGGCTGTTATTTTCCACCTTGCAATCCACAAAGATCCTCCAAAGAGGATAAAGCACTTATAAATGAGAAAGAATTAAAATAAATAAATAATTAACCCCCTGGGAATGCCTCAGGACACTGAAACTGTCACCTGGATGTCTTGTTTTGTCATTATTTACCCATGGAGATTAACACAGGTGGGAAAGCTCTCTCACAGCTGCAAGAAGCTCTCTCCAATGGTAGCTGCCTTGTTAGCGGTGGGAGCACTAGCACTCTGGCCTGACAGCTAATTCTGCATGGGACGCGAATGGCTGATCCCAGAACATGATCAAAAATATACATCAATCCCTTTCCCTTTGAAGCATCACCCAAAATACATTTATAGCATCTGCCTTTCCTTATATAGTTCTAATAATGACAGAAATATAGAAATTCTGTAATTGCCATAAATAAATTTTACATTATTTCTAAGGCAAGGAAAAAAAAGAAAGAAAAAAAAGCCTTTTTTTGTAACTAATTGTCCAGCTAGTTTCTTTGCAGGGTTTGTGGCTCCGTTCTTACTCCCTGTGTCTGCCGACTTGGGAACCATTCCCATCACAACTCCAGGGCCACACTATGAGTCTCCTTCCTCCGAGGTGATGCTGGTACAGGGAAATGGGTGTGAGAAGCAAGAAACAGGTTGCGATGTTTCACCACTGAGCTACTGCAGGTCCTGAACCCGCTCTGTGGTACCCATGGCCAGCAAATTGTTTTGACTTTTGGATGCCCCAGACAGCATAATAGTGCATTAGATATTGAATGCAATATTTATCATATAAAAATAAATATTTTACTAGTGTATAAAAGTAAGGAAAGAGCAAATCAAATCAGTAGCACCAAGCCCTTTCCTTCATTTTAATTTTTCTGTTTGGATTTGCCTTGCTTTGACTTATACACTCTATTAAAATATTAATTTGGGGCTATGCCTTTAACATTTTATCTGATATAACAAGTCAACATTATCAAAGTTGCTGGGGTTTAGCACGGGGGAGTGAGGGGAATGGCATAGCCCTGCAAGTAGGAAACCCTGCAGACTCAGCAGTTCAGAAAGGAACATCTTAATGGACCAGTAGTGATTCTGTTCCCCCTTTCCTTCAAAAACAATCTATCCCATTGAGAAATTTCTCCATTTATTTTTTTCTGTATTTCCAAGGGAAAAAAAGGAGAAGCAAAGCTTAGTGCATTGCGTGCACATCAGAGCCTCCATCACATACTGAAACCTCGCATGTTAAAATGGAGCATCTCAGCATCCTTGCAGAGAATTGATGAGCACTATGTTTCTCCAAAGCCAGGGATTCAAGGCACCTCATTAACAGCAGCTCATTAGGAGGGAGAGGTTATCTTAGCAGCCAGGGAGGCCAGCAACAGTGTTTCTTTTCTTGCCTTGCTCTCCAACCAACTAAAAAAAACCATGGAGATTCAGGGGAAGCTTGAGCCACTTGAATGAGTTAAAAAGTAAATCCTCTGAAATCAGCAGTGGGCTGATGGCAGTACTGAGGCCAGGGGCACCCAATGCTGGGTGCTGTTAGACACAGTGAACAGCACAGCGAGAACCAGTTCATTTTATTTTGTTGTAATTTTGCAGGGGTTAAGGAGATTTGCAGCACCTAAATCAAATATCAAGGTCCTCGGTGGATGAGAGGTGAATGAGGCATTTGCAGACGCTGGGAAATCAAAGGCAACATGCATCTTTTGCATCCTGACAGTGGGATCCTGACCTGCAGCTCACCAAAGACCCCGTGGTGCCTGGGCGTGCTGACAGGAAAACCCAGAGCACCGGTGGATTCAATGCCTGAGATACAGGTCCTATAGCCCCTGTGGATATACAGCCACCTGGAGCCTGGCCTGTGGCAGGGCAGGCAGCAGACTGGAGTTGACAGGGTGAACACAGCCTAGCTCCCTCCCACAAGGCTGATGGGTTTGCAGCTGGTTTCTCCTATGAGCTTGAAAGGGTGGCAGGAGTCTCACAGAGGAGAGGAGGGACGTTGACCATCTGCAAATGAGAACTGAAACTCTTTCTTTCCAGACCTTGAGCAGGCTGGAGGGCAGGGAGGAGGCAGGGAGAAGGCAGAGAGGGTGTTGGCAAGCCCCTAACAGCAAAGGCACCCTTCTTGGGGGAGATAGTGCTACCATAGACTCAGACATCACATATATACACACGTGTGTATGTATATATATATATATATATATAAATAAAATAAATGCAGAATCCCTAGTTTTCCACCCTCACTTCCCATATTGTGCTGTTCGGGACCTTGCAAGGATGCAGGAACGCACATGCAGGCCGTGTTCCCAGGATGGGTCCCTGTGTCAGCATCCTTGTGCTCTCACCACAGGACACCTGACCGCTCTGGCTCTTCCGCTTATCCTGGTCTCCCTCCCTGCCGTAGCCAAGACAGAAAAATAGACAGGGAAAAGCACTTACGAGGAGAAGAAAAGCCCATTTGGTTTGGTTTCCCAGTCACACCCTCTTGTCTCTTGTCTTACCTCAGGCAGTTTGATTTTCCAGAGGCTTTTAGGTCTCTCTTCCCCCAGTCCCTAATCAGATAAGGGGCTGCAGAGAGAGCTGGAAGAGAAAGAGAGAGGATTCAGGGCTGCATAGCTCTTAATGGTGCTGCAGGGAGGAGCTCACTGCATGGCACAGCCTCAGTGTAGTCCTGGTGTCCTCTCCATCATGCCAAATAGCTGCTGGACAAGCCCTCTCCAATGAATACATGCCTGGTGGGGCAGGATCTGAGCCGCTTTCTCCCCGACACCTGTCTCCCTGGCGAGGATGCTCTGAGCTTGAGCCAGTCCTGGGCAATATGTGGGCAATGAAGAGAATGGTTTGGAGCTGGGTTGATTTGTAGGATGAGGGGTAGGGTACAGGCATATCCTGTGAGGCTCCAAACCAGACAAGTCATACTCATTGATGTATACTGGCCTGTGGATTCTGAGCACCCTGCAGCTCCCTCCAAGGAGGCTTGGCCATCCCTGGGGTTGTTTCAGTGGGGAATTGCATGAAAACAGTTGTCTGGCTAGTTCCTTCTCTCATGAGATGTTCAGTCCTGTAACTACCAAACCCCCTACTCAACTCTCAGTAGGTTCATCTGTCCCCAGCAATCCATCCCAGGGAAACACATTTGCCTGAAGCCAGCTGATGGGTACTGTAAAATGGGACTCACTGGAGTGCAGTGAAGTCTGGCACTTAATCTAGTAAATCTGCATTTAATCTGGTAATGGGTTTTCAGTGTAAACTGGGGAGACAAAAGCATAAAACTGACAAAAACGCACAGACATCTCAGTCTCAAAAGGTCTCTCTTTGACACAAAAGCCACAGCAAGTCGTGTAGTGAGAGAAACATGGCAACAGCAGCTTCTCCACCAGTCCACTCCCAGCACTGGAGCTGTGCATGCCCCATAGAATTGTTAGCGCAGGGATAGAAAGAAAAAAGGCTCTTCAGAGAGGACAGAGGATCTGTATGCACCCTGACATCTTCAGAGGACAGGGGGACCTGCCTGCCTAGGAGGGGACTGTCTACCAAGCACTGGCTTGGTAAGTATTGGGGCTCATGGCTGGCAGCCTGGCAGCGACTGAGTAGGTTGAAAACTCATCAGCTCTCTGAGGATAGAATACTTAGAAGGGGACTGTGAAAATGGCTGGCTCAGATGAGAGCAAAGGTCTGTTTAATTCTGGATGTGGTCACTGGCACAGTCTGCCTCTACCAGTCCAACCAGCAGTCACCCCTCCCCACATGTCCTCTTTCTATCCCTCCATTTACCTACCCATCTACCCATGCATTCAGCCTTACGTGCCTTCTCTTTGTCTACCTGTGTATCTGTCCATCACTTTATATCCTCTACCTGCCCATCCACTTCTATCCCTCAGTCTCTCACTCATCCCTTTATACCTCCAACCCTACCATCATCCACATCTCCATTCCTTCTTCCCTCTTTTCCTTCATCCATCTACCCACCGATCTGTCCTTCCTTCTCTCCCACTCTCCCCATGGCCACCACAACCTTTCTGGGCAAGGACTGCAATATCAGCAGCTCTGCGTTCCCTGCAGCAGCTGCAGCAGGTGCCCTCCACTACCTGTCTGGCCACTGCATAGCCAGGACCAAGGACCATTTGCCAAGCAAGAAGTGGGAGGCTTCAGCAGCAAGCAGGGTCTCCCTTTCCCGTTCACTGGACCTGTCACAACAGCACTCACCAGAGACAGAGATGGCAGTGGGGGAAGGTGGTGGCAGAAGGGCTGAGACCAGTTGAGCATCCCAACTTGGTTTTGGAGGGTCTGCAGTGCATCAGGCTGAGTTTGCTCCTGGGTACAGGGTGGTGGAAGCTCAAGGGTCCCACCACTGTGCCCATCTCCTATGGGATGCTCATTGCAGAGTGAGTGGACCCAAGCTAGGCGCACTGCTGCATCCCAAAAAGCACTCGAACATCTCCAGAATACTAGACTGCAGTAGCAGGAGGGGGATTTCCCCTATACCTCCACCTTGCATCCTGTCATTGGACATGGTTCAACAACAGTGGATACTTCCAATAGGGAACTTCCTCCATGGCTGGCAACTAAGTGCTGGATCAGCTAATTACAAGCAAGGAGTCATTAAACACAGCCCTAATTCCCCCGGAGACTCTCAAGTCGCTGTTGAGATTCCAGCGCAGGCAGATGTGGCACCTGCCCACCCCGACAAGCAGAAACCTCCCCTGTCTGCTGGCCTCATGAGGTGAAACCAGAGCCCAGCTTTTATCCTGGAATTTGGAGCCCCATCCCCAGCGCTTGCCCGCCTGGCACGTCTGGTCTGTGGGATGGCAATCGAGCAGCTGCTAATTTATCTGTGTCAGTCTCAGCACTGCCTAATTGTCACCCTGGTAATGGCTGGGATGTCTTGGGGGTGTGGGGTTCCATTTGGAGTGGGGCCCAGTCAAGCCCTTTCCTACCTGTCATTAGCAGATCCTAGCTGGGATTTGATCTGCTCCCACCACTTGCAGGGGAGAAGAATCCCCTGCAAGACCATTTAGAACGATGAATTTTTCAGGAGCTCATTTAGCAGCAAACATTTTCCCATCTGATTTTGCACAAAGTGGATTAACCCCTTCAACAGTCCCAAGAGGCAATGGAGAAGGCATTCCAGTGGGAGTGGGCTGCTGTTATTTTGGAGGGGGAGGTGCAGGGTGAAGGCAGGGGTAGGAGCAGGGGCTGGTTTTAGCTCCTTCCTTTGTTTTCTGGGGCCAACAGCAACCCGCTGCCTGCACCAGAAGGACTGGTGTCACAGCCGGTGCAGGCTCAAGCTGGCAGGGCGTGGACAGCTGCAGCCCTAGAGGCAGCAGAAATTGAGTCTTACCCAAAATGTACCTGAAGTGACTAAGAAACCTCTTATTTTAGACCTGGGCATTCACAGGGTGCAAAAACCTGCTGGAAAACCCACTGAAACAGCTTTGCCTGCACCTACATCACCTGTGCCTAGCTTTTGGGACCACAGCTAATCCTGTATTTGATGAAAAGGAGCTGGCAGCCAGGTCTGGGAGACATTGGGGAAAATAACATTTGAATCACATGCATTGCTGGAGTCTGGAATAATTATAGCACCAAGTCAAAAGAGCCTCTTTTAACATCATTTTTCTGCTCAATATGCAGCAGTTATTTAAAATAAAATAAAGCCTGCGGAAAGTCCAGATGTGGAAGGGAAAGCTGGGGAATGGTCAGGAGAGAGGAAGGATTTTTCAGCAGGAATGGTTGGACTCGATGATCCGGTGGGTTTCTTCCAACCTAGTTATTCTATGGCTCTATGATTCTATGAACTGCTGGGTTGTCTCGGAGTGGGCAGGGGAAGGATCATGGGGGTTTTCTTTTAGCAAAAGCTGGTATTTAAGACTTGGCAACAATTTCTATCAGACCTCAGCGGTTTTTTGAACTAAACATTCCTGACCTTGATGGTGTCTGGCCAAAGATGATTCAGTATTTGGCTACAGGTGGTCACATCTCAATTAAAGGCCCTAACATCTTCAGTTATGAGTCTGATGCATCCTTTACATCAACTGCTAGCAGGGCTGGATGCAGTGATGGGTTTCTGACATCTGCAGTCATTTTTTTTACCTCCTTAGGGGATCTGATGGATGATCGCATCCTTCCTTGACCTCATCTTCCTCTCACAGTGCCAAGCGTGGAGGATAAGTGTCCCCCATTAGCACAGGGGCTGTGAGGGCGTGAGCTACATTTGGCCAGCCTGAGATTATGCCTTGCAAAGTCAAACAGCCTTTGAGTGCTCTGCAAGACCTAAGCAAAAGGACTGAGCCCCTGCCACTGCCTTGCAGTCACTGCCTCTGTCACTTTCCTCTTGCTCTCCCCTGTCCACAGTTCAAGGTGGTTTTGCATTCTGGGTCCTTTCCAGAAAGGCATACAAGGGCAGCAAACAGGGGGCCACCACAACCCCATGGGTCAGAGAGCACAGCTGTGGGACCCATCTCAGCCCGCCTATAGTTCCTCCGCCCCATGTGGCTTCTTCCTCTTCCACTTCCCTGCTTGCTCCTCTCAGCTCCAGCCTCAGCCCTGCCCAAAGGTGAATTTTGGGGAAGCAGCACTGATTTAGGTCAAGTTTTGTTGTGCGCAAGGATTAGTCTGCTGCCTGGCTTATAAAAATCATTCCCTAGATACCCATCTAAGCACCAAAATGCCCGCCTGGCACCTGGGAGTCACTGTGTCTCCAGGAGTTAACACTGGGGATGAAATGCTCCCCGGTTCTCCAGGATTTCTGTACCTGAATGACAGATCTGTTGGCACCAAAGACATCTCCAAACTTGATTGAACTTTGCCAACTTGCTCATAAAAGTAAATAAGGGGGGGAGGAAATCTGAAGGTTTCTGTTTTGCATCAGCAGAGAGAAATGCTCTGCCTTGCAATCACTTATTCTCTTTGAAGTGGCCTTTCAGGGGTGCTGGAAATACCCTGAAATCCAAGCAGACCACCCCAAAGGGCTTCCCTTCAGCCCTCAAAAAGTTATCATTTAATTAAATCCAAAAGCAAATGCTTTGAATTGAGCCTGAGACAGAAGAATCTCTTTTTAAAAAACCTTTCTATTAACAATAATACCACAAAAGCCATGGGGTGAGAGGCAGGTAGGATTTCCCACTGGGTTTCTGGGAGAACAGCAATGAAGCAGGCTCGGGGCTGGAGACAGGACCTGGCTAGGCATCATCCCTTGAAGGGAGATCTAGAAGGGGTAAGTGAACTCCTCTTTGCCATATTATACATTTTACTAAATTTTGATTATTTTTTGGCTGAAAAGATTTTTAAAAGCAGGGGATTTGGCTCTTATTACACCCATCCACCGCCTGCAGCAGGGCTGATGACCCTCTGCTGGCAGATCTCATCATGCTGCCAGTAAACTGGGGCTGCAGCAGACTGCCAAAAGTGGCAGAGGGCAATAACTACCGCTCCACAAATTCTTCTTTATATCTTCCACCCCCCCACCCCCCCCCCCCTTGATATGAGTTTTTTCCCTGGCTCATTTCAAGTCTGAATTCCTCAGTCTCTGACACCTGCTAATATTCCTAAAACTGCAGCCCAAAGGGGCTGCAAGGCTTTTTGACCACAAATGATGCTATTTTCAGGCCATGATGGAATCAGGAGTTTTCCTCACCCTGGAGACAAGCTGGATGCTGGCAGCAGATCCAGTGGCAGTGGGACATTATCTGGAGGAGTTTCACATCATTGTGTGTATACAGGGACTGGGACATGAGCTGTGGCCTAAGGCAGGAGCCACTCCAAACCATGATGGATATATTCAATGAACCTGGGCTGGTGTTTGCAGACAGGAGAGAAACTCCTGGAAAAAAGGGTCAGAAGTGAAACTCAAATTGCCTCACATACCAGGGCTGGCCTATCCCAGAGGGTTGTCTGGGTCTCTCCATGCCTCAGGAGACAGAGACACAGATGCTGGGGCCAAGATGAAGCGTCAGCAGCCAGCGCATCTTACTGTGCCCAGCCCACAGGCATGTCACCTTCTCATCCTGCTAATTTCAATCATGGAAAACTCCATCTGGGTAAAATAGGAAGCCAGCTTTTGGAGGTTTTTTTTAACTTTTTTTTAAATTTTTTTTTGGTGCATATTCAGTGTGTAGTGGATGTAAATTGCATTATCTGGGTGGCTTTCTGGCTTAGCACGGCCTCCGTTTTACCATACTAATGAGTTTTTACACTCCAGGTAAAATCAGAACAAGACAAGAAGGTTTTAGAAAGCTCGTTCTGACAAATTCCTCACTGTAATTACTGGAGCAGAAAGAACTCATCAGCAGTACATGCCGTTGCTCCGGGCGCTAAAAGTCTCGAGTGGTGAATGGCCCAGATATGGAAACTGCAGCCGCCGCTGCATTGCCGCTCAGCACATGGCCTGGCAGGTCTCTATACCAAGGCGGTGAGTAGAGCCCATCACAGCTTCCCCTGCCGATGGGCTCCTTGCTGGATGAGGAGCAATTTTATACATGAGCGATCTCTGTGTATAATCCCTGTCCTCCTGCAGCCAGGGACCACCGTGGGATGACAGCACTGCTACGGGGTGTGCAGGGGTATTGGATCCCACGCTGTCTAGGCTCATCTTTGTTCATGATTAAAGACACCAGGCCGGAATTTGGGAGGCTTGTTTTATTCTCTGGGTACCCCTTGGGCTCTGCCTTCCTGCGGAGGGTGAGGAACAGCCATGCGTGCTCCCAGACTGACTAGCTCCTACTGTTTGCTCAGGCTCCAGCTCTGTCCTGGCTGCTGCAGCAAGGAAAATAAGGTGTTGAGGGCTTTTAAATCGAAAACAAGAGGGGAAAACAAACTGCCTCCCTGGCTGGTGAGAAAGCGTCTGGCAAAGTGGTTTGCTGGCAGCACACTGCCAGCAACTGTCAGCAGGCATGAAATACCCTCTCCCCTCCTTTTTGAAACACCCCTGGCTCAGGATACGCTCAAGGACAAGGTTAGCCACAAAACCCTGGCTGGGAGAATAAAGCCACCAGCATGTCTACGGCTGCAAAAGGACATGGGCTGACACGGGCTGTGGGGACCAGTGTTGGGACAGAGAGAAGGGACGGGACAGTCTGAGGCATTCCATCACCATCCCAAACTCAGCCCTGCATTCTCACCTCCAAGCCATGGTCCAAATCAAATTCCCAGATCTAGACACCCTCATGGTTGCACCCACGAAGTGCACAAGTTTGGCTAGGAAGAGGCTGGGAAGAACTTTTGAGGCGTTTTCGGGACCGCAAACCCACTGCAAATGTATGTCCCGCATCTCCCAGGTCCTTATACTTGTGCCGGGCCCATCCGGGAAGCAAAATAGATCACGTCTTAGCTTTTGGTGCCCTCTGCAGTCTCCCTCCGGCTAAGACAGCTCCCAGAGGGAAAGAACGCTCACAGCACAAGAGGAGGGGGCAGAGCACAGGGCTGAGCAGTTGTGGGACCCCCCAGCGTTCCCCCCAGCTCCAGGGGTGGCCAAGGCGAGCTCCCCTCATCCTCTCTCAGCACTCACCCCGGTGCTAGGGACCACGGCGGCCCAGGACAAGCCTCCTGTGAAGGGCGAGAGCCGTGTGGTCAGGCTGTGGGCTGCTGGGATGTCCCTTGATACAGGGGCTATGGGGGACGTGTCTAGGAGGGGACCGGAGTGGCACTAGGGGTCCTCACCCCCTCCCCTGCTGCCATCCCCCTAGAAACTTCTGTCACCTAAAAGTATTAATCATTAGGAATTAATAGTGGATTAAAGACATAGGCACATACGGTTTAGATACAGAGTGCAAAGCATCAGCTTGTAGCTGAGCATTGTGGACAAACGAGAGCAGTTAGAGGGGCAGGTTTAGGGGTGGGTGGGCACCTTTCTGCCTCAGTGGCTATAGCCAAGAGGCTGCGGGCTTCACAGGCACCAGGGCAAGAGGAGGATTTCAAGCCCAGAGGAGAGTAAGCAGGGACAAAAAAAAAAAATTTGGATGGAGTCAGGGCAGGGGACTCCCCATACACACTCCCTGCATCCTGCAGTGCCAGGTTCTGTGCCCTGGCCCCACAGAATGCCACAGGCCGAGCAGCCTCCAGCAGCACTGCACTGTCCAAAAACTCATCCCAGCTTGGCCCTATGCCTCCTCTGGGAAAGCTTGGACCCTGACCCACGCTTTGCAGAATATTAGCTCTGTTTGCCACCCTCAGTGGCCAGTTCATCAAAACGCGGTGCACCCTGTGGTGCTGACAGGCAAATATGCTCTTTTTGGACCATCTTTACTCTCAAAACAAAAAAAAAATTATTTGCAGATTTTTGTCAGATAGCTGTTCCGTAGATGAACAGCCCAAGTCATGCACGAGTTATCACTCCCCTCTCCTCCCCCAGCCCTATAGCAGGGAGCTAGGAAAGCAGAGCCTTTCCTTCTGGGGGCTCCTTCCCTTTCTTTGGGGTCCCTGTACCCAGTCTTGGCACCAAGCCTTTCCGTAGGCAGTTGCAGTGCCTCCCGCCACTGCTGTGAGCCCCTACACGCCCACAGAGCAGGGCTGGAGCACATGCAGAGGATGGATCCCTTTGCTCTTAATCTCTATCTGCTAATTAAATATTGATGGTAGTTAAATATTCATAGAACATTTTGACTCAGAGTTTTTATCTGTCTTCAGGCATACATGAGGTCTTTGATGTGTTATTTTTCCGATCACCCAAGGTCCCAGAAGTCTCCAGATATGTCAACATTCTTTTGACGGGTTCCCCCCAAACCCTGCCTTTCCACATGTACCTGGTAGAGTGGTTTGGTTCTCTTATTCCCAGTTTCTTTTCCCCTTGTATCCCCTATTCTTTTTTTTTTTTTTTTTTTCTCAGCATATATGTCATCCTTTTTAAAGCAGCAGCTGGGGAGAACTCTTAGGAATCGCCAGCACAGCATCAGAGTGACATAAATCACTTAGGAGGAGGGTGTAAACAATATCTTACTAGAAAAGGTGCATGTCTGGAAACTTTGGATAGAGTCAATGACCCAGATGCGATAGCACACCAACAAGAAACCGTAAAAGCCGGTTACTGCAAACAATCCAAAACTTACAAACACTGTCAATGCTGTATCAGCGACAACCTGCTTAGTGAAACCAAAACCGTAAAAAAAGCCCAGTGTCGCCGGAGTCAAAACCAGAACAAAAATGCTCGCTACAGCCCGCTGCAGCCACACACGTTACCACAAAAAAAAAAAAAAAAAAAAAAAAAAAAAAAAAAAAAAAAAGGGAAGAGAAGGGAAGAGGATAGTTGATAAAAGAGATGCAAGGGAGGGAAGATAGTCACCACCTTCCAGGCTCTGCATGTTGTAGCACGTGTTCCTCTCTCCCGCGGTTGGAGAAGACTGCAGATACCCAGAGGCTACAAGGCGGGGGGAGGGAAGGAAGGGAGAGGTTTAGGGGCGGCGCGTGTTTAACCCTTCTGTGCCCACCTCTCACCTGGGTCAGGTGGCAGAGCAGGTCACAGTCAGAGACATCGCCCATCAGTACGCGGCTCCTGGAACCCCGCCCACCATTTTAACCCATACTATGCCAGGACCATACAGCGTGTAGCAGCTCACCTCCCTCCAAGGGATGCTGGCCCTGGGAGACGGCTCTCCATCCCTTGCACATGGACTGGCACCGTGGGGAGAAGGGGGAGGGTCAGTGGCAGAGATGATTGTGTTGTGGGACATGGCTGATCTCTCTCTCCTTACTTCCTCCTAGCTCCCAGGTTTATCCCCAGATGATTCACTTGGGACTGGAAGTGTTTTTGAGAGTCTCGTGGTGCCTTCAAAAGAGAAGGATCCAAGGCCATGCGTCTGGTCGAGTCCCGCTGTTCTCAGTGCATCTCTGTCAGTCAGGAGAAGACCTGGTGGGTCCCTACTGGCAGAGGATGCCATGCCCGGGCCCTGATAGCACCCAGACAGGCCCCCAGACTTGGGACTTCAAAGAGGTGGAAAAAGAGCACCATGGACTGACCAGGCCTGCAGTAGGAAACCATAGGTGGCTGTTCCTTGGGCAGCACTGACATCTTGTGCCAAAGCGAGGGAAAACATCAGCCAAGGCTTGGAGGGATGCAGAAACTCTTCTATTGCTGCTGTGCCCCATGCCAGCTCCCTAAAACCTGCTCTCCCTGCTCCTACTCAGCTGGACAGAGTCAGGTCAGCCATCCACCGGGACCAAAGGACTCCCATGGGCCAGCATCTTGCCTAGCCCATGGTTCAGACACTGCTGTGAGCCCTAATTGATCTCCAGGGTCCCAAAACCGGCAAGGGCCAGTGACACCCAGCCCTCACCTCAGCCCTGCACAGCCAGGGATCTGGGGAGGATAGCATTTTACTTGCTCTTAGTGTAATGAGTTTACACTGGGTAAGATTCAGTTTGGTTTTGGTATTCTTTTTATGAAGTACATCTAGCAGAATAACTACTAAATTAAATCACACTCTCTCTGGACTTCTCTGAAACTTGGCCCAGTGACACTACTTTCTGTCTCACAAGTCCTTCTGTTCCTTGTGGTTTCCTTTCAGTGGGACAAGTGAAAACATTTGCCATTATTTTGAACCAGATTCTCTTCTCGGTATTCTTTGGGCAGACGGTAGCGTGGGGAAATGGAAGGTCAGAGAAGGAAACATGGGTGAAGGAGGAAAACGCTTCTGTCTCGGGGCTTAAGGGTCATTTCACTTTGTTACCCTGCTAACATTACTTTCTGTGTGTTCTCTCTTGCAGGTCTCCCTCCTCGGTGCTGTACGGGAATTGAATTACCCTCCTTCTCCTGCCCGTGCCCAGGTTGAATGCACGGTCTCACCCAGACCCTCTCCGGGTCACAATGCTGCCACCTCTGCTGCATGACCGGCAACAGCGTGCCTGTATCAGGGGACTCTTTGGCCTCTTCTGCCCAGAGGGAAGCCGGAAGAACTCCATGTAAACCAGCATTGTCTGCATTAAAACTTTTGGTTGGTTGCCCAGTGCTTTATGCGTTTTACTTTTTCAGTTTTTAAAATGAAGAAAAAAGAAGGCAGAGACGGTTCTGTGTGCATGGTGAACATGCTGTGAGCCAGGATCTGGCACTGGGAATGCCGCGCTGTGCAGCACAGGCTCCGATTTGGCAGCTCACTTCATTGTGCAGGCAGTCAATTGACTTTGATGGGCTCGCTTGTGTGCCAGGGGAGTTTGCTGGATCATGATCACGTGCGGATGTTCAGCAGGGAAATATTCTTGCTGTTGATGCATCTGCCACTTCAAAAATCCACTTCTGTTGGATCTGAATTCTGTGTATTTTCCTCCATCAGGTCAATTTTTAATTTTTAGCCTTCTCATACTCACAGCTGAAGTGCCTCCCGTTGGAACAGCTTCCATCGTACAGAGAACGTGTGCTGGGAGGTGTGCGGGAGCAGGAGAAAGCTGACTTTCCTCTGCACCTGTCACCTCTGCCTTTCAGCTTTTGTTTGGAGAGCGGTGAAGGCGAGTGAGGTTTCGTGGCCGCAGAGGGCTCTGCGAGAGTCCCCTCGGCGCAAGAAGAGCGGAGCCTGCGGCCGCCGCTGTGCCCATTAGCGCAGCCCTGCTCGCCGCGGGGCTGCCCGTGAGACCGAGGGAAGGCAGGCACGGTCTGCGCCGCTGCAGAGCCCGGCAGCGGGGGAGCGTCGTGCGGGCAGCGCCGCGGGAGCTGCTGCTCCCGCCGATTCGGGGTCTGTTGCGCCTGTCGGGGTCGAACCCGCAACGGGAGAAAACGGGAAACACGGGGACGACGGTAAAGATCTTCACCCACTTCGGTGCTGCCGCGCCGTGGCCGCGGAGCGGTACTGCAGCCCGGGGCGGGAAGGGCGCGCAGGGGCCCATGATTGACCGTGTGAAAGCAAACTGGGCAGATTTCCATAAAATGACAAATTGCTATAAAAGGGCAGATTGAACATGCAAGGGCAAACTGTTAAAAAAAGAGCATAAAAGGGCAGATTGACCATGTAAGGGCATACTGGCCAAATTGACAATAAAAGGGCAACTTGACTGTAAAAGGGTCACAGCCAGTCGGAACACGGTCCAAGCAAAGTATTATCCAGGCGCGACCAATCAGAGCACGGAGTCCACAGCCAATTGGAACACAGAACTAACAAAGTGGGATCCTGAAGCGAACAATCAGAGCTTGGAATCCACAGCTAATCACAAGAGAGCGTTATCAAGGTGGGATTGAGAATTGACCAATCAGAGGGCGGTTTGATAGCCAATCAGAAGACAGCGCTATCAAAGAGGGATTGAGAAGTGACCAATCAAAGACCGGATTGTACAGCCAGTCAGAAGATAGCGCTATCAAAATAGGATTGAGAAGTGACCAATCAGAGGGCGGTTTCTACAGCCAATCAGAAGACAGTGCTATCAAAGAGGGATTGAGAAGTGACCAATCAAAGACCGGTTTGTACAGCCAGTCAGAAGACAGCGCTACCAAAGTAGGATTGAAAAGTGACCAATCAGAGGGCGGTTTCTACAGCCAATTAGAAGACAGCGCTGTCTAAGTAGGATTGAAAAGTGACCAATCAGAGGGCGATTTCTACAGCCAATTAGAAGACAGCACTGTCTAAGTAGGATTGAAAAGTGACCAATCAGAGGGCGGTTTTTACAGCCAATTAGAAGACAGCGCTATCAAAGAGGGATTGAGAAGTGACCAATCAGAAGGCGGTTCGTGTAGCCAGTCAGAAGACAGCGCTCTCCAGGTTGGATTGAGAAGTGACCAATCAGAAGGCGGAACGCACAGCCATTCGATTCCCAAGGAAATGAATGGCAGAGACTCAGTGCTGCCCTTACGTGGCCACACAGCGGTACTGCAGACCGCGGCGGGAGGCGGGGGGGGGGGCACAGGGGCCCGAGGACTGACTATATAAGGGCAAACTGACCCTATAAAGGGCAAACGTGGCCACTCGCCGTAAACAGGTAAATTGTCATTAAAAGGCTAATTGAGCATGTAAGGGCAAACTGATCAAATTTAAAATAAAAGGGCAATTTTACCAAAAAGGGCCACAGCCAATCAGAACACGGCACAGGCAAACTGGGATCGAGAAGTGGCCAATCAGAGTGTGGAACACACAGCCCTCTGATGCCCTGGGCAATGAAGGAGTTGGCGGGGGGGGGGGGGAGTCAGTGCTGCCGTGGCGGAGCGGTACTGCTGCCGAGGGGCGGGGTAGCCGGGAGGGCTTGGCTCCACACAGGACCCTTCTAAAGCCAATGCTGGCGTTTCTAAAGGCTTGTAACGGACCCCGCGGCGCTCAAACCGCAGCACCCAATGAGCGCCGGCAGACTGCCAGTTGAGGGGGCTGGGGGGAGGGAGGGGAAGTAGGAAGGGGCGAGTGCCACGCATGCGCACGGGATAATAACCGTGCCGACATGTTGTATATGACGCATGAGCAGTGGCTACATGCTAGGCATTGCCAAGTACTCCGGCACGCATGCGCAGTGGCTACATTCTAGGACCCCCCCAGGACTCCGGCACGCATGCGCAGTGGCTATATTCTAGGCCCTAAGGACTCCGGCACGCATGCGCAGTGGCTACATTCTAGGCCCTAAGGACTCCGGCACGCATGCGCAGTGGCTACATTCTAGGCCCAAGGACTCCGGTACGCATGCGCAGTGGCTACATTCTAGGCCCTAAGGACTCCGGCACGC